>CM077080.1:56752838-57235044 GCA_039513925.1 Platanthera zijinensis | reverse complement strand
TTGGTTTCCTCTCTGGGAAAAACCGATATCCGCCCCGACTAATAATTACATGATTTAAAATTTTACCAACGACTTGATATTTGGTTTTACCTATGCGAACCGGATTTTTTAAAGATATTGTCAAAATATTTTTTTTATAATTTAATAATGTTTATATCTATGTGAATCATTTTTTTTTTTGTGTAATGCATATTTATATGCATCAAGAAGAATTAAACATTTTGTTTAACGATTTTTTTATATCTTTTTATATTTATTACACATTTTCGTATTATAAGATATTACTATCATAATTTTTTATGTTATAGTAGTATTAGTTTTATAATTATCATGTTAATAAAGCTGATGATATTTATTTTTTATTATCATATATTTTAAAAAAAATTCTTGAGAGATTTATGTACAACAATATTGAAATAGTAAACCTGAATAACCGAAACCAACCGTTACTTACGACCAAAATTCCAACCAAACCGATGTTTTATCGTTTGGTTTCGTTTTGGCCAAACCGACCCAAAACCGAACCGCTTGCACCCCTAACCCGGCTGTCACCTCTTCCTACTTTGATTTTTACATTTTCCTAAGCCCCCACCATTTTCTCCACACTTTCTGCCATTCCCATAAAACCATACACACATGCCATATCTGACATAACATTTACTCTTCTCTTCTGATTTTACTTTATTTTTCTCTCCGGGCCTACCTCCCAACCTCTTTTGCAGCACACGTTTATTTTATTCTATTCTACAAATCCACTCACTCTCGCCTCAACTCCAAGCTTGACAAATTGGAGTGGTCCTATATTTTGAGTTTGACCCCCTTCGGCGCAGCCCGCCATCACTGCCGCCGATGGCGTCATCACCGTCCTTTCGTCGTTCAAGACGCGTTGTCCGCCATTGCCATCACCACCAACTCGACCCATGTAGTCGCCTCCGCCTCCGACGACACCGCCGTCGCCGCTGCCGCTGCCGCCACCACTGTCGCTGCTGCCACCGCTTTTACCGCCCCGCTACCGACCGCCGTCGTCGCCGCCACCGTCGTTGCCGCTACCCGCCCCGCCACCGGCCGATGATTTACCACCTCTCTCCACGGTGGTCCTTCCACCACTTCCTCCACCTCTCTGATCAACTGCACCATCGCCTTCGGTCATCTCGCCACCTCCTCTTCTAGCTCTTTCCTCCGCCGGCTCCGGCATTGCCAGCTCCTCCGGCATCTCACCGCTTCCTTTCCTGGCTCTTTCTCCGCCGACCCGTGCCTTGCCGCTTCCACCAGCCTCATCGCCGCCTCTTCTACGGCTTGTTCTCCGGAGACCTCGACGATCCATTCCTACTGTAGGCCGTCGGCCCTCCGACCTCCATAAGGCTACTACTCCCAGCCCCTAAAGCAACCCTGGCGAAGCCATTCCAAATGCCTCCCATTTTACGGATGGCACCGCCGCTCCTCGCCGATGCCACCGCCGTCGATATGCATTATCCCGCGTTGTTTTGGGAGAGGTCAAGGTCCCAGATGGTCCGGCCACCCGCATGGAGCACGTGCTTAAGGGCAAGCTCGTTTTGAAGGACAGATGGAGTGCTGCGCGTCCTCCGTCATTTATCTTATTATATTAGTATTATGTTGTATCGAGTCGTTATGTAGTCATTTTATATGTTTAAACATTTCGTGCTTGTAGTTGTTTCAGGTATTTTCGCCTGTGCCATTTGGGCCTTATATAAGTAGGCCTTGTCATGTATTTGGACTTAAACAATGAATATGAAATTTCTTTTTTCTTTCTAAATTCCTCTCCTCCTCTCTCTAACCCCTCTCCTCCTACTGTTTTCCCTCTCATCTCCTCCCTCAAGTTTCCTCATCTAACTTCTCCCTTCCTCTACCATTTTATAGGGGATTTAATCCCTTGTATCCTCCGCCTGCAACCCTCCGACGATCCACCAATAGAGGCCCATAACACCACCGTCACTTGTGAACTGTTGTGGCTTAAATCTATAGTTAAAGAACTTGAGTTTGAGGTCTAGAGAGCTATGTATTACATTGTGACAATCAATAGGATATTTATATTGCCTTCAATCTTGTATTTGATGAGAGAACCAAATATATTGAGGTAGATTGTCATTTATTGAGAAAAAAAATTTGGCCAAAATTATTTCTAACCTCTTTTTTTTCCTTACGAAAATCAGCTGGACATGTTAGCTAAAGCTTTATATGGAAAAGTGTTGCAAAATAAAGGTACAAAGTTTGGTCATAATAATCTCTACAGTATTAGCTTGCTAGGAGTCTTGAGAAGAGTATTATCCAAGCTAAGTGGGACCCCATTAGGGGGAAAATGCAAGGAGGCTAAGTTAGGGCATTTTAATTGTGTCTGCATATATGTCCATTCACGGATGGATCGATTGAGTACACCAAGAATTCAGGTGTCCTCTCCTCATTCTGCAACTTTGTGGGAGGAGATGCTACAAACATGAACGAGATATTTACTTTTAGCGCCGAGTGATGAATGCGAGAGATTTGATGAGAGAGAGTGAGAGAGCAAGAGAGATTAGTGCCAGTTAAGTATCAAGTGAAAAATGCCAGAGAAGAGAGAGAAAGCCTAAAAGGTAGTTACAAGGAAAATAAATTAGGTAAACCTTATCTTTCACTGGATAAGCCTTGGAAAAAAATTATATATATATATACATTTATATATATTCCAATACAAGGATAACATCTAATAGAGTAAAAAATAATGAATCAACTTTCATCGGAGTTTAATATGCAAGCTAAGAGGAATCTCAATTCAACCCTCAATTAGCTAAAGTATTAGAGTTTTTGGGTATTAACACACACTTGGACCAACATTTGTATTTTAGTCATGTATCTCAAATTTGTCTTGAAACCTTTTAGTATTTTCGGTCTTTTTTGTAGTTCTAGTTCCTTATAAAGTTAGCAAGCTTGATAGGTTATAGTGAATATAATGGTCAACATCAGTAATATGCCAACTAATAGTATGAGATGCTACTTGATGATATGCAATTCATTTTTGAGATATAGTGCTTTGTGTTGGGATTTATGAGTCTTATATTATTATGTCGGTCTTTAATAGTAGTTGGGTTTAGTTCCACATTGCCTATCGGTGTTATGTGTCTTGTTGTAACTCTTATATAATGCCCCTAAGTGGATGAATAATTGTATCAAGTATTTTTCCTTTTCTATTATCCAACATGGTATCGGTCTTATTTGAAAAAACCCTAAATATCTTTCCGGTAGCCACCACTTGATTCCCGCTTCTCCTTCTGTTTCAACCCCCGCCGTTCTGCGCTGCTGAAGCCCACATCGAGCGGCTCTCCCTCCGCTCCCGTCGATGGAACCATCGTCTGATTCCGTACATGGGAGCAAATATTTCCTCCAGCACGATCTGCCCCATCCGTGCTCCCGTCTGCGTTATTGACTAAGGATCCCGTCGAGCCAGTCTGCTCTAGCCTCTGTCACAATTTCTTCCGCAGATATCGCTGCTTCCCGTTTGTCGCTAACTCTTCCTCCCGCTCTCCTGCTGCTGCGCCTGGTGCAACCCCTGTCCGCGTCTTTTTCTGTGAATGTCTCTCTTGCTGCTCATTGTTGATGGGAAATATATCCTCGCGGCTTCTCCGCCTTTTTCGACTACTCCCGTCTGCTTCCTGTTGCAGATCCGCCTGTGTCTCATAGACGATGATGATCCTCCTTCCGATGGCGTGCTCTCCGCAGCTTCTCGTTCGTCGTCATGCTTCTCCCGCTGCTTCCCTTTGCTGTCGTTGTTACCTTGCTGTTCCCACTGCTGTTCACATTGACTTCTCCAGATTCTATTGAATTCAACCGCTGCCCCCTCAGTTTCTATCAATTCCAGCTGCTGCCTCTTGGTTTCTATCAATTCCAGCTGCTGCCGTCGCTTCCGGGGGTGAGGATGTCTCGCCAATGTTGAAGTTTTTGTGCCGTTTTTTGTGTGGCCTATGTTGTTTGTTTCTTGTCTTAGTTTTTTGCCTTCATGCACGTGTGTTCCACGTGAGGGGGAGTGTTTGGGATGAGGGCGACTTAGATGGTCTTTCCCGTTGCTCGCCTTAGTCCCACACGACCTCCAGACTTTGGTTGTATGTTGTTTGAGTCTTCTTATATTTCTTTCGATTGGGCGCGTGTTGGAGACGCGATTGATGTTGGTGTTCTATCCTCTGCGGGTTGTGTCGCGTGAGACCGTGTCGTGCAGGTCTGTGTGTGTGGGACCACCCTTTCTGCGGATTATTCTTGACAGATTATCCCCGATCACCCGTTTGATGATTTGCTCCACATCATTGGTTCCCTTTTGCATGTTGTGTGCGTAAGTGATGTTGGTTGGCCGGTTTCCAGCGCGTCCATGTCGTGTGTGGGTCCTGCGTCGTGTGTGGGTCTGCGTCGTGTGTGGCTATGTTCCCGGCTTGATTCCCCGGTTTGGAATTTCCCCGGTGGCTCGTCTGATGTTTTGTCCTACATCGCCTACTTCCATTGCCGTTATTTGATGTGTCCAAGCTGAATGATCCCCCTTCAGCTTTAGGTGGAGTGTTGGGATTTATGAGTCTTATATTATTATGCCAGTCTTTAATAGTAGTTGGGTTTAGTCCCACACCGCCTATCAGTATTATGTGTCTTGTTGTAACTTCAATATAATGTCCCTAAGTGGATTAATAATTGTATCCAACATTCTCTTTTTCTATTATCCAACACTTAGTTACGTCATTTTTTTTTGAAAATTTTGGGAAGCTTTGTTTTAGAATTATCTTTATAATAATCTTGCTTGTTTGACGTCTCCCATGATAATTTTTGAAGTTGAGACCTAATTTTGTGTATTCAGGAATTAAGGGAGCGCATAAAGCCTTATTTCTTGCGGCGTTTGAAAAGTGAAGTATTTCTTGCAAATAACGGAGTTAAGAATGCAAAGCTTTCCACGAAGAATGAAATAATTGTTTGGTTAAAGTTGACATCAGTTCAGGTACCATTTTAGTAGAATAATTATTATAATTAAAAATATTTATAATAATCCCCATTATGAACTGAGGTAGTTGAATTTCGTTTTCTTGTCAGCGGCAACTCTATGAAGCTTTCTTGAAGAGCGAAATGGTTCATTCCTCTGTTAGTGGTTCACCATTGGCAGCAATAATGGTAATGATAAATGCCACTTTTTCAGTTGTATGTTTTTTCCTGGCTATTCAGTATTTTTTATACGCTGATATTGGATTCTCTGATTTTTGAATTATTTTCTTTAGTTTGAAGTTTGTTTTGGTTTTGATGAGAATTATTCCTGCACGAGAGAGAAAGATGGGAATATCTATGTAGTCCATGAACAAATCAGTTGCAACTATCGAGAGCCTATTGTCACACACACAACTCTAGCACAATATGCGCACGACACGGAGTAACTCTTCTTCGCAAATAAACATAACCAAGTAAGCATTTCAATCAGCAATTCAACAAAATATAAATAATTAAACTTATGTTATACTTCTAAAGGCAGTTGATCATGACATTCTCCAACAACTCAAGACAAAAACAAGCTCAACTCTCATATAACTTGGAGAGCAACCTCCCAAATATCATTCCTAAACTTGAATGATGGAAATCAGGATGGGATTTCTTGTTTTATAGGCCTCCATCCATTTTTCCTCCCAAACCAAGATGGATCTAGACTTCTCCACATGGGAACTAGGACAAATACTTCTACATTCTTTCACACTTTGTTTATGACTCCTTAACCCTCCATACAATTGTAGAACATTTTCACACTCTAGAAAAAAATTTTCGAAGACATCCACATCATTTTAAGGCACTCCTCATAGACCTAGAGTTTTCTTGATGGTTCCACACTTATTCTATCGTACATTAACAACTTTCTTACATGAATCGATTTAATTATAAGTCTTGGTGAAATATGTGTGAACCCTTGTCTGTGACATTCTCTTTGAGCAATTCCATACATTGTTCTTAATGCCTTACAATTTACTTGTTTCTCCGCATACTGTTACCTTTTGTAGTCCTCGTTGTTGTGAGAAGCTTTTTTCCTTACCTATGTATACTCCGTATTAGTGCAAAAAAGGTTGTCAAGCCATCAATAAACTGTACTCTAAATGCAGAGCATACGAGGATCCCTTGGAACTGATTAAAGGAATTCATTCTGGTACAACCTCATAGTCTTCGAAGGGAATAGCTTCGATAAGTACTATACCCTTCCATCATCTAAGATATACTTTCGTATATGGTGCAAGACGAGCTGTTGATACCACGTGAGTATTTGAAAATTTGAGTTTTGTTGATCCTACTTTGATGGGTAGTACCAATGTCCCATCCTTTTAACAATAGCCCCTGAATATGAAGAAATCAGTTGTCCCTGTGTTAATATGACACCTATCTTTGTGCCCATGACCACATTATCTTCCATCACCTGCCCTTAGCTCACTATCGACTGGTTAGGATGGAACCATCCAACCTGATGCTACACCTTACTCGTTCGTCGTGGTCATCTTCAATCCTTGGTTTCTCCAGTGTGGGACAAAATTAAGGTTGTGTTGTCCTTGACAACTAAAACACTGCAATGGTGGGTGATCACCATAAAATCTTCTTGTTGTTTCCCAACCTTGGTTAGTAGACACGACATTAAGGTGTTCATGATATTTAATCGTGCCACTTTGGCTCTTCTTCATTTCCATTTGATATCTCACCTTTTTTGCATCATAGACGTCACGGATCCTAGCGTAAGACAATTTTTCATGTGATGGGTTCCCTTGCACACAAAGCAGGTGTGACCTTTCTTGCTTTCTTCGTATCCTTTTTTAACACGACACTGTGTTCCTCGAGTTAAGCTCAGCTTCCCCATCATTATCATGGTGATCTATGTCCTGATCTAAGGTGAAATCACTAAGGGTCTGTTCGGTGCGTAGGTATTGACTTTTCAACGAAAACTAATATTCGTAAGAGTTGGTTTTGTGCAGAATTCCAATGTTATTGTTCGGCTGCATGATGGAATTCAGACATTCAGTCAGCAAATTTAGAATTGATTAGAAATGTTGTTCGACTGCAGAATGAAATTCATTTATATGAATTAAAATTTTTAAGTTTTGTAATTCTTGAATTGAACCAAATTTTAATATAAATAGTAGTTCATTAAATATAAGCATGCCATAATTCTATTTGAATTGGATAAACTGATCGATTTTTTGATTGCATTGTTCATTAACACGAAATAGTTGCATGATCGAGTAGAGTTTGATGAAGAATATTAACAAGGAAGTCGGTAGTAGTCGAGGACATTTGATCTGCGACAACATCGAATAGAGGTACATGCACCCTGACGACTAATTTTATGTGTAGATTGTAAATTAAATATTGCATGTGTAGTGAGAAACTCTATGAGATTTCAATAAACATGATTCAAGGTTTCACAATGACGTTTGCTATTTGAAATATTAAGTGTTAATGTGCGATAACAATTTTGTAATGAAAGTGAAAGGATTAATTCACTCAACCTTTTTCTCCTTACGAGATAAAACGATTTTGATTCCTTCCTCTTTAAGCAAACCACAACTTCCTTTCTTATAACCAACACTGAATGGAATGAGGAGGCGTGGGTCTTCAGTTATGCATGAATTAGAGGAGTAAAAAATTTTTAGGGCCTTCTCCTTCTATTGCCGCAATGTGCTTTCCCGCACGACCTTTTGCTGTATGGAGCATAAGAGCACGGGATCAGGAAAGCTA
The DNA here is from genome assembly GCA_039513925.1 of Platanthera zijinensis. Lineage (NCBI taxonomy): Eukaryota > Viridiplantae > Streptophyta > Magnoliopsida > Asparagales > Orchidaceae > Platanthera > Platanthera zijinensis. The sequence goes on along the minus strand of CM077080.1, from coordinate 57,227,325 downwards.
ACAAAATTCTTCCCATCGATTAAAGGCAACCTATCTCTCGTGCGCCTGAAGGCTTCGACGACACACTCTTCTGTCGTGAAGACTCGACGACGGTATGCGCTGACTATTAGGGTTGAAGAAATCTACGCCTCAGATTCCCTTTTAATTCAAAGCCTCGCTCATGATGTTGCCATCTAGCATATTTTCCAGCTCGTGGGATCATCACAGGCGATTAGTGAAGCGACATGATTTCCAACAGCTGACATCATTTCCATCGGCGATAGCTTTTTAGACAGATGTAGGGACGCTATCTATTCCAGTTTTCAAAGCACAATGCGTCTCCCGATTCCAGAAGCAGCCAGAATTCAATATTTTTAATAAATAGTTTTTATTTAAAAATTTTGTAAATATATTTGTAACGGTCATATGCCAAAATTAGCCAGATATGTTCTTATATATATTCTTAAACGCTTTGATAGAAGGTTAAGAATTTAATAAAAATGGTTACTCTTTTCTTCTTTATTCTCTGTCCAACCTCGTCTCTCTTTCCCAGCCCTCCCCTATGGGCATTCTACTGATTTCTGATTTACCAGCTCCATTGCCGGCGGGATCGCAACATTTTGGTGCTCTTGTTGAGAGAATCACACTGCCGACATCACAATGAGTGAAGGCTTGCGTTCGAAGGACAACCATCAACAGATCATGGAACTCCAGAACGTCATCCAAGTGGAACAACATCAAAGATCAAAACAAGTGGAAGAATTGCAACAAAGATTCGTATCCGATATGAATCTAAAGGTCCAACAGGTTCAAGATCAATTCTCCATCGAATTACAAACAAAGGAAAATCTATTGACACATCAGATTTTTGAAACCTGGGGACCAATCGACTGAACAAATTACGAACCAAATTGCCACCCTGAGATGAGATGATGACCCAGTTCGAGAGCTTGCTAAAAACGTCGGGCAAAGGCACTTAGATTGGGCCACAATATCCAATAGAGATCGGAGAAATCAGTTACCATCAGAGACCACCAGAAGGATATCAAACTCAATCATCACAAGGAATTCTTGGACCAACGCCTACTGGAATCTTGTTTGTTTCTAATCGACCTAACAATTTTGATTTTCCTTGTTCTAGGTTTTCTGAAGGATATCCAACTGACTGGTTGTATGAACTTCGTAATTATTTCGAGTATAATAATATAAGGGCACAAGATTATCTTCTTATAGCTTTGTTACACTTGGATAAACCAACCTCGAAATGGTACCATACAATCCTGAAAGATCATCCAACCTTAACTTTTAATTTGTTCGTAGATGGCATACAAAAAAGATTTGGGCCTTCCCTCTATATAAAACCCGCAGGACAGTTGACTAAACTCCACCAAACCACCACTGTTTTAGCGTGTAAAAGGGAATCAAATAATTAATAAATAGGGTGTCGGGACAAGCCCCAGATTTTGTAACTGGCATGTTTGTGTCCGGATTGAAAGAACATATTAGGGGATAGTATTACTTGCTTGACCAGTGGAGATTCATGATACTTATGCCATAACAAGAATGTATGAAGAGTTGAAGGCCAATATTCTGACAAAAACAAAAGAAGGAATCAAAATCTAAGATTGTCATACGGTTCTAATATCAAAATTAATAAAACTTATAATACCCCTTTTAAGACAAAACTACCACCAATCAAAAGATTAACCCCAACCAAATTATAAGCCAAGAGAGAGAAAGGTCTTTGCTATAATTGTGATGAGTTGTATCATGCGGGACACTAATGTAAGGGCTGAAGAGCACTCCTTTACTTAGGAGGAACCGAGGAAGAGGAGGATGAACTAGAATTAATAAATGTGAATGAGGACCCGACCACCACTATTTGTTTACTTGCCCTCACTGGAGCTCTGCCCAATAATGGGTTAAGATTTACGGGCCATATACAAAATCAACCCATAGAAATTTTCATAGATGGTGGTAGCACCCATAATTTTATTTCTTCTAGAATGACAACCTTTCTTAAATTACCCGTACATAAGATTAATGAATTTCCAGTTTTTATTGGAAATGAGACAACAAAACAATGTACGGGAAAATGTAAGGATGTATCGCTGCACATACAAACCCACCAACATAACATTCACTTTTATGTCCTTGAAATAGAGGGAACATATATTATTCTGGAGCAGCGTTGGTTACAAACATTAGGGCCAGTAACGACAGATTACATTACTCACTATTTCTTATCAAGGCCCACAAGGACAAGTGAATCTTAGGAGACATAATAATAAATCGCAAATAGGAAAGATTTCATCATCGCAACTAATGAGAATGATTGCTTTAAAATCCTCCATATTGTGTCTGTTATTATCTAAGGAGACCCTTCCCAGTGATTCAAAAAAACAACAATTGAGGGCTTAGGACAAGAGCTGCCAGCTAAATTTAACGAATTATTTAAAGAATATTTTAGGTTGTTTGAGGAACCCACTAAATTGCCACCATTACACTCTATAGATCACAGGATAAATTTGACATAAGGGTCTGATGCACCAAACTTGAGGCCATAGCAATATCCATACCATCAAAAGAATGAAATCAAAAGATTAGTGCGAGACATGTTGGCAAATGGTCAAATTAGAGCTAACACTTTGGCCTTTAGTTCACCGATTTTATTAGTTTAAAAAAAGATGGATCGTGACTGTTTTGTGTTTATTACAGAGCCTTAAATAAATTTTAAAATAAAAAAAGTTTCCTATCCCTACTATAGATGAACTAATGGATGGACTCTAATACCACCAGATATTTTTCAAAGCTTGATTTATGGTCAGGGAATCATCAGGTAAGAATGACGGAGGAAGATACACATAAACCACATTTAGGATCCATCTGGGGAATTATGAGTTTGTGGTTATGTCGTTTGGCTTAACCATCCCCCTTCAACTTTCCAAACTTTGATGAACACAATTTTTCAACCTTATCTTAGAAAATTCTTAGTGGTTTTCTTTGACGACATATTGTTTTTTAGTCCCACGTTCGAAGAGCATTTCATCACTTAAGATTTACTTTGGAAGTTCGGGATAACAATCAATTGTTAATCAAATTATCTAAATGTAATTTTGTTTTAGAAGAAATTGAATTTTTAGGCCACACCATTTGCGGGAGAATGGTCTCCCCAAATAAAAATAATATTATATCCATTGAGCAATTCCCAATTTCTTTTTGTCGAGCGCCCACATGATTTTAAAGGGATGCACGAGACTAGGGTATCGGTTATAGAAGGAAAAAGTAGTGGGTGATTAATTAGTGGGTGATTTGAATTGATGCGACTCTCGACTAAAAGGGAGCGTATTCCTATATACCAGATTGCCACACCACCAATAATACACTTATACCAAGGGATTTTTGTCTTCATGCCCCTCAACGGGTTGAGGTAAATAATTAATAATTTCAACTTATTATATTTTATCGTGTAAAATTAGCCATATTTAGTTGTACCTCGGTGACGCCTTCTCGATTAACTCCACTCGCAATCAGACACTGAAATTAGATTATTTGTGTTAATATTTATGGATGTTACACACAAACCATCAAAATCTTCTTGTAACACCAACCATGAACTTGAGTGAACATGTCTTTGATACCAACTATCACGGACTTGTCTCTTTACAAGCTCCCGTGCGGCTTTAGCTCCTTTTGTCACTCCGCGTAGCTTAGTTAAGTCAACCTCTTACAAGATCTTGATGGTGATGAAGAGAAGAGTGAAGAAACAACTAAAGAGAAAGCTCACAAATGATAAGAACTTCAAAGAACTCTATTACTTCTCCAAAACTTGAATGCTTTCAAATGAAGGGGTCTTCCCCTTTTATAGATCCAAAGAATTTTCCATCCAACGTATGGAAGGATATAAATCCCTACTATTCTAGAATATTCTATACATTTCTTGTATTTACAAGATTCATGAATCCTCCATCTTATTTCAAAATGTTCTCATGAGACCATTCTAGAATTCTCCATCTTCATGCCCCTTCTTATGTACAAATGTATTCAAACTATAGATTTCTCTAGAATCTTCCATGGACAAGCTCTAAAATTCCAAAGACAGAACCCTAAAAAATAAGGCCAGAGTTCAAGAAAACAATTAAAAAAGCACCAAGACTAGAGCACCCTTTTGAAAGGCAACAAATCCCCACAAACTTAAAATAGAACCTCAATATATTATGCAATGGCCTCCTTAAAACCAAACCAGAAAACACTTTAATAAATAGATCAGCTCAACAAGCTCACCGTCAATAATCCTCAAGAGGTCCACAAAGAAGAAACCTTCCAGAAAAGCTCAAGCCAGGAACACTAACAACAACCACAAGCAACTGCAGCAGCAACACTCCTCAAACCAAGCAAAGACCCGCGGGAGTGGTTATCCAGGACGGGGGGGGGGGGGGGGGGGGGCAGGGGGAGGGGAAGAAGAGGGAAATTCCAGCCAGAAGAGACTTGAGAAAGAGAGAGAGCAGCAGAAGCAGCAGATATCAGGAATGAAAATCTACTCAGTTGAGTGTTTTATTGTAAAAAGCAATTAGAAAAAACTTTCCTGACATGCCCCCATGCATCCCCCTCCAATTTTCATCAAAGGAGGGCTTAATGCCCACGTGTATCCCATTAACGGCTGAAGGGTAATTAAACCCCTCCACCATAAACAATTTCCAAGAGAATGTCTGTACAATCAAGCCCCTTAATATTTTTTTTATCCAGATAGCTTCCATTATCAATCCACTACACGCTTGCAGCTACTCTTAAGCAAACATAAATAAAGCAATCAAAATATGGCAAGGCCCAATATAATATAGCCAGCCATGTTAAGGAAAGAAAGAGCCATATATTAAATGATAATATGCCAAAACATTACGACCGCTGCCTGATAATTAAAATCCTTATCCTAGAACCGAAATCAATCAAATTTTTTTTCTATAAGCTTAAGAAGATAATGAAGATTAGAAGGAAAATTTATTAGTTGCAAAATATCGAATGTAAAGCATACTTGGTACTCAACTCTTAAATTATATCATCATTAGGGAGAATATGTTATTTTCTATTTGAAATTTATCTTGTAAGCATAATTAAAGTACTAACAAAATTCAAGATTTTGCAATTCACCCCCTCACCAAATTTTTGTCCTCAACATCTTTATTTTAAGTCTTCATCGAACAACTGAGGAAATATATCTCGCATAATATCTTCTCTTTTCCATGTGGCATCCTGCAATCGAATTCCCTTCCAAATAACCTGTACGAAATTCACTTCTCAATTTCTTAATTATTATTTTGACGATCCACAATCTTATAATGTTATGTTGGACTAGGCAAACCAAGTTCTATCTGAATCTCTGCAGCCGAAACAATCTTCTCGGGATCTGTAACATACTTTTTCAAAGACAATACTTGGAATGTAACATACTTTTTCAAAGACAATACTTGGAATGTAACATACTTTTTCAAAGACAATACTTGGAACACATCATGAAGGTTCATAAGTTCATCAAACAACACTAGCCTATAGGACACTTTGTCAATTCTCTCAGTAATTACAAATGATCCCAATATCTTGGGCTGAGTTTTCTAAATTTGCGTAGCCAGGAAACTCCTTTAAGTGGCCTTATCTTCAAATAAATTAAATCCTCGATTCTGAATTCAACTCTTCAGTGTCTGACATTATAATAATTTTACTGTCTATCTTGGGCTATTCTCAATCTTTCACGGACAGTTTTCATTTTATCATACATTTTACCCACTATTTTTTTAAATATCTTCTCTCCATCTTTATCTTCAAAGTGCCTTGGGTATACTGTACTGATAACTGTTATTATATGAAAATTTCACCAATGCTAAATACTTCTCCCAAGATTCCTTTAAATTCAGAACCAACATTCTAATGAGATCCTATAGCGTCTGAATCGTCCGTTCTGATTGTCCATCTGTTTACGGGTGGAACACTGTGCTAATTGTAATTTAGTTCCCAACTTCTTATGTACTAATTTCCATATTTCAGAAGTAAATCCCTCACCTCTGTCAAAAATTATTGATCTTGGAACTAACTTTATTATTTTATCAATGTACTGATCAGCCAATCTTTTTGTCGAGCCAATCTTTTTGTCGAGCCAAACTTTCTGTCGAGCCATCCTTCTGCATAGGTATAAAATGTGCTACTTTTGTCTGACAATCAATTATGACCCATATGCCATCATTTCCTACTTTACTTTGGGGCAATTCCATAACAAAATCCATAATGATGCCATCCACTTCCATTCTGAACTGTCGTCTTTAGATTCGAGCAGCACACAGGTCTTGTAGAGGACAGATATAGGTGGGCGAGTATGATTACTAGCAAAGAAAGCCAAGGATCTTACGGTGAAGCTCCAGGTTCTACCAGTGACATAAACCTTGTGGTTGTCTGGATGTCGTTGAAAGCGGGCTTGGAACTTGCGACGACGGAGGCTATCCTAGTAGCAGAGGCCCATGCGGGGGCTATGGGACCCATGCAGTGAAGAGAAGGCGAAGATTTTAGCGATGGAGGCGGTAATGACTATGGTTGGTGGGGTGGTCAGGACGAGGAGGACGGGGCTATGTAGAGTTCCTCGTCGAGGTAGCGAGCTTGATCCATGGAGCGAGAAATAATTGCCGGAATGTCTCCCCGAAGGAACGCTCAGAGGTGGGGTTATAGACCCCCAAGAATGTATCCCAAGTCATGGACATGGGCTAGGCAGCCTAGGCCAAGCACGCGTCTTGCTACCTCAATGTACTCGTCAATGTAGGTGGTCACACTGTCATACTGGTGCACGGAGGTGAAGCATTTATAGTAATTACCTGTCTGGAGGGTGTCATATAGTTCAATGTGGATCAAGAGAGATTCGGGATCTGTAGATGCGTCCAACAATCCTAATGGGGCGCCGAACCCACTATATGTATAGTGGCCAGGGGAACCTTCTGGTTGGTGGGGATGGACTGAATGTCGAATTCGACACTGGCGATCCAACCGAGGGGGTCAGTTTCGTCAATTACAGAAATCTCATTCTGACAGAGATGGCCTTGGTTTATACCCATAGCGGGGTGGAGAAATTTCATGTAGCCAGGGACGGGTCGAGGGGGTTGCGACGGTGGTGGTCGAGGGGTCGGTGTCAGTTTACTGCCATGGGTGCGATCTCTTAAGGGAGGAGAGTGAGCTCCTCAATTCAAGTTTCTAATTGATCCAAGCAATGAGAGTCAATGACTGCAGGCGTCCTCGTCGACTTAGAGAGCCATGGAGCGTGTCTGGTTCATGCAACGAAGGCGGAGAAGGGAGGAGACGAACGAACTAGGATAATTGGCCACTTGGAGGGGCAGGAAATGCGCTGAGAGCTGCTTGAATAGCAGCCACAAGGTGATCAGTTACAAGGAGTTGTGTTGGACACAGATAAGGAGGTGTACTTGCTGTTGGAAGGAGATACGCGACTGTGTATGTCAGGGGGCTTGGCCGGAAAGCGGTGAGGGCCGACATAATGCTGAAGGAGACCCTTTAGGGCCGTTGGATTGAGGAGGCACTAAAGGGTTGATGAGAGCCGGAGTGGCGCACTGCATGGAACTTAACTAGATGGGAACATGCCAGAATGTGCGGGGGAGTCGACAATCGTGCAAAGGATGCGTGCACCCCCTGCGGTTCCAATCGACATCGTGCATCGGCGAGTTGATGAATGATGTGTGAGAGAGGACGCGTGCGTTGCACGTCTGCCCGAGATTCGTGCGAATTGGCGTGCGACGACTTTCGAGAACAGGGAAGGATAAGATTTGAGGGTTCGAGAGGGAACCCTATGTAAGCCGCAGGTCAGACCAATTGATAGATGCTCAGTATTACGAACCAAAATTGTATTCTTGGACACATATGGATACAAAATACTGAGACAAGCCGACCCACACTCTTGAGGGCTGGTTCCCTCTAAGAGTCTCTCTCACCTAGGAGAGCCTAATACTAAACAAGATATCAAAAGATTACTAAATGGCTCTCCCCCACTCCCTTATATATGCAGAGGTGGGTATACATAAAATACGGTAATACCTAAGGTTGTCAGGATCGAGATTCTAGATGAGATCATTTTGAGGTTGGATTGGATTGGATCAATGATCGCTTTACAAAATCTGGATCGATTTACAAAATTTGGATTGTAGGATCGTAAGATCCTATGATCTGGATCGCGATATTGACAGCCATTGTAATACCCCTAGTCTGCATAGATTAATGGGTCATGTGGCGGCCTTCTTCATATCAATCCCTATATAACTGATAATGGCGTAGATGGGATATGGCAGATAATCCTTGTTTTTCCACCACACTGAAATAACATTCACACAACTACGACCCTTTATGATCATCTCGCGTACCTTCTCCTACACTATCCATTTGGTGTGAAACAAATTCTATATTTGGTCCTAATATTTTATCCCTAATCCCTATGCACCGAGTACTCTCCGACCAATGAATTAGTGCCCTCATTAGCATATTCAATGACATCATCCAACCTAAGTTATTAAAGACGCAAGACGCACCGAGGCGCAAATGGGTCCTGGAGCCTAGGCGCAAGGCACCGACGCACGTCTGAGGCACGCGTGGTGCAAAAATAAAAATAAAACCATTTTTATGAACAAATATTGTAATGATTCATTTATAGTTTATGCTCTTGAGTCCATGCCCAATTTCACTGAAAATTAATGAATTGGGTGTCCAATTTTCTGAAAATCAGTGAATTAGATGCCCAATTCACTGTTTTTTTAGTGAATTGGGCATCCAATTCACTGAAAATCAGTGCATTGGATGCCCAATTCACTGATTTCCAGTGCACCCCAATTTACTGAAAATCAGTGAATTGGATGGCAATTCACTGATTTTCTGTACTGTGCACCCATTTTTCTGAATATCAGTGAATTGGATGCCCAAGTGTGCCTAGGTGCACCTGAGGCAGCGCACCCGCCTCTGCCTTACAGAGCCTTTGGGGGGGGGGGTGTGTTCTTCTGAGGCAAACCTTTAATAACACAACATTTAACTCAACAATAGGAGATATCTCCTCACTAGGGAAAATGAGATCCTAGTGCATTTACAGATACATTTGTGGCGCCTTGGATGCTAAGAAGTGGATATGCGTAATGTCGGAAAGAAAATTTCAGCATAAAATGGGTTAGCGTGTGCGTTCAAAGGAAGAGATAGCTTTGAAGTTCGTCCGCGAGTGCAAGGAAGGCATTTTGGAGCACCTGCAGTGATAATTGGTTCTGATTTAAGAGGGTTTGCTGTGTGATATTCTTAGTGAGGGGGTTCTTGCCTGTGTAGAGTAGCCGACAACTACCCTTCAAAGAGCTCCTTCTCTTTGCTCTTATCACTTGTGTCCCCCATGTTGTGTGAGTGGATCTTATTTTTCTGTGGTGGTGCAGGACCTTATCCTTCGTTGGTCATGAGTTTGTATTTGTCCCATCTTCATCCTAGCTCCATTTCTCATAGATTTTTGACATTGCTTTCCAGATTCCTGTAGTCCAGTTTTATTGATGTTTTTACTTGATTTCACATTTGTAAGTGGTACGAGTTCTCATAGAATTTCCATTTTTTCGGTTACGATGTAGCAGCTACTGGTTTTTGGCTATATATTACACAATGATAGCCTCGTTTCCATTATGAAGGCTGTTATCCTGTTGTAATTGTGGAAATATTAAAACAATGTTCTTTATTTACATTCTTGTTAGGTAAACGTTACTAGGCACTGATAAATACAAAGTTCTGTTTTGCATGTCATAATGCACACTGATTCTCTTCCAATATTTGGATTCTCAATAGATTTTGAAGAAAATTTGTGATCACCCATTACTGCTGACCAAAAGAGCCGTAGAAGGTGTACGTGAAGGCATGGACACACTTTTAAATGCTGAAGAGCTTGGAATGGTGGAAGAGATGGCGCTGAATCTAGCAAATATGACAAATCACAAAGATTCTCTTAAATTGGGGCAGCACGTATCTTGCAAACTATCTTTTATCATGTCCTTGTTGGTAAGAATTTATTATGTGCATAAATGTTTTTGGATAAATATGTTTTGACTTATGCAATAACCTTTTGAAAATTTTCATAGTAGTGTGATTTCTATATATGCCAGGAAAACTTGGTTAAAGAGGGACATCACATTTTGATATTTTCCCAGACTCGTAAGATGCTTAATCTTCTGGAGGTATTTCTATGACTTCTCATGTAGTTTGGATTTCATGTGTGAAATTTGATTTAAGTAGTTGCATGGGAACTATCGTAAGATACTTTAAGTACAGCTTTGTTAGGTAGGTATGAGGATGAGTCGCAGAACTTTCATGAACTGAGATAGAAAGTTAGTCTTGTAGATTCAGTAAACCATCTCACAATCTATTTAATATTGTTACTGTGCATTTAAATGAATGTCATTATTTGTACACCATTGTTAAAGATGCAATTTAGGGCAAATTATATTAAAGGAAGCACAACAATTAAATGAGACGGGGATGCCATATAATTTTGTTTATTTTATTACTTTGTTTTTTATTTTTGATTTAGTCTCTCGTGTTAAAAGTAGAGTCATACAACTTGAGAGTTATACAAGTCGTATATTCCACATTTATTTGTTATTATTATGTGAGTGTTGGTTTAGTCCCACACCGCGAGTTTCGTTATTATATATTATTGTAGTCCCTATATATTCTCACGTTGTGGAAGAATAAATCAAGTTTTCTCTCGATTCAACTTTGTATCAGAGCGAAACACGAAAAAAACTAATCTTTTTCCTTCCAAAACCCGTGCCTCCCTCGTCCCGCTCATCCCGCGTTGTCCCGACTCCACCCTAACCCCCTTGGTTTCGTCCTGCTCGGCTCAGCGCCGCACCGTTCAATACCGACCTAAATGTCGGACGGCCCGCATACTATCGCCGGTTGCTGAGAGGGGTGTCACCGCCGTCCCTCCGTGATGCAGCCCGCACTCTCTTTCCCGTGCTGTTGCCACCGTCCCCTCTCCGCGATGAAGACCGCCGCTGCCTCCTCTGCTTGCTGCCGACCGTTTGCCGCTTTTTCTGCCTGCTGCAGCCTGGCCGCTGTCTCCCCTGCTTGAGGCAGGCCGCCTAGCCTCTCTGGCCTCCCTTCTGCGTTTGGCTCCCGCAGCCTCTCCAGTCGCCTCTTCTGCGTTTGGCTCCGGGTTGTTGCGTCTTGTCTCCTCCTCCATGGCTGCCCCTTCCCCCGATGGAGGAGACTCTTCGGTGTCGCCCCCATGCGTGATTCCGCCTCAGATGAGCGACTCTCAGAGGTCTCATGGCTTCTCTGGTTCCCTAAAGATCACCACCGTTCCATTAGATGACACAAACTATCTTGAATGGTCCTGGACAGCGCTACATGTCATCCGTAGACACCGGATGTATGACTACATCGATGAGACTGTTAAGGAGCCCCAACTGACTGATCCCTCTTGGAAGCGATGAGACTTAGAAAACTCCCTGGTTGTGTCCTGGCTTCTTCACTCTGTCTCCAAATTACCGGAGTTACATGCTGATAGATTCTGCCTTTGATATTTGGACCCGTGCCCGAGAGACATATTCCCATATTGACAGCTTTACACAGGTTTATGAAGTTACTCGCCGCATTTTGGAACTACGACAAGGATCTATGATGGCATCCCCCTTCTCCGAGTTCGAGCGGCTATACCAGGAGTTGGACTACTTCTCCCACTTCACTCCTGCCTGTACTGCGGATGCTGTCCAACTTCAACAACGGGAGGATCGCTTTCGTCTCCATGTTTTCTTGATGGGACTGAACATGGTGTTTGACATGGTACAGACGCATATCCTTCTTTGCACTCTGCTTCCGTCCCTTCGCGAGGCCTTCAGTATGATCCTTGGTGATGAAGACCGTCGGAGGTCTCTCAGTGCTAGTGCCCCTCCTGATCGCTCTGCTCTCACTAGCGTTGGTCGTGGCCAAATCCTCAGCCCTAGCTCGCCTCCTCCTATGTGTGATTATTGTGGCCGTAGATGCCATACTCGGGAGGTGTGCTACAAGCTCCACACTCATCTTGCCCATCGTGGTCGTGGCCGTGGACGAGGGGGCCATCGCTCGGGTGGTTCCAGATCTCATGATGCTGCTTACTCTACAGATGTCTACGACGAGACCCCCCATGCTGTGCTCGGGCCTCTTACTGCTCCTGAGTTGGATGCTTTCCGCCGTCTGCTGCACTATCAGTCTGACCAGCCACCCGGTGCTTCCGCTTCCATTGCTACTATTGCTACGCCGCATGCTCATGCTGTCACTGCCTCTCCGTCTGAGTAGGTGATTGATTCTGGTGCCACTCACCACATGACCAGATTTTCATCAGGTTTCCTCTATTACACCCCTTTGTCTTGTAAGGACAAAGTTATCTCTGCTAATGGCTTATTGTCTACCATTGCTGGAAAAGGCTAGATCTCTTGCTCCCCTTCTATATCTCTACCATCTGCTCTTCATGTTCCCTCCTTTCCTCGTAATCTTCTTTCTATCAGTGACATTACTCGCTCTTTTAATTGCTCCGTAATCTTTTTTTTCTGATTCCTGTGTTTTTCAGGAACTGGGTACGAATCAGAACATTGGCAGTTTTAGGAACCGCGTGGACTGTATTACCTGGATCAACCTCCTTCTCATGCCCTCTCTTGTGCTCCTGTTACAGCTGATGATGTTCGCCGCTGGCACCTATGGCTTGGACTTCCCTCTCCCCTCTACCTTCAGAAATTGTTCCCTGTTTTTCCCCCCTTTTTAAGAACTTTTGTCTGTGATATCTGTGATGAGTCTAAGCATGTGCGACATAGTTCATCGCATTTAGCTTCTCCTTGTAGCACACCGTTTGATATTGTTCATTTTGATGTTTGGGGACCGTTCCTTTTTTTATCTACCTTTGGATTTCGTTGGTTTGTCACATTTATTGACTGCTTTTCTCGTACAACTTGGGTGTATTTTCTCAAAAAGAAAAGTGAAGTCTTCCCTTGCTTTCAGCTTTTTCACAAAATGGTTCAAACCCAATTTAAGAGTGTGGTTCGTGTTTTACGGAGTCACAATGGTGGGGTGGGGGTGAGTATGACGATCAGGGAGTCTTTGGCTCATATCTTGCTAGTCATGGTATCCTACAACAGACCACATGTGTTCACACCTCTACTGGAGTTGCTGAACGAAAAAACCGGCACCTATTGGACGTTGTCCGTTGTCTTCTACCCGCTATGCACCGTCCTAAGTCCTATTGGGGCGATGCAGTTCTTACTGCTGCACACCTTATCAATCGCCTTCCCTCACGTGTGCTTAGCTATGCTACTCCCCTCGCTCAGCTGTCTACCATGACCGTGGTCCATACTTCCCACCTTACTCCTCGTGTTTTTGGTTGTGTATGTTTCGTCCACATCCATTTGCCCCACCGTGACAAATTGGACCCACGGGCCCTCCAGTGCGTATTCCTCGGATACTCGTTCACTACGAAAGGGTATCGATGTTATCACCCCCCCTTTGGGCGTGTCTACTGCACTATGGATGCTACCTTTCGAGAAGGGGAATCCTTTTTTTCGCCATCGACTCATGCTCCTCGTCAGGGGGAGAATACTGGCGATATGGATGTCCCTCTTCCCCTTCTTCCTTCTCTTCCACCACAACCTCCTATGTCTCAGGAACAAGAACCACCTATCCCTGTTCCTCTCTGTGATACTCCGATATCTCCTTTTCCTCACATATATCACCGCCGCTCCTCCCGAATACAGGCTACTAAGGCTCCGCCTTTACCAGTGCCCGCCACTGCCTCAGATTCTGATGATGCAGATTTGCACATCCCGCTTGCCCTGTTGAAAGGTAAGATTGCATGCACTAAACATCCTATTTCAAACCACGTGACTTATCATCACCTTACCCCGACCCACTAGGCCTTTGTTGTTTCTCTCTCGACGGTTGTTGTTCCCAGGACATGGCAGGAAGCGGCTGGTATCCTGACCTAGACTCTGGCTATGGAAGAGGAGATGTCGGCCTTGGACAAGAACCATACTTGGGATGTCTCGCCCCTCCCTCCCGGCAAGAGGGCTATTGACTCGCGATGGGTGTTTTCAGTCAAACAGAACCCAAAAGAGAAGGTCGAACGGTACAAGGCACGTCTTGTTGCTCAGGGGTACACTCAGACACAGGGAGTTGACTACTAGGAGACCTTCTCCCCCGTGGCTAAGATGGACTCTATTCGGGTACTGCTGCCTTGTGCGGCTTGCATGGACTGAGATCTTCATCAACTGGATGTTAAGAACGCGTTTCTTCATGGTGAGCTGATGGTGGTGACGCTGATGGTCGATCTAAGTGAGCTGAGGAATTCGCTGATTATCCCTTCCACAATTGCAACCTAACGGAGGACGAGTTCCACCCTGTAGTGGGGCACTACATCTCGCCCGGGTTTGTCGCGCGCCGCTTGAGAGAGGACGAGTCGATCAACCACTTCTCGCCGAACGAGCTCGCTATCCCCCTGGAGCACTTCGATGTAGGGCTCCACCTCCCCTGTAGTCGGAGGTACGCCAGACTCTTCGGTACTTCGGAGTTCCCGCTCAACTGAATCCCAACTCCATTGCCCTATTAGTGGCATTCACCTGCTATATGCGCGAGGAGTGGATAGAATTCAGCTTCGCTGTCTTCCGCAAGCTATTTAATTTTAGTGCCAAGAAGGACGGATCACTTTCTTCTCCGGCCAACAAATCAAAGTTTGCGGGCTCGCCAACAAAAATCACAACTGGATCCGCAAGCTTGTCTTCGTGACGGGTGATTTTGGCAACATTCCCTTCTCGCCCATCCAACAAGACGAGGCGACCTACCACCCCCCTCCGTTGGGGGTCATGAGTCGAAGCTCCAGCTGTTCCTCCTCGAGGGGAACTTCGACGTCCCCCATCTAAGGAGGAACGTCGACTCGCTCCTTCTCGTTCTTCTTGGAGAAGGTACTTTCAAACCTTCTTACTCCTCGATATCGCCTTCTTTCCTTGAGTTTTTTCGCTAATAGTAAGAATATGCAGGGGAGCGAGACCTTCCGTTACACCCACCTCACGCGAGTGGCAGGGTTCCCGCCACCAAACTTGCCCTTGCTGAATCTGCTGCTGCAACCTGCAGGGAAGAGCTGGGAACCTCATCCAAGCCCAGTGGTAGAGGCGGAATCTCGATGCGCCATATGCCCACCTCCTCCCAAAAAACAGAAGACCATGACATCTGTCAAGGGGAAGGAGGTCAGCGAGACCCCTCAAGCAAAAGCCCCGGTCATGGTCGAAACCACGGCTAGGGTCACTAGCGAGACTGTGGGGACCTAGACAACGCAAGGCGAGGAACTCGCGAGAAACCTGCGCTGAAGGGGCACCCGAGCTTTGGTCTTGTCGAGAAGCGCCTTAACGAAGCCAGTGAGCCCCTGCTACTTTGGAACAGGGAGGCCAACAAGGCCTCCATCTCTACACTTCTCCTCCCCCGACAGGATCTGAAGACCACCAGAGGCCAAACTAATGCATTCGACTTCGGTCTCTATGGGCGGGAGGACGCTGCTCTCTACAATGACGCGACTACGCAGGCGCTCGCGCATGAGAGCACACGAGCCCAGCTTTGGGCCCTTGAGTTCGCCCATATGACGACGCGTAGAGGCATTCGCCTTGCATGGACCCTTGCCGAGGTCGACCAGTCGCGAGGATTGGAAGAGGTCGTGGGCTGAAGCGAAAGCTGGAGGCCGCCAAAAAGCTTATCACCAGCCACCCAGGCGGAGTGGTAAGCGTGAGTTCAACCATGCACTCACGCCTTCTCCTTCATCTCACACTAATTCTCGTCTCCTTATACTTCTTGCAGGTTGCCGCAACCGCCGTCTGTCTATGCGCGCGAATTGCCAGCCTCGAGAAGGAGAACGAGGGGTTGAAGGCCCAAAACAAGCAGCTGCTTGAGGCCGTCCTTCCACCAGTTCCTGGCAGGAGGAGTAAGCATCAACAATACACCAATCACAAGATCGAAGAAATGATGCATCAAAATGCCATCAAGGCGGCGGAGCACGCTCTCATGATGATGCAAAGGTCCGACCTCCTGAAGGATGGTAGCGAGAGAGTCACCGTCAAAGACTTGGTCCAGAGCTGTTCCTCCCCATCGAAGAATCAGAGGATGACGTCGACCCGGTCCTTCGTGACAACGATAAGTCAGGGGAGTCCTCTTGAAGTGTTACAACTTTTTGTTTTTTCCTTTGCTCCCACCTTTGTACTTTCTTTTTTCCCTGTATTTTTTTTGAGATGAGACCTCTCTTGTAAAATTTTAATGGAAATTGCACTTTAATTTTGTCTAGATTCCTTTTTTACTTTCCCTTATTTTAAATTTAGTGGCTTTACCATGCGCCCCCTGATCTTAAGTCGCGCACTCGCTTATTGTTGACCCTTAGCTTTAGGTCGCGCACTCGCTCATCGCTGACCCTTAGTTTTAGGTCACGCACCCTCTCATCGCGGACCGTTAGTTTTAGGTCGCGCACTCGCTCCTCGTTTTTTCTTACTCGCGATTGCAAGGCTTTCAGTGAGACATGCTTTGTCGTTTCTTTGGGAGAGAGATGATCCCTCAGTTGAGAGTAAAGCGATTTGGGGTTCGGCTCGCCCGCTACCTACGGGTCTCGCCCCCTGGGCAGGCGAATGCCTCCTCTGTAGGGTTGGATTCCATTCGTTTCCCCCTTACTTTCCCCTTCTACTTAGCCTCTCCGTCTTCTTCAGGAATTGACTTCTCCGTAAGAGCAATTCACTTTTTTCTTTCTTTTTGTGAGGACTTCTCCTTTGTCATGAACTTGCTTTGTCATCTGATCGACCTGTCTGTCCTGCCGGCTAATGAGAGCCCGGTCAGCGGGATCCAATCGAGGGCTTTTTTAAACATTCTTTCTTTCCCAACTATCCACCATCTGAGCGACCTGCCTGCCCTGCCGGCTAGTGAGAGCCCGATCAGCGGGATCCTATCGGGGGTTCATCTACTCGAGCGACCTGGCTGCCCTGCCGGCTAGTGAGAGCCCGGTCAGCAGGATCCAATCGAGGGCTTTCTCAAACATTCTTTGTTTCCCAACCATCGCCCACCTGAGCGACCTGCCTTCCCTGTCGATTAGTGAGAGCCCGGTCAGCGGGATCCTATCGGGGGTTCTACTACTCGAGCGACCCGCCTACCCTGCCGGCTAGTGAGAGCCCGGTCTGCGAGATCCAATCGAGGTCTTTCTCAAACATTCTTTCTTTCTTAACCATTCACCACCCGATCGACCTGTCTGCCCTGCCGGCCAGTGAGTGCTCGGTCAGCGGGATCCTATCGGGTGTTCTGACACTCGAGCTACCTGCCTGCCCTGCCGGTTAGTGAGAGCTCGATCAGCAGGATCTAATCGAGGGACTCCAACCAACATTTGAACCTGCCTCTCTGAGAGGTCAACCTGCCATGCTGGCTAGTGGAAGCCTGGTTAGCGGAACCTTCTCGGGGCTTTCAATCAACATTTTTACCTGCCTCTCCAAGAGGTCGAGCCCTGCCGGCTAGTGGGAGCCCAGTCATCGGAACCTTCTTGGGGCTTTCAATCAACATTTCTACCTGTCTCTCCGAGAGGTCAACCTGCCCTGTTGGCTAGTGGGAGGGCGTTAACGGAGCCTTCTTGGGGCTTTCAATCAGCATTTCTACTTGCCTCTCCGAAAGGTCAACCTGTCTTACCGGCTAGTGAGAGCACGGTCAGCGGAACCTTCTCGGGGCTTCTAATCACCATTCCTACCTGTCTTTCCGAGAGGTAAACCTGCCCTGCCGATTAGTGGGAGCCCGATCAGCGGAACCTTTTCGGGGCTTTCGATCACCATTCTTACCCGTCTCTCCGAGAGGTCAATCTTCCCTGCCGGCTAGTGGGAGTCCGGTCAGCGAAACTTTCTCGGGATTTTCAATCAATGAAAAATAACTATCATCTATCTAGTGAGGAACTTTTCAATATAATGCACTTTGACCTAATCGGTCAGGGACAAGTTCATTACAAAGGACTCATCAAGATGAGGCTCTTTTGGACAGCGCTCGATTCTGATGACAGTTCTCTTCGTCCTCCCCTGCCACTTCCAACCTGCTCATGCTCTCCATCACCTTTTCCACTTTCTCTGCCTCTTCTTTCCAAGAGATACTGTTGACAGTCGTGACGTAACACTGTCTGGCCACCTAGGGATCTCCCCAGAATTTGACCTGAACTCCTCCATCGTTGAACTTCAAACACTGGTGGAAAGAGGGGACACACCGGAATGCACTGATGAGGGGTCGTCCGAAATTATAACTGCACTGAGGGTCAACGATCATGAACCGACAGTTCCTGGACCGTCCACCCAGGGTCACTTGATGACCCACTCCCTCTCTACTTCTTTCCTCTCTCCGGAGTATCCAAATAAAGGCCATCCGAGGCCAACACCCTCCTGGCTTCTACCTTCATCACATCGAATGCCTTTTTGAAGATCACATTCAGCGAACTCCCGTTGTCGAACAAGATCCAGGAGACAATGAAGTTTTCTACGACCGTCTGGATCACCAAAGCGTCACAGAACGGGTCCTCGTAGTCGGACATATCATTCGACGAGAAGGTGATCTTCTCCTCCAGGGGTGGAGTTTGGGAGGTCGAAGCGTCGCTTCTCCTGAACATTGTCTGGAGGCTCCCCTCAATCCCCACCCCTCCGTGAATCACCCCGACCTCTCCTCGGGTCTTCACATCGACCCGGTCCTCGCATCTATCCTCCTCTCCTGCTCCTTCTACAACCTCTTTAATCTACATTTGATGCTGCACTGGGCCTCTCGCCCTCCTCACCTCCAAGAACTATGGGCAGATGGCTGTTGCATGACCTTCCTCCTGATGGAAGTCACAGTAGGGCAACTCCACCCTGCCCCTTCATCTCCCTCCTGGGCGATTCCTTCTTTCTCTCCTCCCCTCTCGGCCGATTGCCATAGCTTGTTGGGGTGGGGCGGAAGTGGCCTTAGGCCCGGTCTCCACCCGGAGGGTTGAACCGTTTGTGTCTTTCGTAAGATGCCTGAAACACTTGACCCTTCAGCTCTTCCCTTCTTTTCCCTTCCTGCTGTTTGAAACCTCCTTGATCCTTCGACTCGATCTCTCCCAACTTGGCTAACTTCTTTGCAAACGCCGGGTTCACCGCCTCCCTCTCTATTTCCTTTATTGTTCTTTCCATTAGCTACTCGAAGTACAGGGGGGGGGGGGGTCGAGTCAGGCTCATTTTGAAGAAACTCTGTCCACGTAGCTGGTCAACGACTCCTCCGCCCCCTGCTTCAACTTGAAGAGAGACTCAACACTCTTCTTTCTCTTCTTGGATGTCGAGAAGTGTAGTTGGAAACTTTGGCGTAAATCTAGATCGATCCTGCGGGGATCTAGTGAAAACAATCCCTTGCTTTTTTTTTCCCTTCAGAGTGATATCGAAGAGACGACCCTTGAACGCATTTGACATCTATCTGATGGAGACTGGGTCCTCGAACCACTGTAGGTGCTGGACGGGGTCATCCTTGCTGGTGTAAAATGACAACTCCGGCTCCCTGAACCCTTCTGGAGCCGGGGTTGAAACTATCAACTTGCATAATGGGCTGCCCCCGCTCGCCGGTCTCACGTGCTGCAATCGCGCGATCTGCTCGCCGGGTGGGCTACCACTCGCCAGTCTCTCCTGCCCCACTCGTGCGAGGCACTCGTCGGACTCGCCTTCCCCACTCGCGCGAGGCACTCGCCTGCCCCACTCGCGCGAGGCACTCGCCTGTTGGGTATGCACTCGCCGGGCTGGGGAACAACTCTCGCCTGGCGATTTCCCGCTCGAACCCCTCACTCGCCACCTCTTTCCCCGACCTTCCTCCTGGGGTGATCTCGCCCAACGACTGAGAGGCTGACACCTGAATGGCTGAAGTCGAGCACTCTTCCCGGGGGACGAGTCCCTGCAGCATCACCATGTTGTTCTTGGTGAACTTCATGAAATCCGCCTTCTGCACAAAATTGCTCGCATTGAATGGCTCACCGGGGTTGTCTCCTTGCTCGTGGTCCCCTCGCTCTAGATTTTCTGTATAAGCTACGATCCACGATCATCACACCAAAATATTGAAACCGGAGATCGGTCCCAGCGGGAGTTCGGACCCAAGGAGGTAGCTTACACTTACTTCTCTCGAACTAGAATACCTTACCAGACACTTGGAACTAGATAATAGACACTGAGCTGTAGCGCGGAGGTCCCACCACACACCCGGAAGATCATAGAGCGCTTCTCATCCCAAGCCAAAAGCTGAGCTGAGCACCTTGGAGGACACTCAAAGCCAGCCAAAAATAGCCTAAGAAGGAAGAAGCCAAAAGAACTGAATCTTCTCCAAAGGAGCCCACAGGATCTAATTCTAGTTTTCCAAATCTGGTCTGCACAGTGGGATCTTGCCTTCTGATTTTACCTAACGCATCCCAAATTGGTCTGTCAATAGCCTAATTCTGTTGTTTGGAGGGGCTATCGGTAGGTCAAAACATATTATCCCATGGATTTTCTTTCTATGACGGTTAGACTATGATATCATACCCCCTGGAGTGGCGAGTGCCTAGATGGAGACAACAACCGCCCACTCGCTCCTAGCTGAGGGCGAGTGCCCGATGAAGCATACCAGTTTCCTTTTGGAGATCCAATATGTACTTCCGTTGGGATATACAGATACCCCGCTCCGATCTAATCACTTTGATGCCCTGGAAATATCACAATCGTTTCAAATCCTTCACTTCAAATTCAGCCGATAGGAGGGTCTTGTGGTTGACGATCTCCTCTGTATCATTTCCAGTAATCACGATGTCATCCATGTAGACAATGAGAATTACAACACGTTGTTCATGTCTTCGGATGAACATGGTGTGATCTGATTGGGCTTGCTTGTACCCAAACTTGAGCATTGCTGCGAGGAATCTTCCAAACCAGCCCTTTGGAGATTGCTTCAGGCCATATAATGATTTCCTTAGGCGGCAGACGAGCCCTTCAGATCCTTTCTTCACAAAACCAGGAAAAAATTTCATGTACACCTCCTCCTCAAGCTCACCGTGGAGAAACACATTTTTCATGTCCAGTTGATGAAGTTCCCAGTCCAGACAGGCTGCACATGATAACAAGACCCGAATAAAGTCCATTTTTTGCTACAGGAGCAAAAGTATCATGGTAATCAACTCCTTGAGTCTAGGTGTATCCTTGAGCGACAAGACACGCTTTGTACCGTTCCAACTTGCCATCTTGGTTCTGCTTAACTGAGAAGACCCACCTGCAACCTATAGCTTTCTTTCCTGAAGGGAGAGCGGAGATGTCCCACGTATGAATTTTGTCCAAGGCGGACATCTCATCACGCATAGCCTGTGTCCAAGTTGGTATAGCCAATGCTTCCTGCCATGTCTTGGGAATAACAACTAGAGAGAGATGAGACAAAGGTCTGATGAATCAGAGTAAGATGACTATAAGCCACATGATTTAAAATCGGATGTTGCGTGGAAGTAGCTTTACCCTTTTTCAGCAAGGCAAGAGACATATGCAGATCGGCATCATCAGAATCTTAGTTCGAAGTCGGCACTGGTAGAGGCGGAGCGGCGGTGACTTGTGTACCTGAACGACGGTGGTATACATCGGGAAAATGAGAGATCATAGTAGAGGATTCAGGTATTGGGATAGGAGGAGCTTTGGGAATATCCGTAAAAGGAGGTGAAGGAATAGAGGAGTAGGGCGGGAGAAGAGGCAGTGGGACAATAGTAACATCATCTGTAGTAGATGTATTCTCCCCCTGACGAAGAACATGAGTCGAGGATGGAAAGAAGGGCTCCTTCTCACGGAAAGTAACATCCATGGTGCAGAACATACGCCGGGAAGGAGGGTGATAACAACGATACTCTTTGATCGTGGAGGAATAACCAAGGAAGACACAACGTTGAGCCCGAGGGTCAAGTTTGTCACGTTGAGGTTGGTGCACACGCACATAACATACACACCCAAAAACACGGGGTGGTAAATGGGAAGTATGAACCACGCCAGAGGTAGAGAGACGAGCTAGAGGAGTAGTAAAAGAGAGAACACGAGAAGGAAGACGATTAATAAGATGTGCAGCAGTAAGCACCGCATCTCCCCAATATAGTTTAGGAAGATGCATCGTGAAGAGGAGGCAATGGGCAACCTCGAGGAGATGCCGATTTTTTCGTTCGGCCACACCGTTCTGAGTAGATGTGTAAGCACAAGTTTTCTGGTGGATGATACCGTGAGAGGTGAGGTACGCGTCAAATGAACCACGATCGCCATACTCCCCCCCCGTTATCACTTTGAAGAACACAGATAGTGACATTAAATTGATTTTTCACCATGTTATGAAAGACTTGAAAACATGAAAAAACTTCACTTTTCTTTTTTAATAGATAAACTCATGTAATACGCAAGAAACAATCAATAAAGGTAACGAACCATCAAAAACCAGTCAACGTTACAACGGGGGACGACCCCCAAACATCAGAATGTATAACATCAAAAGGGGTGCTACTAGGAAAAGAAAGATGTGAAGAGGTTTGTCGCACATGTTTAGACTGATCACAAATATCACAAGAAATTTTTTGAAGAAGAGGTGAAAAAACAGGAAATAATTTTTGCAGGTAGGCGGAGGACGCATGTCCCAAACGCAAATGCCAATGGTGAACATCCTCTGCAGTAACAGTAGAACTGGAAAGAGCCTGAGAACGAGGAGTGTCCAGGTAGTACTAGCCGCCACTGCACCTACCACTGCCAATGTTCTGCTTCTTACCCAATTCCTGAAAAACACAAGAATCAGGAAAGAATGTTACAGAGCAATTGAGAGATTTCGTAAGATTGCTGATGGAAAGTAAATTGCGAGGAAAAGAGGGAACGTGAAGAACAAAGGTAAGAAAAATGGACGGTGAACAAGAAATGTTGCCTTTGCCTGCAATAGAGGACAATGAGCCGTTAGCTGAAATAACTTTCTCCTTACCAGACAAAAGAGTACAAGAGAGGAAACCTGAGGAGGAACCAACCATATGGTGGGTGACACCAGAGTCGAGCACCCATTCAGAAGGAGAGGCGGTGGCCGCATGAGAACTAGGCATAACAACAGTGGCAAGAGAAGTAGAGCTTCCAGTGACCGGATCAGACTGAGAGTGAAGCAAACGGAGAAAGACATCCAACTCATAAGCAGTAAGAGAGGAGGAAGCCGAAGACTAGGACTCGTCATAGACATCAGTAGTGTAAGAAGCATCATGAGAACGGTAGCCACTGTTCCTATGGCCCCCACGGCCAGGTCCACCGCCTCGACCACGACAGCGACCAGGAGGAGCCAAATGCGGATGTAGTTTGAAGCATGCCTCCTGAGAGTGTCCCCGTCGACCGCAGTAATCGCAGATAGGCACTAAAGATGCAGGAGTAGGGATGAGGCCACGACCAACACTCGTCAAGGCGGAACGATCTGGAGGAGTCATAACACTGAGAGACTTGCGGCGGTCTTCATCACCCAGAATCATGCTGAACGCCTCACGGAGGGAGGGAAGAGGAGAACGGTGTAGAACATGTGTCCGGACCACATCAAATTCCATATTCAACCCCATTAAGAAGACATGAAGACAGAAACGGTCCTCCCATTGCTTCAACAGGACGGCATCCGCTGTACATGCTGGAGTGAAATGAGCAAAGTAGTCCAGTTCTTGATACAAGCGCTCAAACTCCAAGAAGAATGATGAGACAGTCATCGACCCTTGACGCAGCTCCAAAATGTGGCGAGTGAGCTCATAAACCTTGGTGGAGCTACCAATCTTAGAGTAAGTTTCAAGAGCACTAGTCCAGATCTCGAACGCAGAGTCCATCAACATATAGCTCCGATAGACCTTGAGCGACATCGAATGTAGAAGCCAAGACACAACCAGAGAATTGTCAGAATCCCAGCGCTTCCAGGAGGGATCAGACACAGGAGGCTCCGTAATCGACCCATCGATATAGCCGAACACCTGTTGACTACGGATGACATGCTGAGCAGCACGAGACCATTCCAAGTAATTCGTGTCATCCAGAGAAACTGTGGTAATCTTCAAGGAGCTAGAATGGTCATGGGGCCGCTGAGGCTCAACCATCGGAGACTGGATCACGAGCGGAGAAGAGAGTTGACTCGGGTTCACCCATACCGACCAAAGAGACACAATAGATCAACAACCCCTAATTCAAGAAGCAGAACAATAGGACAGCAGCCCGGGCCAGCAACACATGATCAACATCATCGGACTTCACGGGATCTACAACCAGGATCTGCAGCAGACTGGATCAACAGCTTCATGATCGACAACGGTCTTCACGGGATTTGGATTTGGATCGGCAGCAGGCTTCACGGGATCGGGAGCCTGGATCGGCAGCAGGTTGGATCGGAAGCAACCCACATTATCATGAAGAAGAGGAAGAGGCGGCGGACTGCTTAATGGAGGAACGGCGGTGACGTTCATCTCAGCAACCCGCAGGAATGCCGCCCGACATGAGCGATCCGAGCGACTAGCCGACGGGAGAGGAGAGTGAGATCGACGGTGAGAGCGAAGGGAGACAGGTTTCGCCTCGACGGGAATAGGGCACGATTTTTTCCCTCCTTGACGGGACCTCATATACCAAGTGGAATGCAAAACTGAATAATGCCTTAAGAGAGCGGTCCCTTACTCTTATATACTTGAGTAAGGGAAACCTAAACACAGTAAAATTACAACACTACCCCGACTTGAACATAACATATTACAACTATTACAACTTTAAGAACTTTCTTCTTTATCATGTAGTTAGTTTTGTGTGATGAACTACTTAGGTTTATATTGTACTGTATGTGATTACTCACTAACAGTGCTGATATTTAGTCTTTTTTGTACTTGTATTAGTAACACTCGTACATGCATGTTCCTTTTTGCATGAGTTGTGAATGTTCTAGTAATTATGATTTTGTGCATTCTAGCTTCATGTGTATGTGTTAAGATATAAAAGATGTGCTTTCATATTAGGCATCATAAAATTGTTGTATTATTTTCAACTTTGTAGGAATCAATTATATCCAAGAGATATAGCTATCTACGAATTGATGGGACAACCAAAATTTTAGACAGGGAGAAGACTGTTAAGGTCCATTACACATGCTTATAAATGAATTGCAATTTTTATTTGCTTGTGATCTTAGAGAATTTTTGTTACTAGCACAGGATTTTCAAGGGGGCAAGGTGTCTATTTTTTTATTGACTTCACAAGTTGGTGGACTCGGTCTGACTCTTACCAAAGCAGATCGTGTCATTGTGGTTGATCCAGCTTGGAATCCAAGGTGACTTGATAATTTAGTCTAGTGACCGTTAAACTTACTTCTTTTAAATGCTCTCCAGTTTTTCTTTTGATATTATTTGCAAGTCAAATTACGAATCTATCCATCAATTTCTCAAAAACAGTGGCGCTGCTTCTGGTGGCTAATTACTTCAGATTGTTCTGATGTAAGATGATAGTTCTTTCAACTGTTGCTTAATGTAGTTAATTGATTAATTTATTTATTTGGTGACTATTTCTCTAGCATTTGGAGCTTGCTTGTATAATATTCTCAGATGGTTCTGTCCAGTTAGAATTTTTTTCCCTGCTGTCTGCAGTTTGTGTTTTCATTGAATATTTATTTTTGTAAGCATCTGCATTTGATATCATACAATGTTGGTATTGAATTCCTTTCTTATGTAGCATGAGATTGGAAACGGGATACGAGTTACGATACAAAATGGATACAAGAAACATGATTTTAAAAAATAAGAATACGCGAAGCATTTTTAATTTTTTTTTAATTATTTTAATATAAGTATTAATTAATGTAAACATAAGATAACTAACAAATTAAGTGTATATATCCTGAATTATAACGAAAAAGAATTTAATAATACTACAACATATACAATACATATGAATAAGATATGCAAGAAAAAAACCCAAATATTTGTGGAGTAATGCTTTATAAAACGATTATTTCCTTGGGCTTTAGATCATAATTCCAAAATAGAACTAAATAAATGTAAATTAATCAAAAAAGGAATGATCTCACTGGGAGAAAATTTGGACAACAAAGTTTTGACAAAAGCTTAATAGGAATAAAAAAAACTCATCATGCAAATGCCTGCAAATTAGTGCCAAGACATCTTTGAAATAACCTCACGGAACAAGTTGAACATCAAAGCTAAAATCAGCCCAACAACCAAGTTTCCAGTCAACCCATACCATCAAAGTTGTTGACTTGAAACAACAACAACAGTAGAAGAAATAATAACTGACAGTTGTTGGAACATTGAGGTAGCATGAAGAAGGATACAACAGGCAGGGAAGAAAAACTGTGGAAAGTTGAAAGTCAAGAAGAGGTATTTTTTCGAAGGAAAATTTGGTGCTTCATGTAAAAGAAGAAGAGGAGGAAGAAGAAATAAAATGCAAAAGAAAACGAAGGTTTCAACAGAGAACTCGCTACAGAGGAGAGTTTCATCTGACAAGAACTCTTCGATGGGACTACGAACAGGAAGTTCGACATGCGTGATGCGGGAGAGCTTCGACGCGGAGAGGGGGGAGCGACAATGAGAGTGAAGCGGAAGAGCTTCGACGCAGAGACGACATGCGTGAAATAGCATATTGTGTGCGGCATGATGCAGGAAAGCTTCGGGCGAATGAAATGCAATTTTGTAACCTCAATATCAATTCACGTGAAATTTAAGCCGTGGGACCCTCTTCCACAGGATGACAGGAATCGCATATCCCGCAAACGGGATACCCGATTCCAAAAAAATTGTTTATTTATTTAAAATTGCGTTTCTTGCATTTCGGAAATGCATTTCTAGGAGTTTCCCGTATCCAATACACGTTCAGGCCAATAGTATTGATATGTGTAGGCAGGACAGTCAACTTTCATAGATATTTCGTCTTATGTATTTTTTCATCTCTGGGGGCATTTGGTAATTTAGATTCTAGCTAATCCTCCCCCATAAGGGAGATTAGTGAGTCTTAGGAGGATGTCTAGTGAGCGTTGTATCTCCATTTCCGGAGGAATCTTGGGGGAAGTTGCCCCCAATTAGTTGGGGCGAGCATACCTCACGAGGGTGCATTCCTAATATCTATTATCTAGTAATCTACTACTTTCTAATTACTATTAGCTGGTTTGTTCTTTCCGTCTTGGCCGGTCGCCGAGCATCCCATTAGTGTTTAGTCTAACCAGGATTTTCCTCTGGCTCCCAACTTCACTCGCAACACATTGATTACGATCATATCTCGATTCGTCCCAATGAAGATGATGACAAGTTTCTGTGGCAGCCCATCAATCATGCCCATTCTAATCCGTCCAAACGATCGCAATGATAGATCCAGTAGCACATTTTCACCTACGTTGTTTCTTAATTCTGCTCTCCTTCCTCACACCAACGATGATGCTAGAGCCTCCTCTTGTTTTTGGCAGATTCGATCACGTGACCCAGTTGCGAGTTCACCTGCATCATTGTTTAGCCACTTTAACTTGCTTCTCACTGGAAGTAATGTAGTTGACCATATCTCGATTCACAACACATTGATTACGACCATATCTCGATTCGTCCCAATGAAGATGATGACAAGCTTCTGTGGCAGCCCATCAATCGTGCCCATTCTAATCCGTCCCAACGATCGCAATGATAGATCCAGTAGCAAATTTTCACCTATGTTGTTTCTCAATTATGCTCTCATTCCTCACACCAACGATGATGTTAGAGTGATGCAGGGCGGAGGTCGCTAGGGTTCGCGCGACCAAAATCCTCTTCTCACAAAACTTTCAAAACCAAAATGTTACGAAAATGAAGATTTTTTTTGAAGTAATTCTGAAGATTAGCATTACCCACGAGCAGGGAAGGGCGGCCGGTGGAGGTGGTCGGCGGCTGGCCGACTGCACGAGTGCAGCAGGGAGGAGCCGGCGGAGGTGGACGGCGGCTGGCCGGCTGCAGGAATGCTGCAGGGGACAGCCGGCGGCCTTGGAGCTGCTGTCGTCGGTGGCTGCGGGAGAGGGGAAGAGCCAGAGCCGAGGAAGGCGGCCTGGAGGAGCGTCGGTGGGGTGCTGGCGCAGAGAATTGGAGGAGGAGCCGGCTTCGGGAAGGAGCGGCCGGAGTGCTGGCGCGGAGAACTGGAGGAGAAGTCGGAGATACAAGCTACCTTGGAATCGGCACCAAGGAGGGTTGATGGAGATGAAGGCGGAGGAGACCCTTGGCGTCGGCACGAAGGGGAGCCACCGGATTCGGCACCGGCGGCGTGACCGAAGAGATCGGGCGAAACCGAAGCGGGCGGCTTTTCCTTTCCCAAAATCTCGATCCCCTAGCTGCTGCCCTAATGCTCCTATTTATAATAAACCCCATCATATCCATTGGTCCAGAATTGCCCGGATGGGGACTGCATCAAACCCATGAAAATATACTCAAAATATATAAACTAATATATCATTTCGACTCGCGGCGACCCTCCGGACGCAACCACGGAGTCGGATCGGCAATACGATCAACGGGCGGGCCCGTTCCCCATCATTCTCCCCTTGTTGGAGAAGATTTGCCCTCAAATCTTTAGGGATTCCAGGGAGGCTTTGCGGGTGGCCTGCACTGTTTGAGAAAATTTTTAACCTCCCTCTGATACCAATTGATGCAGGGCAGAGGTCGCTAGGGTTCGCGCGACCAAAGTCCTCTTCTCACAAAACTTTCAAAACCAAAATGTTACGAAAATGAAGATTTTTTTTGAAGTAATTCTGAAGATTAGCATTACCCACGAGCAGGGAAGGGCGGCCGGTGGAGGTGGTCGGCGGCTGGCCGGCTGCACGAGTGCAGCAGGGAGGAGCCGACGAAGGTGGACGGCGGCTGGCCGGCTGCAGGAATGCTGCAGGGGACAGCCGGCAGCCCTGGAGCTGCTGTCGTCGGTGGCTGCGGGAGAGGGGAAGAGCCAGAGCCGAGGAAGGCGGCCTGGAGGAGCGTCGGTGGGGTGCTGGCGCGGAGAACTGGAGGAGGAGCCAGCTTCGGGAAGGAGCGGCCGGAGTGCTGGCGCGGAGAACTGGAGGAGAAGTCGGAGATACAAGCTACCTTGGAATCGGCACCAAGGAGGGCTGATGGAGATGAAGGCGGAGGAGACCCTTGGCGTCGACACGAAGGGGAGCTACCGGATTCGGCACCGGCGGCGTGACCGAAGAGATCGGGCGAAACCGAAGCGGGCGGCTTTTCCTTTCCCAAAATCTCGATCCCCTAGCTGCTGCCCTAATGCTCCTATTTATAATAAACCCCATCATATCCAATGGTCCAGAATTGCCCGGATGGGGACTGCATCAAACCCATGAAAATATACTCAAAATATATAAACTAATATATCATTTCGACTCGCGGCGACCCTCCGGACGCAACCGCGGAGTCGGATCGGCAATACGATCAACGGGCGGGCCCGTTCCCCATCATAGAGCCTCTTCGTGTAAGGCTCCACATTCTAGGCATCATCACAATTTTCATATCATTTCTTATTTCATAGAGTTGCCAGGGAATTTAACATTCAATATTTATGAGTACATAAAGAAAAGTGCAGAAAGTAAAACAGTTTATTTATATCACAAGATCATCTAGTACATCTGATCACCAAAAAGGTAACCCAACATATTCATACAAAAGTGGGTATCTTATATCTATCTGTGCTACAAAGAACAGTATATCATATCACTGTAACAAAGTATGAGTAGAGCAACAGATCAAAATTATAGTACTATGGACGGCTACATATCAGGGGTACTATGGACTACTGGAAGCAGAACTGGAACTCATCATGCGGGAAATCTGGATCACGACTGGTAGCTTTGTGGGCGTCCAGAACTCCAATGACTGCGGTGACGACCTCGACCCAGATTTTATACATCTTCTCGCGTCGAGTAGGGCGCCAACTAGACGTGCCTGGAGTAGCCTCCTCCTTGACCTGTTTAGTTGCATTTTCTATTAGTCAAAGATTAAATGAATTCTCATTGTTCCCTGCATACTATGATGTCTTATTCATCTTTTTACATATTTAATCTTTCATCTTCTCTTGATTACGTTATCTCGCATGCATATCATTCCTTCATATTATTCGTTTTCATCGTCTTCTTATTGTTTACCTTCTTCTTCTTTTACTCATCATATTCTTGTATATCATTTCATGTGGAGTTTTACTTTCTTATCCTTATCTCTTATACTTTTTCTGTTATTATCGGGCAGTGTTAAAGGAATATTAACGTTTCTTATTATTTATATAGCGCGCTTGCGTGCCTTTTCATATTCACACATATTCCTTAACATGCATTTTCTTATTCGCATGTTAACTTTCATTCCATTATCATTGGAAGGACATTCACCCCACCTCCACTATTGAGTTGACCCTTAACTTATCTCATTTCATTTATTTATTTCTTTATTCATTTATGTCATTATACGTTTACTTTCAATTCATATTTTTTATTCATTTACGTCATTATATGTTTACTTTTCATTCATCTTTCTTTATTACACAAGACATAAGACATATTAATGAATATTCATAAACATATAACTTGAAAATAAAATAGTATAACAGGGTGAGAACTCACCGTGGCTTTTCCTTTCCCTTTCTCGTTTCTATTTCCGTCATTGTGCCTTCCGCTGCCATGTGATGCCATTTCCTATAATATAGCATCCCTAAATATGTTAAGAACATCAAATTGATGTCTCTAATTGACCTAATTAGGTCAAAGATCTTTTTAATGACTTGGGGTTTTACTGCCATAGATTTCATTAGTGAACTTTCACTGTTTAGTGAAAGGGGCAACATAATATCCATGCTAAAGACTTAGGGTTTCTTCTTTTCAAACCTAAAATCAAAATCATCTTAACCTAGCTAGGGTTTCATCAAAATCTTTTGCAAATTACGGATTTAGGTTTAAAATCCATTAAAGAAACTTTTCCAATGAAAACAAATAAGAATTTTTGGAAAACCCTAAACCCTAGGGTTTCTACTATTTTCAATCCGTGAAAAATCTTTTAAAAAGAAACAAGAAAATTAGAGATGAAGAGATTACCTCTCGTTAGGAGGAGAAATCGGAAGAAACAGAGGAGGATTGGTCTCTCGGTGAAAATCAGCAGTTTGCGGCTTGTCCGTCGCCTGTATATCCTGTTGCGGGATCGGGATAGATGAGAATGAACAACGGCTGCTTCATTCCGCTATTTTATCGCCTATCGGGCGCCGCTTCTCCCTAGCTCGACACGCATGTTTGGTAACCGGAATTAGCCGGTTCAATCCCAAGTCAACCGGTTCAAGCCCATTTCAAGCCCATTATTTCTTCTCTTCCTATTTAATATAAGCACACCATTTACACACTACACACAATAGTTAAAATAAATTTTCTACTATTAACACACCTTAATTAATACATAAATGTGGTAATATTAACGCATCTTAGATTTAGTTGCGTCACAAATCTCCCCTCCTTATTGAATTTTCGTCCGCGAAAATCTTCAATTTGAATCTGCATCAAACCATTGAGGGAAGAGATTTCTCATATCTTCTTTCTTTTCCCATGTTGCTTCATGAATACTATGTCCTTTCCACCAAACTTTGACGAATCGAACTTCTTGATTTCAGAGTTGTTTATTTTGCCAATTCACAATCTTGTAAGGTTCAGTTGGACTTGACAGATCCGACTCCATTTGAATTTGTTCAGAAGGAACTATTTTATCTGGATCTGTTATGTATTTCTTCAATAAAGAAACATGAAATACATCATGAAGATTTTGAAGAGCATCAGATAATACTAGGCGATAAGCCATCGGTCCAATCCTTTCAGAGATGACGAATGACCCTACATATCTTGGACTAAGCTTCCCAAGTCGACGAATTCGTGAAGTTTTCTTGAAGGGCTTTACCTTAATACATACCTAAGTTATCAAATGCGCAAGGCGCACCGAGGCGCAAAGAGCCCCTGAAGCCTAGGCGCAAGGCGCAAACGCGCGTCTTAGGCACATGAGGCGCAAAAATGGGGGAAAAAGCAAATTGAGCGAATTGGGCGCCCAATTCGCTAAAATTGGGCGAATTGGGCGCCCAATTCGCTGAAATTTGGCCCCAATTCGTTGAAATTGGGCGAATTGGGTGCCCAATTCGCTAAAATTGGGCGCCCAATTCGCCCAATTTCAGTGCACCTAATTTCAGCTAATTGGGCGCCCAAGTGCGCCTAGGGGTGCGTCTAAGATCATGTTTTTTCCCATAATCAATTTTTTTTAAAAAAAGATACCTTGAAAGGCCCGGGCGTGTCTGGGAGCCTGTAAGGCGCGCGCCTGGGGCACATCGCCCTCCTCAGCCGTACTGAGGCGCGTCGGGCTGCGCCTGGTGCTCCCGGCGCCTAGGCGCGTGCCTTGGCAACTATGATACATACCATATCGCTTATATTAAACTCAACTTTTCGATGCTTGGCATTGTAATATTTTTACTATCTGTCTTGAGCAACTTTTAATCTTTCCCGTACAAGTGTAAGTTTAACGTTCATTTGATCCACTTTGTTCTCTGGGAATAACTTGTGTTCGCCATTATCTTCCCAGCTTAGCAGGGTACGACACCTTCGCCCATATAATGCTTCGAATGGTGTCATCTGAATACTTGACTGGTAGCTATTATTGTAAGAAAATTCTACCAGCGATACGTATTTTTCCCACAAGCCGTTAAGATCGAGTACGACCATTCTCAATAGATCTTCCAACATTTGGATAGTTCACTCAGACTGACCATCTGTTTGTGGATGGAAGACGGTACTATATAACAGCTTTGTTCCCAACTTTTTCTGTACGTGCTTCCAAGTATCCGATGTAAAACGTCCATCTCTATCAGACACGATAGATCGGGGAATCCCGTGATATTTTACACTAACATCGATATATTGATCGACTAACTTTTGTACTGGACTATCATTTTTCATAGGAGTAAAATGCGCAACTTTCGTTAATCAATCAATAATTACTCATATACCGTTTTTTCCAGCTTTGCTCCTTGTCAGTCCCATGACAAAATCCATGGTTATGTCATCACATTTCCACTCAGGGATCAGCAGTGATTGTAAGTATCCACCAGGCTTTTGATGTTCTGCCTTCACAAGTTGGCACGTGTGACATTTGACAATCTATCGGATTACGTTAGTCTTCATTCCTGGCCACTAGAAGTCTTGTTTAAGATCTTGGTACATTTTTCGTTCTCCCGAGGTGAATTAAATAAGTTGTATTATGCACTTCATAAAGTATTTCTGTTCGGAGTGTACCGACGTTAAGAATACACAACCTTTCGTTTAGAAATAATAATCTGTCATTTTCTATGAAAGCAGTTGATTGTTCACATTTTACCTTTTCCAGAATCTTCACAAATATAGGATCCTGGTTCATCGCCTTCCTTATCCTGTCTTTAGTGGAATGCTCTGCCATTGGTTGAAAGAGTAAATCTTGAGTTTGAGAGGTAGTTATACATGTAAGCAATTCAAAGTTTTATATCTCTCGCAACCACTCCTGCTCGGTTAGTGGGACAATCATAGACGCTAAGTGCTTTCTACTGAGTGCATCAACAACTATATTCGCTTTACCTGGATGGTATTTGATATCCACGTTATATTCTTTGATAAGTTCTAACCATCGTCTCTGGCGCATATTTATTTCGTTCTGTGAGAAAATATACTTTAAACTCTTGTGATCTGTAAAAATTTCACATTGAACACCATATAAATAATGTCGCCAGATTTTTAGTGCAAATACGACAGCTGCCAACTCCAAATCATGAGTTGGGTAATTACGCTCAAAATCCTTCAGTTGTCTCGAAGCATAAGCTATGATTTTACTATTTTGCTTTAAAACACAACCAAGGCCTTTTAGGGATGCATCACTGTAAATTTGAAAACCTTCAATGCCGCATGACATGACTAACACTGGTGCAGTGATTAATCTTGCTTTTAACTCATCAAAGGCCTCCTGACACTCATCAGTCCAGAGAAATAGAACACCTTTTTGGGTTAGCTTAGTAAGCGGTAATGCAATCGCTGAAAAACTTTGTACAAATTTTCTATAATAGCTTGCTAATCCGAGAAAATTTCTGATTTCTGTGACAGTAGTCGGTCTTGACCAATTCATGATTGCTTCTACTTTTGCTGGATCTACCGATAATCCATGCTCCGTAATGACATGACCCAAGAAGGAAACTTCATTTAATCAGAAATCACATTTTGAAAACTTTGCATATAAGACATGACTTTTCAATGCTTGCAGCACAGTCTTTAAGTGTTCTGCATGTTCACCTTTGTCAAATATATCAGGATGTCATCGATAAATACAACAACGAACCTGTCTAGATATTCCTTGAATACCCGATTCATTAAGTCCATGAAAACAGCTGGCGCGTTTGTCAATACAAACGACATGACCACAAACTCAAAGTGTCCGTATCTTGTGCTAAAGGCGGTCTTGTAAATATCGTCTTCCTTTATGCGCATTTGATGATATCCCGATCTTAAGTCAATCTTGGAGAAGACTTTTGCATTAACCAATTGATCGAATAGATCGTCAATGTGAGACAAGATGATACTGGTTTCGAATTGTCAACTTATTCAGTTTCTCGATAGTGGACACATAACCGAAACGAACCATCGTTCTTTTTAACGAAAAGCACTGGGGCTCCCCATGGTGAAGTGTTTGGTCGTATAAAATCTTTATCAAGTAAATCCTGTAATTGGTTTTTCAGTTCTGCCGATTCTTTAGGAGCCATACGATATGGTGCCTTTGCTACTAGTTTAGCTCCTTCCATCAAATCGATAGTGAACTCAACATCCCGTGATGAGGGTAGCCCTGGTAATTCTTCAGGAAATACTTCGAGAAAATCACACATTACGGGAACGACAGTCGGTTCGCATGCCACTACCTTTAGTTCCCTTTATCAGTACCAAAGTTGCTTCACAACCTTTCCTTAGGTTCTTCATCACCTTTAATGAAGATATAATAATTTTTGAAATTTCATCCAATCCTTTAAAATTACACTGCGTTCGATCGTTCAGCTTAAGTGTAATTTCCTTCTTTTTACAGTTGATGATGACTTCATATATTGATAACCAATCCATCCATAGAATGATATCAAATTCGGATAAGGGTAGAATCGCAACATCCGCTGCTACTGGGTTGTCATCAATTGTTAGCCACACTGTACATCTAAGCCTTGTGATCATTTCGGTGTTATTGGGCATTTTAACTCTCAATTCTTCAAGCGATATATAAGGTTCCAACCTTAATTGTTTAATTGCTCTTGTAGATATGAAAGATTGGCTAGCCCCTGTATCGAATAGTACCTTTAGAAGGTGATTGTGTACATAGATCATACCTGTGATTACCGTATCGTCGGCTTTAGCCCCCTGTTGATTCATATTAAAGACTCTAGGCTGCACCTGTTTTTCTTCTCTAGTCTCCACCACAGATCCAAGATGTTTTGATCCATTTACCTTTATCAACTCTACCAACCGAGCTGGTATCAAGGTAATGAAATGTTGGTGCCTGGCTGGGACCACTTTTTCCAGGTACTGTCTTCCACAACGAGCAATCTTGTCGACGATGTCCAGGCTTCTGACATTTAAAACAAACTCCGGTCCCCTTCAAACATTCGCCAAAATGATTCTTCCCGCATTTCAGACATAAGGGTTTCGTGTTACTGCTGGCTCCGCTTTCACTTCGAACTTGTGTTGGAGGACCCCCTTTCTTTCTTTTCCAGTTCGAACTTCCACTCCTCCGTGAGGAATCTATACTCCGTCCCTCTGGAAGCCTCTTCTTTTGAAACTCCATTCGTTTTTGCGAAGTTTCTACATCCATCTCAATTAACTTAGCAGTCTCCACCAGTTTCGTTGTAATTCTTGATCCTTTGCGAGGTTAGATGTACACACACATCTTCTCGTATACCTAATTGAAATCGAAAACAACGATCTCTTTCCTTGGCGACTATGTCTCCTGCATAATAAGCTAGTTGTGCGAACTCAGCTTCATATTGAAGGACTGTATGACTCCCTTGCATCAAGCGAAGGAATTTCTCCTGCAACATCTGTTTCTCTGACGGAGGGACAAACCAGTTAACGAATTCCTTCAAGAATTCGGCCCAGGGGATCTCCGAGTTTTTACGCCCAACAAATTTTCCTTGCCTCATGTTGTCCCACCACCGATCAACCTCTCCTTTCAGCAGGAAGACGACTAAATCAATTTTTTGATCGTCGGGGCACTTCATAGCATTGAAGATTAATTCGATCCTCTTTATCCAGCTTTCAGTTTCCATCGGAGATAACCCTCCTTCGAAATAGTTGCGGTCTCATATCGAGAAATTGCTTCACATAGGGATCACTTGACGTTGGTGGTTGTGATGCTACAACACCACTATTTCCCATTCGAATTGCTTCTGCTAATGCTTGCATGACTTTCGATAAAGGCGGATTTGATCTCTCTATATCTTTCTTCAAGCTCTACGACTTTGTTTTTCTTCAAGATCATCTCTTTCCCGTCTACTTAGATAGGTGCGGAAAGATTCCTTAAACAGGAAGGTTTACATTGTCATGTACTTGTTTTACTTACATCATATGTACTCTTATCTCACTGATAGTTCAAATAAATCTTGCCTCTTGATACCATTTAATTGTAACGGCCCCACATTCTAGGCACCATCACAATTTTCATATCATTTCTTATTTCACAGAGTTGTCAGAAAATTTAATATTCAAGCATTTATAAGTACATAAAGAAAAAGTGCAGAAAGTAAAACAGTTTATTTATATCACAAGGTCATCTAATACATCTGATCACCAAAAAGTTAACCCAACATATGCATACAAAAGTGGGTATCTTATATCTGTGCTACAAAGAACAGTATGTCATATCACTTTAACCAGGGGCGGAACTAGGAATTTTTCTTAACCCGTGCATAATTTTAAAATAAATAATTAAATGCAATGCTTAAATAAAATTAAACTAATATTGCAATTCATAAAAAGTTATTAACCAAAAAACACATGACATACCGTTCAACAGGCCACCTTTCGTGGACACATATTTTAAAATTTTGTAATAATTGTATCATTAGTAATAGTTTCAGCAACATCTTTCTCCGTATAAACGATCAAGCAGTCATTTATCCATTCATCTCCCATTCTTTTTCGTAAACGATTTTTTATAATCTTCATTGCAGAGAACATTCTTTCAACTGAAGCAGTTGTAATTGGTAGAAGACATGACAACTTTAAAAGCCTGAAAACCAACTGATAGTGATCTTGTTTTTTTCAACTCCACCAATAGTTAGGCCACCAATTCCTTTACTATGAGAGAACGTGTCGGTTGGTAAAGAGCGCATGTCAATAATATACATATCAAGCTGTCCTTCAAGTAGTTGCAATTCTATTTATGAGAAATCAAATGAGTACAATTCTGCGAGACGAACTAACTTTTGTTTATCAAATGAGGCAAATCGATCACTAGAGTCAAGACAAGAAACACATAAAGCAGTTCAGTGTTCAATTCATTAAAACGATCATTTAACTCGTTCAAAGTCCAATCGAGCACTGTATTGAAGATTTCAACACGAAAATGATGATAATTTGTCACCTCTCTTTCATTGCGCCCTTATCTTCCTGCTTGAATATATTTTTCATTCATATTAGGAACCTCTATATGTTGTTTTGTGCAAAATTTTGATACTTCAGTCATGAAGGAGTTTCATTCAAGATCATCATTTCTTAAATTAAACAGTAACTGCTTTGTAAATTTTACAAACTTCATTGCATTAGCAATGTCTTGATTCTTCTTCTGTAAAGCTTATGATAACTCGTGTGATTTGTATAAAATATTCTTCATTAAATGTAAGAGAAAAATAAAATTAAAAGTCAAGAGACTTTTAATTAAAGTATTGGTCATTCCTCTTTGATTTTCATCTGCACCATCAACCTTGATAATTTCAAGTGCCTCAACAATATATGAGAACATCCGAATAAAATTTAATATTGTACCATAATGTGAACTCCATCGTGTGCCACCTGCCCTTTTTAATTCAAGTGGTTGATTTGCCCCTCGACCACTTTCCAACTCCCCGCAACCAAGCTCTAAAGCAACTCGATCAACTTCTAATGCTCTTATACTATCACGTCGTTTACAAGAACCGCCAACAACATTCTACACAAGGTTAATAAACGTGAAAATCTCTGCAACTTCAACATGATCTAATTCAATAGCTACTAATATTAGTTGCAGTTGATGAGCAAAATAATGAATGTAGAAATCACAATTATTCTCCTGCAATATCAACGTTTTCAGTCCTTTGAACTCACTCCTCATATTGCTAGCACTATCATAACCTTGACCCCGCAATTTAGAAATACTTACGCAATGTTTTGTAAACAAATTATCAATAGATTTCTTTAATGATATTGTAGTTGTGTCTACAACATGAACAAACCCAAGCAGGCGCTCCATAATAAGACCTTTGATCGTAACATAATGTAAAACCACGACCATTTGTTCTTTTGTGGACACATCACGTTATTCGTCGACCAACATACTGAAGCAGCTATCCCCAACGTCTTGAACAATTGTTTTTGTTATCTCTGATGCAATGGAAGAAACTATCTCCTTTTGGATTTTTGGAGATATCAATTGACAATTGATAGGTGCATTTTCGAAAACCACTGACTTGACCTCATTGTTATGCAATGAAGAAATTATAAAAGTTCAAGAAAATTGCCGCGATTGCTAAATTCTTTAGACTCATCATGCCCGCGAAAAGATAACCCTTGTTTTAAAAGAAAGCATATACAATCTATTGACGCACATAAATGAGCACGATATTGAGTACGTTGTGTCTCTTCCTTCCTGCAAAATGCGACATGAATACCTTGCTTCTGATTCATTAAAGCTATACACATCTTCTACGAGTTATTATGTGCACTTGTGTGATTTCAGCATGTTTCTCTAAGATCGTCCTATCTTTTCAATATCTGAAACCACGACATACAAATGTAGGATCACAGCCTCTCTGTGGAAAATGTAACAATAAAGACAATATACATCATCTTTATTTGTACTGTATTCCAACCAATCTTTAAACTCGTTAAACCAGATCATGTTGAAACGACGAGCTTTATTTCCAATTTGAGTTTGTGGAAAATTTGTTAAAACCTGTTGACAAGGACCATTCTGTAAGTATTTTCTCCTTATTGTGCCTTATATGTTTACATCATATGAGCTTATTGGTTGTCTCATTTCTGGATCAACAGTTAATTCATCTAAGGTAAATTCAGATCGAGTCCTTTTACCACATAAATCTGATGCTTTAGAATCTTGAGAAATTTGATTTGAGTTCACTTTTGAAAAAAACTTATCCATCGAACACCTAAGTAGGCACCAAAGAAAACAAAAAACTGATCTTGTAATTTACAAACTAAAATTGTTAACTCATTCATAAAACCCGACACAATATGAAATTAGACTACACAAGTTCATAATCGGGAAATAAAAGGTCACAAGTTCAAGTTCATAATCAGAAATTTGGAGTTCACAAGTTCATAATCAAAAATTCGGAGTTCACAAGTTCATAATTAGAAATTAGGAGTTCACTAGTTCATAATCAGAAATTAGGAGTTCACAAGTTCATAATCAGAAATTAGGAGTTCACAAGTTCATAATCAGAAATTAGGAGTTCACAAGTTCATAATCAGAAATTGAAATTAGGAATTCATAATCAGACATCCATAATGAGACATCACAAGTTCATAATCTGTAATTTCAGACATCACAACTTCATAATCAGTAATTGAAATTGGGAATTCATATTCAGACATCCATAATGAGACATCACAAGTTCATAATCAGTAAATCATACATCCATAATCAGAAAATCGAAGAAGAAGATACTAGCGATCGTGTAGCGGGATCGTGCAGCGGTGGGCGACGGGCTGGGGAAAAATCAGAGCAACAACGGAGGGCTAGCGGCGGTCCTTCACGAGGATAGGGACTAGGGAGCAGCGATCGTTGCCGCGGGCTAGGGCAAAATGCCAAAATCAGAGCAGGGATCCGGAGCAGCGATGGGCTAGCAGTGGTGGGCTAGGGAAAAATCAAAAGCGCGGAAATGAAAAGGCCAATCAGCAGCAGCAATGCGATGTTAAACTGGTCTCCCCCAGTGTAATCCACGTAAAATCACACCCGGGCACGTGCCCGAGAGTGTCCGAAGGTAGGTCCGCCCCTGACTGTAACAAAGTAT
This sequence comes from Platanthera zijinensis, assembly GCA_039513925.1. Classification (NCBI taxonomy): domain Eukaryota; kingdom Viridiplantae; phylum Streptophyta; class Magnoliopsida; order Asparagales; family Orchidaceae; genus Platanthera; species Platanthera zijinensis. The sequence goes on along the minus strand of CM077080.1, from coordinate 57,187,024 downwards.
GAGTAGAGTAACAAATCAAAACTATAGTACTATGCACATATCAGACTACATATCAGACTACATATCAGGGGTACTATGGACTACTGGAACTCATCATGCGGGCAATCTGGATCAGGGAAGGTAGCTTTGTGGGCATCCAGAACTCCAAAGACTGCGGTGACGACCTCGATTTTGATTTTATACATCTTCTCGTGTCGCGTAAGGGGCCGGCTAGACGTGCCTGGAGTAGCTTCCTCCGTGACCTGTTTAGTTACATTTTCTATTAGTCAAAGACTAAATGAATTCTCATTATTTCCTGCATACTATGATGTCTTATTCATTTTTTTTACAGATTTAATCTTTCATCTTCTTTTGATTACGTTATCTCTCGTTATCTCGCATGCATTTCATTCCTTCATATTATTCGTTTTCTTCGTCTTCTTATTGTTTACCTTCTCCTTCTTCTTTTACTCATCATATTCTTGTATATCTTTTCATGTGGAGTTTTACTTTCTTATCTTTATCTCTTACACTTTTTCTATTGTTATCTGACAGTGTTAAGAGAATATTAACATTTCTTATTATTTATATAGCGCGCTTGCGTGCCTTTTCATATCGCACACATTCCTTAACGTGTCTTTTCTTATTCGCACGTTAACTTTCATTCCATTATCATTGGGAGGACATTCACCCCACCTCCACTATTGGGTTGACCCTTATCTTAGCCAATTTTATTTCTTTATTTCTTTATTCATTTATGTCATTATACGTTTACTTTCAATTCATATTTCTTTATTCATTTAGGTCATTATATGTTTACTTTTCATTTCTCTTTCTTTATTACGCAAGACATAAGGCATATTAATGAATATTCATAAACATATATCTTGAAAATAAAATAATATAACAGGGTGAGAACTCACCGTGGCTTTTCCTTTCCCTTTCTCGTTTCTATTTCTGTCATTGCGCCTTCCGCTGCCATGGGACGCCATTTCTTATATATAGCATCCCTAAATATGTTAAGAACATCAAATTGATGTCTCTAATTGACCTAATTAGGTCAAAGAACTTTTTAAAGACTTAGGGTTTTGCTTCCCTAGGTTTCATTAGTGAACTTTCACTGTTTAGTGAAAGGGGCAGCATAATATCATGCTAAAGACCCTTAGGGTTTCTCCTTTTTCAAACCTAAAATCAAAATCATCTTGCCTAGCTAGGATTTCATCAAAATCCCTTGGAAATCACAGATTTTGATTTAAAATCCATTACAAAAACTTTTCCAATGAAAACAAACAAGAATTTTCTGAAAACCCTAAACCCTAGGGTTTCTACTATTTTCAATCCGTGAAAAATCTTTGAAAAAGAAACAAGAGGACTAGAAAGGAAGAGATTACCTCTTGTTAGGAGGAGAAATCGGAAGAAACGGAGGAGGATTGGGCTCTCAGTGAAGATGGGTAGTATGCGGCTTGTCCGTCGCCTGTAGCTCCTCTTGCGGGATCGGGATAGATGAGAATGAATAACGGCTGCTTCATTCCGTTATTTTATCGGGCGCCTCTTCTCCCTAGCTCGACACCCATGTTTTTTAACCGGAATTGGCCGGTTCAATCCCAAGTCAACTGGTTCAAGCCCATTCTTTCTTCTCATCCTATTTAATATAAGCACACCATTTACACACTGCACACAATAGTTAAAATTAATGTTGTACTATTAACACACCTTAATTAATACATAGATGTGGTAATATTAATGCACCTTAGATTTAGTGGTGTCACACTTCGTACTTTTGGCAGATCCGATCACGTGACCCAGTTGCGAGTTCACCTGATCATCGTTTAGCCACTTTAACTTGCTTCTCACTGGAAGTAATGTAGTTGATCTAACCGTGCTCAGTGTGAGGCCCCAGAATAGTTCTTAAATTAAAATACCTATACAAGTCTCCCTAAAGATGAATGCAATTCAAAGGTGAAGTACCAATTATGTGCCAAGTTGATTTCCTTCATTTTGAGTTTTTTCAAATTTTTATGCATTGATTTTTCTGCTTTTTATTTGAAGGTTGATATATATTTATCTACTTTGATCTTTATTTGATATCTTGAATCAGTTTTACTGGTATTGATGTCTTCATGTTATATTGGGACCTTTTTTGAGTTTGGGTCTTAATTAATGTCCTAATTTAACTTTCTAATGATATGGGCCATTACGATAATGTATTAATGTGGACCACGCCTACAGACGACCTCTTTCTTCCATATAACAATGAGGGCTCCGCCCTTCTCTCTCTACGTTGGACCCACCAAACCAATCCAGACTTAACATTGGCAACATTCAAGGAAGACCTTATTTCTCGCTACGATTGTCAACATGACAGTAACACCTACGAATAATTGGGGAAAGTTCTCTAAGTAGAGTTCATCTTCGCCTACGTCCACGATTTCATCGAGGTTGCCACACGTGTCTGGTGTAACCTATGCTGTTAAAGGCATGCCTCAGTAGAGCCTAAGACTCATGGCTCACCAGGCTTAGAGGTTTGCGCCTTCGTACACCTTATTTGTGTCTTTGGAACATAAAAGGTGCGCCTTTTTGAGATATTTGTTGTAATTTTTTTTTTCAAAATTAAAGAAAACAGTGATGCAAGAACTTAATGATTTTTGATTGATTTAATATTATATAGACAAGTATATATTATATAGTGCACATTTAATAATCTTTGTGTGATGTAGACAAGTATATATTATATAGTGCACATTTTTATCATTTATGTGTGGGCGACTTAATTAAAAGCTTAAAACTTAATTTTCATAACTTATTATCTATGTGATAAAAATATTAATATTTAAATTTTAGATGATAGCATAATATATTACTATTTAAATATTTTATTTAATTTTGATTGTGTTTTACCCCTATCATTTTTATTAAAAAATATAGATTAAGTTAAATTATAATAGATAATTTTAATATTTATTATATTATCTAACATCATGGTTCAACCCCGGTTCAACCGGTCCAACCTTGAACCTTTGTTCTCACCGGTTCATTTTCCGGTTCGGTTTTTGAAAATCTTGGCCACAAATTTCTGTTAAAATAATAATAATAATAAAACTCAATGTAATAAGAACGAATTCATTTGATTAGTAAAGGTTTATGGCAATAGCTCTTCTACTCTTCCTTGCTGAGAATTGGGGTTGCTGTTACCTGACATTTTAATTTCTACTTCTCTTTAATTGATAAGCCACTATAGGTTCAAGAATTACCTAGCTCGGCAAAATATGTATTACTTGATATAGGATCAAGAATAATCTAGCTCGACAGAATATTTATCCTTGATTTTGTTTAGTATATACCAAACCTAAGATATGTTTGCTGTTCTATTAAGAACTAAACTTCCTAAATGGTACTTATATAGGACAAATTCAAGAAGGATTGTGAAAGATTTCCATTGCATACCTCCTCCAAATTTTTTATTTTGTTTGTAAAATTCAATTGGGTTTTATGACTAAGTTTTGGGCATAACGAGGCTTATGCCCGAGACTCAATTTTTGGTTCCTAAGCTTCTATTTGTTGGGATCTAAAATGAGCTGAAATCCCGTTGTATACAAATGTTTACTATGTGCAAAACTTTTATATGGAAAGATAATGCCCCTTCTTCACATGTATACCAATATGCGATTGGTTCCTTCTTCCACTTGATCATCCTAAAACAGGCAACACCCAACTAAAAAAATGTCATCCACCGACCAACGTGATGCAAGAAATGCACGAAGATGTGAGCTCTGTCATCTACGTCAGGACTCTCTCTGCTGCTAGTCAAACATCAGTGACCAAAATACCAATTCACAAGCTCAGCCAAACTCACTGCCAAGTAATGCACCCGCTCCTACAAACAGTGAATCTACATAATTTTCACCTAGAGGTAAAAGACCAACAAAACTGTCACCCCAACGACGCAGAGAACTACGAAATGAGTGAAGATGACAACTATGCAAAACGCAACACAATATCAACAATAACGTGCGAGACGTGCTACCCAATCCTAACCTCCATTTTACCTAAAAATAGATTTTAACATAACACACTCCACTCATAGTTGACACATCCAACGAGCTACAACAACAAATGGAAGGCACAATGCCTGGAGGTTCGTCTATTACTCTTGCTCAAACAACTGAAACAACGCCAAATAACATTGCTCAAGATAATTTACGGCTCCGATTCATTATATGGGAAGGCCGCCAAGGCACATATTAGTTGAACACTGTAGAGATATACGCAATGCACATAGGAGGGAGGAGCGTCAACTACATCAAAATAACAACTCTCACAACCATGGTTCATTCTAAACGATACAAACTCTTATAATCTGTTTTAAATAATCAACAAAGGGATCTTGGAGCCTAGGCTAAAGGCGCAGGCGCACACCTGACGAAGGCAAGACGCAACCACATCTGTTTTAAATAATCATCATCAAACATCAAAATAACAACTCTCACAACCATGGTTCATTCTAAACGATACAAAATCTTATAATCTGTTTTAAATAATCAATAAAAGGGTCTTGGAGCCTAGGCTCAAGGCGCAGGCGCGCACCTGACGAAGGCAAGACGCAACCACATTTGTTTTAAATAATCAGCATCAAACATCATTCCAGCTTCTCGATCAAATTCTTCATCCAAACTACTAACTAATCAATCACTACTATCATTTATATATCTAAAAAGTACAATCAATGTGGTCACTTGTATCATATTTAAGTTTCAACGCACAACTATCTTTCATAAATAATAAATCAATAAATAATTATTGAGTTTTTACATTATTTTTTTCTTAATTTTTGAAGAAAAAATTTACAACAAAAATCTCAACCAGACGCGACTTTTATATTCCAAAGGCGCAAACCTCTGAGTCTAGTGAGCCTTAGGCACGCCTGAGACGCGCCTTTAATAAAATAGTGGCTCTCACTCGCCAAACGTCGGGTCACAACAACATCCACAACAACCGTTAGACGAACCTCGCCAAGGAACGAGTATTAAGCTTCCACCGACTACAACTCCACTGTCACTGCAACTCATTCTCCAATAATGACACAAATGTGTCAACTTTGTTGTAAGGTACACCACCAAGATACGTTAATCAACATAACACAAACACTACGCAACAAAATTGATGCAGAGCAGAGACGAGGACGCGCATTGGGCCCGTTCAGGGCTGATTTGGCAACTTCCCATATATGGCGTGCCAGGATCAACGATCGGGCTCCACGATTGCGTCCGCAGCGTAGCCGCGAGTCAAAATACTATATTACTTTATATTTTTCAGTTTATTTTTGATGTATTTAAAGGGCGAACCCACCGGCCAATCATAGTCGTTGATGAGGAAACCCTAATGTGTCTTTTCTTATAAATAGGAGTGTTAGAGGCTGAATTGAATGATTGTTGGATTTGGAGAAGAAGCTTTCTCGGATTCCAGCGATCCCTCGGTCCCTCCTCGGTGCCGACGCCGTGGAACCCTAAGTGACGACTCCTAGGCCGTCAAACTCCTTCCCAAGGTACACTGTATCCCCACCATCATTTTCCACCCCTCCTATTCCATATCCAGCCACCGGAATCACCCTAAACTCCTCCCTAGAGCCACCGACCTGCAGTTTTCCTGCAATCTCCGACCAAACCCACCGCCACCCTGCTGCGCCCCACCCCCCCCACCCCCACCCCCCGTGCTTCACCGACCCCCATCCTCCTTCCCCTAACACGACGACCCACCCTTGGCCGCCGCCTCCCTCCCATGCCCTTTCCATAGCCGGCAACCCCCTTCCTACCACCGGCTGGCCACCCAATTCCCCCCTCTTCGTGGAACCACCTCCAAACAACCCTATTTCTCTAGATCCATTCAGATCTGAGAATTTCGCTCCCGATCCGATATTTCCACCGCTCATACTTTCCATTTTTGTCCGGATCCGACCCTAAATAGCGGATCCACCCCTCCCTACACCCGGATCTATTTCCTAGCGGTCGGATCTCTCCGTTTTCGGCCCGTCTCCCCTCTTTTCCACCGTAAGCAGCCACCTCGCCGCCACCGTGCCACCGTTCTCACCTCCGATCACCCGTCTTTACATCTGGCCTTCAAATTCTCCAGTGCATCGGTTCAGCCCTCTACGTTGTGAGCATTTATTGTATTGTATTTTGTGACTTGACATTTTCATTCGGTGTTTATCTATATTGTGCTGAGATTATGGTTGTGTAGTAGTTATTTCCTTTTATGCTATTAATTGTTTGTGGAATTATTCGCCGCACGCTTTCTTAGGCCCTCCGAGCGGAGGAAGTCGTTGCCAAATTGCTAAAAATTAATTGTTTGTTTCTTTATTTCAATTATTTGTGTGGCATTATTAATTTCATTGCTTATGGTAATCGTCGTTGTCGACCGACGACCACCTTGCATGTAGCATATCATTAGTGTGTCACCCCTGCACCCGCACCTAGAGTCATAGTTTTCGAGCGCCACTAGCCTACCCTACATCAAATTGGTATCAGAGGTCAAGGTTAGGCCATTTGCATGCTTTGTAGTGGTAGGTCATATAGAGTCTTTAGGTTCATCCATGACTAATTATCGGCGTCGTTCCTCTCCTCTCTTAGGAGATTCTGAGTCCGCCTATTTCCAATCTCATAGAGTGACTTCAGAGAATTCCTCACGTTATCATGATGATTATTATCGTCTGTGACACACCACTTCCCGAGATCGTGTCGACCCACCGACACAACCTCACTATGTCAGAGACGATTAGTATGATGATTTTCATCGTTCATATCCTTGCACGCGAGCGGATCGTGTTGATCCTTCGACTCAACCCGATTACCTTAGGGACGATTATTATGAGGATCGTAACTTTGAGAGAGATCTTGAGAGTCAGTTTCGTACAGTTTCTCCTTCCTTTGACGGCTCATCGAGTCCCGAGTCTTTCAGTTATTGGCTCGTGGATATTTTGTATTATCTTGATTATTTTGAGTTATTCGGTGAGCGTCGCGTTAAGTTTGCGAAACTTAGACTTTTAGATCAGGCGAGGGCATATTGGGCTAGTATTGAGAGGACCCGCGAGCGAGATCATCTTCGTCACATCACTAGTTGGGTGGACATGAAACGTACATTGTGTCAGAGGTACCTGCCCTCGTCATATCGGAGTCGCTTGCTCGACCAATTATTTTTCCTTCAGCAAGAATCCATGTCTGTCGCTGAGTACAAGGATTGTTTTGATGAGTTAGTTGTGAGGAGCGATATCCGAGAGGACTCGACCATGACCACTTGCAGATTTCGATCTGGGCTTCGATCTGACATCCGTACTAAGGTGGTTTATCATAGCTCGAAGTCCCTCGTGCAGACGTATCAACTTGTCCTTCATTACGAACAGTCTTTTAGATCCGCCAGAGCTGGTCGGTTGGACCCTCACCTTGACCTCCGCAGTACGAGTCCTTCTCGTATTGAGGTCACCACGATGCCTACCACTGTCCTGTCACCCACGACGGAAGTGATACCTGATACGGATTGCTCTCACCCCAGCGAGATGTTTAGCCCCGTGAGTGATCTATCTCTTGTTTCTGACCCGTCTCTTGTGACTCCGACGGAGGATGAGCCTGAGCGACCTATTGAGTCTGTAGTGTTTTGCCCCTCACCTACACCCCCACTTTTGGCATGTCCGGGGTTGATTAACACTCATACCCTAGACTCATGTCTTGACACCGCACCCGCAGACCCATTCTTGAGCGTAGGTTTGTTGCTTTTCCCTTGGCATTACCCTGAGCCACGTTACAACCGAGAGCTCGGAGCTCGGTGTTGATCTCGTAGTGTCCATGTCACCCATGCACGGGGGCACTACCCCTTTCGATGGTACTCATCAGGAGGACCTTGACCTTAGTGACGAGCCCCCTGTTGAACCTCCTGATGATCCGGCACATCCTGGTGAGTATGAGACTCGGGTGAGCCACTCAAGTATGAGACCTCTTTCATTATCATCTCTGGCCTTGCCCCAGAGAAGGGACCTTGAGTGAAGCATGACATATGTAGGGCCTACCTTGAGTCCTCTTGAGCATACTCATATTGTGAGGACCTACCTTATGACACCTCACACTCTGGATGAGTTTTGGGACACGCCACCCGCTGAGCCACCCGATGAGTTCTTTCTTGTCTGGGACGCTCACCATATTTTAGAGTCACGACTTCTAGTCAGTGCACACGATTTTCACTCAGGTGGTCATCTCCTTCGTGATGACTTTTCTTACACACCTCCTGGGGACCCCCCTGATGCGCTACGTTTCCCGAGAGGCATTTGGCTCTTTACAAGCCCGTATTTGAGTATAGTTGTCTCTCACAGTCATCTGAGCACTCGTCACACACGGGATGCGTTTGTCTACACTCCACTGAAAGAACCTCGTGTTATCTTTGCATCATTTGCATTACCTGCATGAGTCTTTTGCACGACATTTGCATGAGTTGCATGAGTCGGTTCGCCGACGAATAATAATAAGCAATGAAAATTACAAAACTCATGCAGATAAGCGAAAGCGAGAGCAAATATCTAATGTAGACGAGAAGGTAATGGTGCGAGTACGCCCTGATAGGCTCCCTTCGGGGCCTGCCAAGAAGTTAAGCGCGAGGCGAATGGGTCCGTACTCCATTATTAGTTGTATTGGGACCAACGCCTACCGACTTGACATCCCGACCAGTATGGGAATTCACCCTGTGTTTAATGTTGAGGATCTGACTCCATACTATGAGCCTCATGAGTATGTGGACCCGAGCAGTGGAGATACCCAGCCACCCCCACCCCCACAGTCGTTGCCTTACCACTCTCTTACCCCTCCTACGTCTGACGTCTACCACAGTCCACCCCGTGCTACCACCCGCCCACCTGGGGATTCGTCTTCTTTGGTTTCACCACCGGCACCGCCGATCGCACTTGGTTCCACCCTTCGAGAGATGAGCGATGAGAGCATCACCGAGTTTAGATTCCGCCAGTTTGTTCCTACTTCAAATGGGTCGCGCTGTCACTACTTGGTACATTGGCGGGGCCGCCCCGAAACAGTTAACGTTTGGATACTTGCAGCAGAGCTTGATCGATTCGCCCCTGGACTTCGACTTCAACACGACCGTCTCCTTTTGCCGGAGATGACAGCTTTTCAGTTTGTGGAAGTTGATTGGCGAGGACACCCTTTCGCCGATGACACTTGGACGACTTCCGGTTGATCTCTTCGAGTTGTACCTGGCGATCAGCGAGAGAATTCCGATCCCAATTCATCTGGAGATGAATTCTTTCAAGCCGGGGAGATTGATGCGGAGCAGAGACGAGGACGCGCTTTGGGCCCGTTCGGGGCTGATTTGACAACTTTCCATATATAGCGTGCCCGGATCGACGATCAGGCTCCACGATTGCGTCTGAAGCGTCGTCGCGAGTCAATATACTATATTACTTTATATTTTTCAGTTTATTGTTGATGTATTTAAAAGGCGAACCTACCGGACAATCATAGCCGTTGATTGGGAAACTCTAATGTGTCTTTTCTTATAAATAGGAGTGTTAGAGGCTGAATTGAATGATTGTTGGATTTGGAGAAGAAGCTTTCCCGGATTCCAGCGATCCCTCATCGGTGCCGACGCCATGGAACCCTAGGTGACGACTCCTAGGCCGCCAAACTCATCCCCAAGGTACACCCTACCCCCACCATCATTTTCCACCCCTCCTATTCCATATCCAGCCACCGGAATCACCCAAAACTCCTCCCTAGAGCCACCGACCTGCAGTTTTCCTACAACCTCCGACCAAACCAACCCCCCCCCCCCCCCCCCCCCCCCCCCCCCCCGTGCTTCATCGACCCCCAGCCTCCTTCCCCTAACACGGCGACCCACCATTGTCCGCCGCCTCCCTCCCATTCCCCCTCCATAGCCGGCAGCCCCCTTCCTACCACCGGCCGGCCACCTAATTCCCCCCTCTTCGTGGAACCACCTCCAAACAACCCGATTTCTTTAGATCCATTCAGATCTGAGAATTTCGCTCCCGATCCGTTATTTCCACCGCTCATACTTTCCATTTTTGCCCGGATCCGACCCTAAATAATGGATCCACCCCTCCCTACACCCGGATCTATTTACTAGCGGTCGGATCTCTCCGTTTCAGGCCCATCTCCCCTCTTTTCCACCGTGGGCCGCCACCGTGCCACCGTTCTCACCTCCGATCACCCGTCTTTACATCCGGCCTTCAAATTCTCCAGTGCCTCGGTTCAGCCCTCTACGTTGTGAGCATTTATGGTATTGTATTCTGTGACTTGACATTTTCATTCGATGTTTATCTATATTGTGCTGAGATTATGGTTGTGTAGTAGTTATTTCCTTTTATGCTATTAATTGTTTGTGGATTTATTCGCCGCATGCTTGCTTAGGCCCTCCGAGCGGTGTAAGTCGTTCCCAAATTGCTAAAAATTAATTGTTTGTTTCTTTATTCCAATTATTTGCGTGGCGTTATTAATTTCATTGCTTATGGTAATCGTCGTTGCCGACCGACGACCACCTTGCATGTAGCATAACATTAGTGTGTCACCCCTGCACCCGCACCTAGAGTCATAGTTTCCGAGCACCACTAGCCTACCCTACATCAAAAATCCTAGAAGAATTGTTCATCTTTAGCAACGCCAATTACCCAACGTACCCCAGGTGATGTCCGCAAGCAACGACTCTACACCAAATGATGATCATCCGATAATACCATTACAAATTGAATATGGTGACGGTGCTTCCACAGGTGCTTTAAGAAAAATTGTTGAAGGTAACCACTCTAATCGCCATACAATCATCCGTGCATCGTAATTTATACATTTATTTCTTAATAAATTTTGTTCTTTGCGACGTAGACAATACTGTTGCCCAAAGATTGACACATCACTTATGTGCTAAGAATTTCTACCTCGCACGTCACGTACCTCCGACAACTTGTCGTCATTGTCAGGTGAGACTATTCCATAATGAGACTTCTATTATGTTTTGTTGTGGAGGTAGGATGTGAGTTGACAACATCCCCGAACCACCAGAACTTCTTAATCTCTTAACTGATCAAAGCATCAAGGGACGTGAATTTAGACATAACATACATGCATACAACCACAATTTCTCCTTCACATCAATGAGGGTTACCCTGGACGAAAGAATACCAACAATCAATCAGGAAATATACGCTTTTAGGGCACATGGTGCTATATATCATAAAATTGAGTCTCTTCTTCCAGCGCCCGGTACTAGACCACAATACTTACAAATGTTCATCTTCGATACAGAACATGAGCTGGACAACAAACTGCAAGAAAATGCAGGCCTCTACATCGTAACACTTGCACAATCTAGCGATTTGAGTTCCCAATGTCGAACATAGGTGCACTTGTGTATCTCGTTCACTGACACAAACTCACATCTTATAATTTTTCTATGGGGTGTTGACTCCCCAACTTGAGGCTCATATCGTCTGCTACGCCCTATGAGTAAAATATTGTGCCTTTATCAATCATAATAGGAATCCTCGACCGTGCCTCCTATTTATTTTCTTATAGTGGTTGACATGAATAAAAAAATGAACATCCGCTTAAAGTCATCAATCTTAAATTAAGTGTTGCATTAATCTTTTACCTTTATACTAGTGGTGACATGATTAATCTTATGAGAGAACCCGCTTATGAAACTTTAAATCTTTGGATTACACACTTTATCATCTTACATTTGAGGTTGTATCTCATAATAATTTTATGGTGCACACATATACCTGTGTTTTCTCGTATGTTTATAAGGTGGTACGTGATCACATACACTTTGCTAGCTATAAAGTTTATAATGTGTTTAATTGGGAGGAAAAAAAAATTCGTACGTTCTAGCATGTCTTGATCGTATTATTGTGACATAATGATTGATCTATGATTTGTTATTCTCATTTGTAATCAACGTTTAATAACTATAATTTTGTATTCTTTCTCTATCCTTTCATTGCTAGAAGGTAAAACACATATATTGAACTACGTGCATTGTTTTAAATGTTCTCTTAACATGTCCGACATGTCATTTTTAAGAGAAACGATATATTTTTCTAAAAAAAATAGATTATATCCTTTTGAAAAATGGCCGATATGTCCAATTTTTTCGGATATTTCGGCCAACACAACTTTTAAATATATCACCCATTATTTTATTTTATGTTATATTAATAGACTAGCAACATGTGTTTATTTCACACATTCATATTATATTATGTATGTTTAAATCAATTAAACTTATTGTTTTGATTTTTTTAATTTTTTATTCTTACAACCAATTTTATTTAATTGTTTCGCAATTTTATAATTTCATATTACAAAAATATGAAAACATTTAATATATTTATTAGTTGATTGTTTACATATTTTTAATGTAAATTTATAAGTTCGAAAAGACTTTTAATAAATCAAGGATTTTTAACTTTTACATTATCAATATATAATTATTGTTTGTTATGTATCATTTTTGTATTTGTTAATAATATTTTAAATTAGATACTATTCAATTTTATTTCGTAATATAAATGACTCATTTTTTATCTATTTGTTATATTATTTTTCTTTTTTTATAACATATAATTATTATTATTATACACAATAATAAAAATATATTTATAAGACATGAAAATTAATTTTTTTGAAATATCCCCAACATGTCTCCGACTTCCGACCTCCGACATTTAAAAACTCAATTCGATATGTCGCCGACATCTTATATTTACAACATTGAATACATGGTATGTTTAGCCAAAGTGAATAGAATTTCTTACCTCGGTGTTACTGCGCTCATAGACATGACACGAAGACATACCTGCTAAATTGGAACAGAAATCACACAACTTCACTAGGGTTTTATTACTTTGAAATCCCATCAATCTATAATTACAAATAGGAAACACATGATATATAAATAGCGATAGGTAGAAGAATTCACTAGTAATCTCAATTAACGTAGACCGGTCCGTTTTAAAGGATGTCGATCAAAATGCAAGAAGATCTAGAGCATCGATTACCAAACACCACCTACAAGAGGGTGGAAAAATTCTGATTTGCTACCGCTTGAGGTAAAAGGGTCTCAAAATGATAGAAGTTGTCAGCATATCTCAGATTTGGGGTAAGGAGATTAAGATATTAGTGTCAACTAAATCCGAAATTTTTGGGGAGGAGCCAATCTTAGACAAGGAGCATAGATTGAGAGAGAAAAAGGCTTGACTGACAGGTAGGTTTTCTTAAAAAAGAAAACTGAAATCCTTATTTCCTGAAATCCTCCATAAGAAGATGGAGGAATTATGAATGCCACAAGAAAACTCACTGGAAGATAAGGGAATCGTGGGGCCCTTTTGCGCAGTAGTCAGGATCCCCAATTTGGGGTCGATGACGATCCCATGTGTGTTCTCAACCTTCCATGACTAAGGTGTGAATGTCGTTGAGTCTCCACAATTGGATTGACGGGTTGTTGATGTCTTTTGGTGAGAAAGAAATGTGTAATGTCTCAAATCGATGGAAGAGATCACCCTAACAGTGATAGTCGGCTCTGTGGTGTGCGCTCCTGTCAACTAAGGAAGTGATGGAGAGGTTCGTCATTTGCTTCTTGTGATATTCAGTTCTGTGGTGTGCGTTCCAGTCAACTAAGGAAGCGATGGAGAGGTTCGTCGATTGCTTCTGGTGATGGAGGAAGGAGCGGCGGTTTTCGACATTAAATAAATGTGTTACACTCATGAATTTCTAAATCGCGCCGATATTAAAATTCCCACAGTATTTTAGTTAATAATTGATTGTCAAGTGATAAAACTTATGATTATCTTGAACAATAGCTTCAACTTCGGCGCTACCTCTGATCCGACACTGAATTTAAAATTAAAATTAAAATTTTCGGATGTTATAATATATCAGTGAGCGCCTACATTTGAAACACAACGAAATGACAGTGGGTTATCTTATGTTGAAAGTCCCTATAATTGGGTAAATGAAAAAATCTTTCCTATCAATCATAAGTGTATTACAAGTGTGATTGATGGAGTTATTTGATGGTATCAGTCAAATTGAGCAGATCACAAGCACCAGAGATCCTTCAAATTCTATTTTCTTCGTTGACAACATTAGGGTCATCATCTAGACTAGGACTGAGTTCGAGTCGAGTCAGCTTGAAATCGACTCGAATTCGAAATCCATTTCGAGTCGAGTCGAGTCGGCTCGACTCGAAATGACTCGATTTTGAGTCGGTTCGAAATCGAATCGTGTCGGCTCGAAATTGAGCAATTTTTCTATTTTTCTCTAGTTGACTCAAAATTAAAAGTGACAACCTATAAATTTAGCAAATAAAAATAAAAATAAATTAATAAAAAATTTAGGTTTAAACTGGACAACCTTATAGCCATTATTCTTTTTATTTAGGTTTAAATTTTATTATTTTTAATTTTAAAATAAAAATAAATTAATAAATACATAATAATTTTAGTTAATTTGAGGTGATTCGAATGATATTTCGAGTGATTCAGGACTGACTCGAAATCGACTCGAAATTAGATTCGAGTCAAATTTAATCGACTCAAATTAAGTCGAATCAGATTTAACCGATTCCGATTCAGCTCAATTTTCGAGTGATTTTCGAGTTTCGAATAATATGCTCAACCCTAATCTAGACAATCAAAGTTCACCATCACATTGAATGCGATTTTTCTTTTTTATGTTCTTTTTAATATTTCGGAGTTGTAGCTTGGGATTTGAGTTAAATCATGTTATTGGACGATCTGGACTATCGATTAATTTAATCTACTGTAGCATCCTTACGTAATTTAGCAATATTTCAAAAGTCTGTCTGACCCTCATGATCTGAAGCACACTAATCAACAATAATAAATTTAGTAGAGTAACATAAAGACGGTTGAAATAACTAAAGTCTAAAACATACAATAGAAATACAATAGCAAACTAAGCAATTCTTTTTTACGTTCCTTTTAATATTTCGGAGTTGTAGCTTGGGATTTGAGTTAAATCATTCTATTGGATGATCTGGACTGTCGAATGATTTAACCTATTGTAGCATCCATATGTAATTCAGCAATATTTCAAAAGTCTGACCGACATTCGTGATTTGAAGCAAACTAAGCAAAAATTATAAAAATTTTAGAGTAACAAAAAAACGGTAGAAATAACTAAAACATACATTAGAAAAAAATGATTGGGGTTGGGGTTAAAGAAATACCTCAATAATTTAATCACACAGCCAATTAGAATAGCAATTGAAATCAAATTTGAATACGAGAATCTAAAACAACGTCGGATACAAATGAGTCCATAAATAATGAAAGTCAACCCAAAATAGATACAATGTTTAAAAGAAAAATACGAAGGCTAAAATTGCCTACAAACTCTCAGAAGCTCATCTTAAGTAAATCTCTTGACTTGTGTTCCCTAAAATGAAAATTTTGAAGATGTGATCATCCCACTGGTTAGTAAGAAAAACTTTCCTTCCCGGTGCTACTAAAAAAACGTAATTAAAGCATGCAAGAAGATTTGAACTTGCACTATCTATGTCACGACCCGTCTCAACAAGATCAGAGTGCGCTTCGGGCGGGTCGTGATGCCACAGACATGCAAAGAGGAACCATGTCTTCTAAGGCGGAACCAGAAATTCTACAACTAGTTTTTAAATTTGTTATTTTTAAAAAGGGTTTTAATTGATTTTAAATTGGTGTTGAAGCCACACGTACATAATTAAAAAGTTGTTGTGCATGCATTTCTTTTATAAAAATAAAGCCACAACTAGTACTGAAACTATTTGAATGCAACTAATCACAAAGTGTGAAATATCATAAGTGAAATGAACTAGTACAATGCTTCACCCTACAAGTTGTCCTCGATACAAGAGAAAATGTCTGATGATAACTAATACATTAATAGAAAAATCTAACAGTAACTGAAACAAAATACATAGAATCTGCTGATACATTAAACAAAATGAAACCTCTAAGCAAAGTTGTAGCTGGAAGACGAAAAACTCAGGAATCGGGCGGCGCAGTCACTAAATCTAAGGCAAATCCAAATAGAAGGAAAATGCCTCAGAATAAGAAAACACATAAAAATTCAAGTTAATAACTTGCACAAAAGTAAGCAGAGGAAACAAGAGCCCAGTGAACTAGTTTTACACGTAGCAACTTACTACCAGACAAGTAACCATGTATAACAAGATGCTTTTACTTTAATAGCTTACTCCGGAGTTTAGCATAGCTACAATACCATAAACGAAATACATTGACAGGTAAAGGTGTTGTCATTTGGTGTACAAGATTCTAGTGTATGAATTGATGCAAGGCTTATCAACAACGGTGCTTGCAATGGCCGACTAATGGTTTCTGTTACCAGTTAGTCGGGAGCTCGATTTGACGCGTCACACCAAACCAACACTCTCCTCTCAATGTTTGCCTAAGGTATTCAACAATCTCAGGGATTCATAAATATTTTGAACAAGTTATTAATTAGACGATTCCAGTCTATAAGAGGCTACTTCATAACAAAAAGTTAAATAAATTAGATCTCATGTTTGCAAGCGTAAGAGGTGTCTCTACTTGCCTTAAGGTGACTTCAAAAATGCTTGTGTCAGCTAAGTAGCGCAAGCGAGGATAGAAGCTTGAGCTAAACCTGTTCAAGATCGAAATGCTTTTCAAACAAGATTTCTACATTTCCACATGTGTTTGATATTCGCACCACACAATAGGTGAGGGGTTTAGAAATTATACCTCCCTCGAAAGTGAGGGGAGAAGAGACTACCGCGAGGGATCAGGAGTTTTGGCGGCGTTTGGAAGCAAAAATCTCTACCTCGGAGAGGGCTTGGAGCGATTCCACCACCTAAATCCGTGGACACGCACTGGAAAACACAAATCCGAGATTAGCGGGTTATACGATGGACATAGGTTGAATCGTCCAAAAACCCTAGATCGGAGAGCGAAAAATTAGCGTAAAAAATTAGGGCAAACTGAAAACGAGAGTTAGGCGGGGTTCCTTACCCAAGGAGACCAGATCTGGGCTCAGAAATCCACGAAGGGGGGTTTCGAGCGAAACCCTAGGAGTCCCTCATGAAATCCACCGGCCGGAACGAGGAGGAGCTAGGGTTGCCAGAGAAGAAACAATGCCCTTGCCCTTAATGGCCGGAGAAGGAGAAGAGGAAGGGAGAAGGTAGTCGGCCCCCCTTGGATGCAGTCGGCCAAGAGAAGAGGAGTTGCTGCGGGATTTGCCGGCTAAGGGAAGCGCCGGATACGGCGGGGAAGCAAGAGGAAGTGGCGCTGGCCTGGAGGGGGGGTGTTGTCGGCCACAGGAGGCGGAGAAGAGAGCTGTCGGGCGCTCAGGAGGCGGAGACGGGGGCGAAGGAGGCGGGATCGGGACGTTTCCTGCGGGATGCGGGTTTTGGACCGGGGGGGATCGGTTTATAAGGCTTTTTAAGTCTTTGTTTATATTATATATTTATTATTATTATTATATTTATTATTCATTTTAGGGGTTGTTACAATCTAAAATTATGGAACATGATTTCTAAACATGATACTGATTTTTTCATGAAAATAAAACATACTAATGCAAACAACATTTTCTACACCTTAATTTTTTTCTCTTAAGTTCTACTCTTACCTTTATTTTAGGTGTTGGAAGTTCTATAGTCCGAATTTCAAACTACAGCTGAGAACATTCTAATTCGCATTTGCTTCTTTTTTAAAGTTGCATAAGCTTGCTAGACACATTCTGTGTGGCAATTGAAGGTGCTCTGGTGTGTCCCTGGTGTGGAACATAAACTTGCATCTAACTATTTCATATATAGAAGAACGGGTCGTTGACTCTTGTTTGAGGCTCATATGGTGTACTATGTCATATGAGTATGATAATATGATTCCATCCATCATGAGAGAAACACATCCCACTTCTCCTAACGATATGTGTATTTAGTTGTCAAAATGTTCAACTGAAAGTGACACCCGCATGAGTCTACTAAAGTAGGGAGAGCGAAATTATTTGTTCTTGCATTCTATGTCTATATCACATTGACATGTTCATTATTTATCGATTTAACGAAATCTCATATTTTCTATATATTCATCTAACAAAGTATTTATCCTGAACCTCCACTTTATAACTACATGAGGGTCATTATCACATAAGTTAATCGCACTTTATTAAAAGTACTACACAATTCCTAGTATGAATTAAACGTAATAGACATACCTAACATGAAACACTTAATGAATCTAATTTTAACACTATTTACTTGTGATGTCTCTAACTAAGAGGAAGAGAATTTTTTATCTCTCATTACGACGTTTGTAAACGCGGCATAGTGACTTGATTCACCAAGTTAAACTGGAATCACATTATTCTTCTCTGATTAACAATGGAACTCTGCTTCTCCGATTTGCACCTTAGAGGATCAATACAAAATCATAATACATCATTTTTTTTACATCTTATTGTCGGTTGGAATCGAATGAAGAGTTTCCCTAAATAAAAACTTGTTGGAAAAACCCATGTATAAAGGCCCAAAATAGGCCCATTGTACTCTCTCTTCTTTAGTCCCACATCTTGTATAGGATTTTTTCCTCTCTTCTCATCTCCTATATAATTGTATTCTCTCCTTGTATTTAGTTACACAATCAATACATACAAGTTTTGACTTCTCTCTACATGGTATCAGAGCCAGGTTGGTCTTAACCTCTTCTACCCGCCGCCTTCTGGCGGCCTCTTCGCGGATTGTCTCCGGTCTCCAGCGGGCTCTCCAGCGGTCTCCCTTTGTGTCTACCCGCGGCTACTCGCTCGCTGTCCGCAGGCTCGACGGACAGTCCGCTGTCTCTCCCCTTGGCTCCAGGTTCTCTCTTTTCTCCTCCTACCACCCCGTTTTATAGTTTCCCTCCCTTCTCTCGTGGACCCCACCCTCCATCCTCCTCGCGCGGTCTCTCGTTCTGCCCGCGCGAATTCCCCTCCTATCCGCTTGACATCTTCTACTTGCGGGCTCCTTCTCGCCGCTCGAGTTCGTCAACTCGCGGCTTCTCCTCCTACCCGCTCGGCGCCTGTTCGTGCGGTTTGCTCCTTCTCGCCGCTCGAGTTAGTCTACTCGCGGCTTCTCCTCCTATCCGCTCGGTGTCTTTTCCTTGCGGTTTGCTCCTTCTCGCCGCTCGAGTTAATCTACTCGCGGCTTCTCCTCCTATCCGCGCGGTCTCAGGTTCTTGCGGCTTGTTTCCTCTTGCCGCTCCTGATATTCTACTCGCGGTCTCTTCATTCTCGCCGCCTTCTCGCGGTCTAAGACTTCCCGCTCTTGTCGTGGCCTGTATAGCCGCTGGTGTTCGCATCGTGACCGTGCGGGTTCGTTCTTCCAGCTTGTCCGCCCTTGCTTCCCTCTGCGGCCAGCTTCTCCGGCGGCCTCCTCCCTGGTCGCTGCGTTTTTTGGTCAGTTCGCTGCGGCCTTTGATCAGTTCGCTGCGGTCTCCTTCCAGGTCGGCGCGGCTTCCCTTCCAGAACCATGGGTTCCTCTGTTGACTCCACTGGCCCGGCGGCTAGTCCGCCCGCAGACCGCCCGGCTTGTCCAACCGACCTGCGCGATGAACTACGCATCACTACCATCTCTCTCTCCGGGAAGAAAAATTTTCTCCCTTGGGCGCATTCTGTGCGTCGGGTTCTCCAGGCCAAGGGTCTCCTGTCTTACCTCACCCAGGCTTCCCCGGATCCCCCTACGGACGAGTGGCTCCGCAACGATGGTCGTGTGCAGACTTGGCTTCTCAACTCCTTGGATGGTGAGCCATATCAGATGGCCATGTATCACGAGACGGCCAAGTCTATCTGGGATGAGCTGCACTCTCTATACTCCGGCAAGGACAGCCTTCAGCACCTCTACGACATCATCACCGATCTCGTTTCTCTCGACACCGGTGGCGCCCCGGACATGACGTCCTTTGTTGCTCGGGCTAAGACTCTGGCCGAGGCCTGGATTCTGCATCAGCCTTCTACCACGGATCATGCTGCCCAGCGCGCTCAGAAGGAGGCGGTTTGCATTGCTATTATGATGGCCCGTCTTCCGCCTCACCTTCAGTCTATCCGGGCTCTGGTTCTGGCCTCTTCCACCGTTCCATCCCTGTCTGAGATCTGTTCCATGCTCCTCCGCGTGACGCCTCCTCCGGATACTCCTGCACC
Source organism: Platanthera zijinensis (assembly GCA_039513925.1). NCBI lineage: Eukaryota > Viridiplantae > Streptophyta > Magnoliopsida > Asparagales > Orchidaceae > Platanthera > Platanthera zijinensis. The sequence continues at coordinate 57,166,829 of CM077080.1, read as the reverse complement.
GACTTCCTCGGCTTTTGTTCAACAGGCTTCTCCGCCCCTGCTTCCCTCGCCTCCCTCTGCTCGTGGTGGCCGCTCTGGCTCTCGGGGCCGCGGACGTGGTGGAAGGGGGCGGCCGAAGTGTTCATACTGCGGCAAGGACGGTCACTTTGAAGCAACCTGCTACCGCAAGAATGGCTATCCTCCTCGCCCGACGGCTTCGGTGGCCACAGATGCCTCCTCTTCTGCCTCTCCGGACCTTGAAGCCGTCCGGCTCCAGCTCCAGCACCTCCAGGGCCTGCTCAACCCGCCTCCTGCTTCCCTGGCCTCCACCTTCGTCTCCCAAGAAGGTATGGCTTGTCTCTCCACCGGTTCGTCCTGGATCATGGACTCCGGTGCCACTCATCACATTACGTCCAAGCAGCCTGCCACATACTTGGACTCTCCTCACCCGCGGTCTATCACCGTGGCAAATGGCGCTCTTATTCCCGTCTCCGGATCGACGGACATCTCTCTCAGCCCGTCGTTTCCTCTCCGCTCGGCTCTTCATGTTCCGAGTTCCCCCTTCAATTTACTTTCTGTTGGTCGCCTTACTGCTGATCTGGATTGCTCCGTGACATTCACTTCGTCTTCTTTTGTCATACAGGATCGCCGGACGCAGACTACCATTGGTAAAGGCGGATTGCGGAACAGGCTCTACCTTCTTGACACGCCTCCTACCATACTCTCCTCCGTCTCCTCCACCGAGTGGCATCGCCGTCTTGGCCACGCTCCTCTACCAGTTTTCCAGCGGGCTCTCCCTGATATATCTCTCCATCCGTTTCAGTGTGAGTCTTGTATCCTCGGCAAGCAGCCGCGTTCATCTTATCCTGCTCATTGTACCCGGAGCTCTGCTCCGTTTGATTTGTTGCATTCTGATGTATGGGGACCCTATAAACATACTAGTATATCTGGTTTCCGGTACTTTATTACTTTCATTGATGATTATTCTCGCCTGACGTGGCTATACTTACTTCGTGATCGCTCCGAGATTCCTCGCATTTTTCGTGCATTTATCGTTGAAACTCGTACCCAATTTCAAACCACTATCAAAACTGTGCGTACGGATAATGCTCGTGAGTACGTTGGCCACGACTTCACTACTTTATGCTCTGAATTCGGGATTCTCCACCAAACATCTTGTGCCTACACGCCTCAACAAAACGGCGTTGCCGAACGTAAAAACCGTCACTTACTTGATGTAGCTCGCTCCCTTATGCTTCAAATGCATGTGCCCAAGCATTACTGGAACTTTGCGGTCTCCACGGCTTGTTTTCTCATCAACCGTCTCCCTTCCTCCGTTCTCCACTATGCTACTCCGTTCAGCCTGTTGTTTCCTTCAACTCCGCCCTTCCCTCTACCACCCCGTATCTTTGGTAGCACTTGTTACGTCCACCATCTGGGCCCGCCCTCGGACAAACTGGATCCCCGGGCGGCTAAACACATCTTTGTGGGCTATTCTCGTACTCAGAAGGGGTATCTCTGTTATTCTCCTGCTACTCGAAAGCTCTCTGTCTCTGCGGATGTCACCTTCCGCGAGACTCAACCTTTTTTTTCGGATTCTCTCCCTACTCCTTTCCCTTCGGCTCCTTCACCTCCCTCCATCCCACGACCAGTTCTCCCCGTTACGACGCCGTTGCTACCGGTTCCACCAGCTCTACCTCCTGTACCACCCGCACCTCCCATCATCCGGGTCTATACTCGTCGCCCCCTTGCTCTATGGCCCCACTGCAGTCCGCCTCCACCACGGTCACTCCGCGCCCGGACGATCAGGTACAGACATCCACCGCTCATCCTCTGGCTCATTACGTTTCTCTCCATCGCCTCTCTCCCCCTCTTCACACTTTTGCTACTTCTCTTTCCTCGGTTTCTGTTCCTAATTCTGTGCAGGAGGCGCTCCAACATCCTGACTGGCGGGCTGCCATGGAGGAGGAAATGGCTGCTCTCTGGACTAACCGGACCTGGACTCTCGTCCCTCTCCCTCCCGGTCAGAAACTCGTTGGGTGTAAATGGGTGTTTGTTATTAAACATGCTGCTGACGGCACTATTGACCGCCTAAAGGCCCGCCTTGTGGCTCGTGGCTTTACCCAGCAGCAGGGCCTCGACTACGAGGAGACCTTTTTCCCCGGTGGCCAAACTCAACACAGTCCGGGTTCTCCTCTCTATTGCGGTACACCGCCAGTGGCCCTTACTCCAACTGGATGTCAAGAATGCGTTTCTGAACGGTGATCTCCAGGAAACCGTCTATATGCAACAACCTCCCGGGTTTGAGACCACGGGGGAGTCTCAAGTCTGCCATCTTCGAAAGGCTCTTTATGGTCTCAAACAGTCTCCCCGGGCATGGTTTGACAAGTTCAGTAAGGCCCTCCGGGAGATTGGTTTTACTCGAAGCTCCGCCGACTTCTCGCTCTTCACTCGCCACCGATCTACAGGGACCGTCCTTCTACTCGTCTATGTGGACGACATCATTATTACTGGGAACGACTCGAATGGGATACTGGCGGTCAAACTTCATCTGAGCACAGTTTTTCAAACGAAAGATCTGGGTCCCCTTCGATACTTCTTGGGCCTAGAAGTCGCCAGACGGTCAGATGGGTTGATCCTCTCTCAGCGAAAGTACTGCACTGACCTTCTTCATGACGCGGGTTACTCAGGATGTAAGCCAATTGACACCCCAATGGATGTCAATCACAAGTTATGCGCGCAGGCCTCTGACTCCGATACCCTACTAGATAATCCAGAGTATTACCGTCGCCTAGTTGGGAAATTGATATACCTCACAGTAACCAGACCAGATATCTCCTTCGCTGTTGGTATCGTCAGTCGATATATGCATTCCCCCAGGAGCTCTCATCTTCAGGCGGTTGAACGCATTCTCAGATACCTCAAAAAGGCTCCTAGACAAGGACTGGTGTACAAAGTATCTTCTTCTACTCCGACTCTGGTAGCCTACTCGGATGCTGACTATGCTGGGTCCCTCGATGATCGAAGGTCCACCAGTGGCTTCTGCACGTATTTTGAAGGACATCTGATCACCTGGCGGAGCAAGAAACAAGCGGTCGTTGCTCGATCATCAGCCGAGGCAGAATACCGGGCTATGGCATCAGTGGTGTCGGAACTAACGTGGCTTGAAAGTCTTCTCACCGATCTGGGTGTAAAGCTTCCTTCACCAGCTCTTCTCCTCTGTGACAGTCAAGCTGCTATACACATCGCCAAGAACCCAGTCTTTCACGAGAGAACTAAACATATTGAAGTCGACTGTCATTTTATCCGGGAAAAGGTTCAACTAAAGAAGATCGACCTCAGACATGTTCCGGGTACTGAACAAGTTGCGGATGTCCTCACAAAGGCCTTGTCTAGTACCCTCTTCTATCAATGTCTGTCCAAGCTTGGCGCATACGATTTGTATGCTCCAGCTTGCGGGGGAGTGTTGGAAAAGCCCATGTATAAAGGCCCAAAATAGGCCCATTGTACTCTCTCTTCTTTAGTCCCACATCTTGTATAGGATTTTTTCCTCTCTTCTCATCTCCTATATAATTGTATTCTCTCCTTGTATTTAGTTACACAATCAATACATACAAGTTTTGACTTCTCTCTACAAAACTCATGAAATAGGAGCAAGGGAAAAATTTTACCCTAATCTGCATGAGGATGAAGCCTCAAGAATGCAGAAGCCAGAGAAGAGAGATGTTTCGTTCTCTGGCAATGAAGAAAGAGAAGCATGATCGATGGAGCCTCAAAACGAATCATCCGGAAGAGCTCGCGGCAAAATCTGAATGTATAAGCATACCTAATTCTTCAATTTGAAACTGAATGTTCTGTGAATCATCCCTGCATTAATAAAAGGGCACATTAATTCCTCAATTTGAAATGTCATAGTGATTTCGCCGGCTTGCTCGAAACATATGAGGCAGTAGTCATTTGATTGATTGGCATTTAATTTGTTTGGTCATTGTGCCCTAAAGAGTTTCTTTACTGACCTTGACTATTGATCCACGATGACTACTCTACGTATTATGATCGACGAGTTTTTGTATTGAATTGTCTGGTTTTGAGAAGTTGATTATAGATATTTGCCTTTGGCAAATACTTGACAAATTATTGAACTGTCTGGTTTTTCATGAATACTTTTCTTGTACTCTTCATCTTACTGGTACATCAAGCTAAGTCATCATGATATTTTATCAAGTCTCACACCAGTATTTGCTAACATGGTATCCATGCCAACATGTCCATGTCCGTCCATCTATGTGTATGCAATGATATGCTATCAAAGGTCTTCTGTTGGGCTTTTAAAAGTACAATGATCAGTCTCAAATTTATGAAAGCTTCAATATGTCAAATATACTTGGCTTTCCATCTTTCTAACGTTATTGAGCTTCTTATTGCAAGTTATTTTAAGCTTCTCTCTTAATCATGCATGTATAGTTAAAATTAGATATTTCCACATCATCATTGTAATAGTGCCTCATAGCATACCTATTTTTTTGTTCTTATTTTAATACATTATGATGAGCTTTCTTTCACTATCTGTCTCAAGTCTTGAATTTAATTCTTATTTAATAGTTTTTCATTGATTTTTTTTATTTCTACAGTACAGATAATCAAAGTGTTGATCGTGCTTATCGAATTGGACAAAACAGAGATGTGCTTGTATATAGGCTGATGACATGTGCAACTGTTGAGGAAAAGATATATAAAATGCAGGTCTGATATTATGGAACTTTATTTGTAAAGTCTTGCACGTGCATTTCTGCTTATGGTATATTATATATGTACTTTATAATTGCTTCAGATAGGAACCATACAAATGAGAAAGCTTGTATGAAATCTCTGTCTTAAAATATTTAGGGTGATGCTCATGATAGCTCTAAGGATTATTCGTCTCATTTGTCTCCTTATCCTTCATTGGTTTTCTTCTCTACTAATTAGAGTCAGCTCCGTAGCCTGCATGTTGATCTGGGAACTCCTTGCACCGCGGATCAAGCTCACGCATGTGAGTCTTTTTATTGGCTTTGTGCTAAATCAACTCCAGCCTCTGAATCACAGTTGTGGATCGCTTCGTCAATCACTACTTATTGATTACGTGGTTTTGCACTATCATTATTTGCTTTTGTTCATTCTCTATGGTGGTTACATAGTGTAGTTAACCTGGTTGTTATTACTTCTGAGGAAAATGACTTTGAGAAGTTTTTGTTGCCTTTTGATATAATTTGGTGGAGCCGGTGCTCCATTCTCAAGTTCTCAGTGATAGAGTAGAGTGTTGAGTATTGTGATCTTCGGGTAAATTCCTTGTCAACCGGATGAATCTATTAAAATTCAAGCTCATAATGATGTGGTGATAAAACCAGGGGGTTGTGACACTTGGAAAATTTATGCGTAGCACTCTGTAATTTCAGGGTCCGACCGTGAGCATAATTAATCGTACCATTGTCGCGGTAAGGTATGTCTTCATTTTAATCAATTCATAAATTAATAAAAGTATACTAAATAAGATCGTTGGAATTAATTCCGCCGCAATTTCGAAGTTTGTGGTAGTTCTCATATTTAAAGGGCTTGGTAAGAAATGGTAGCTTCAAAAGAAAATAATGTTAGTACATAAAATCAAATTTCCAAATAGGCGGTTCACGGTTATAATAACCGCAAGGAGACACCCATTTTAGAAACGCCATAATTTTGCCCCCTCACGTAACTTTATTTTCCCCGCAGTCGCTCGCTCGACCCGCTCCGTCTCCCATAACCGGAGGCATCTTCGGCAATCAAAACCCTAATCGACCCTCCCTCGCCGGAATCCAGCATATGCCACTTCTCCCTCTAAAGACCCCGACGGCCTCCCTCCTCCCTTCGTTTCCAACCGTAGCCGGTGGTGAAAGTTTTCTCTTTTGCCGTTTTTAGTTCCGGTGAGTGTGTTTTGTCATTTCTCCTTCTATTCTGGGGTTTTCTTCACTTTTATCTTGTTATACCTTTTCGATTTCAGATTTTTGAGGGGTTGAGGTTTCCATGTGTTAAGGCTTGATTAATCCGATCAAATCCTTCGCCTTTAGGTCAAGGTAATAATCTCTTGTATTCTCTCTCCTTTCGATTCAGTTTTGTCTCTCAGTTAGGAAAGTTTCATGGTAACCCTAATGTTGTGAAATCTCGATTATTGAGGTTTTCCATCTAATTTCAGATCTATTGAAGCGTGGTGTTAGGAATCGGAGAAGTTTCACAATTACCTCCGATCTGAGGTGAGATCTTTGTCTCCGAATTTCTTTGCATCTGTTGTGTTTCTAGCCAGCGGGTTTGACCCTTTTGACAATTGTTTCTAACCCTATGAATTTTATGGATTTTATTTTAAAGACTTCCTAACTTTCGGAAAGTGGTGTATTTTGCCTCTAATTGGAGAAGTTTGAAGTGGTCGGATATTTTTGAAAGAGAATCATGTCACCTCGCCGTGTTTACGAGCGTCGAAACACTGCAGTAAAAAATTCGACTCATTTTAGTAAACATATCAGATTGTTTTAATTCATGATATAATTAGGTCAGTATACGCATTTGAAAGATACAATTTCCTATTGTCAAATCAAATCAGACCATCGACTAAGGAATAAGTTAATATGATGGAGAATCAGTTTTTATTCAATCAAAAATTACGATTCAGATGATAAGGAAATTATCATAGAGGGGTATGGAATTAGATAATAAATAATAGTAATCCATATTCAAAACTAATTTAGAGGGTAAGGTGCACTTATGCTAAAATATAAGTCTCAGTCACATGAAAAATCTTAACCTAACGTACTAAACTAGAACGTTACCCCATGAGTGTCTCAATGACCACTAGTCTAGATCAATTCAGAAAATGGCGAGAGAGTTTCTCCCTCATACTTTTTGGTGAAGGCACACAACTGTATTGACAAGGCCAGTAGCCCATCATACGAGTTTCATACTTAGGGTCGATGACCCTTGTTTTCCAGATATAAAACTCCTTAGACAGGAGTCTATATTCCTATCGAGGGACATTCAGTTCAGGGCACCACCAGGTTTGCCATTCAGACTACATTTTCATTTTGTGGACGAGCGCCACTAATAACAAATTCAATAAGTTAACAGTGAAACCTACCGAAACTTACAACACACACATTCCTAAAATCCTCGAATTCAACGACCGGTAGAACTAAGAAAAATTAGTCAGAACTCATAGTAAATCGATTTTATGTCCAGATCATAAACTCAAATGACAAGCTTAATAGTAAATAATTTTACATATTTTATATGCAAAATTTACTTATTGTGATTTTCTTAGTGTTGTTGGAAGGAGTAGTTTTTCTTACTCTACAGTGAGCCTAACCCAGTTGGAACTTGTTTTCAGAGGGCCCGGGTCAGGGGATCCGTTTAGGATAGACGGTGCACTGTTGTCAGTCTCTTTCAGTTGTACCTCTTATTATCGTACTTTATTTTACTTGCAGACATTATGTATCTGTTGTAATTTATTCATGTTTTTAATGTACCCGTTTATTTCAGATACACAGTATTTCAGTTTCATAGTGTATTTTTCGCCGTGTTGTGGATATCAGACATGTTGGCCGACATGAAGGTTTGGGAGTTAAAACACCACGAAACTATTTTAAAATTTGGTCATGGCGTTTTGAAAATAACGGCCCGATGTGTCGGTTTTAACCGACATACCGGCCCCCAAAAAACGGGCATATCATACGTTTTTTTATTTTTTATTTATTAAACACGACCGCTGTTTTAACTCCCCCCGACCCCACTCATTTCATTTCACTCCGCCGCTCTTGCCCTAGCTCTTACTCGCCCTCTCCATTGATGTTCTTGCTCTCTCTCTTGCGTGTTGTCGTCACTCTATATCTTCGTTTTTTTTCTCCCTACTCGATGGTGCTCTCTAGCTCTGGTTCTCTGGTGCTCTCTCACGCACTGTCGGCACTCTGTCTCTCTGGTTCTTTCTTCTCCCTGCTCGCTGATGCTCTCCCTCCCTCGCGCGTTGTCGACACTCTATCTCTCTTGTTCTTTCTTCTCCTTGCTCGCTGGTGCTCTCTAGCTCTTTGGTTCTCAAGTTCTCCGATTATCTGGTGCTTTATAGCTCGTTGGTGCTTTCGATCTCGACACTCTCCCAGCTGGTGCATTCTTCTCCCTACCTCCCCTTCTCATTCTCTCGTTCTGCATTTTTGTTTGTTTGTGCTTATTGTTATGCTAGCTGCTGTCACGCAACCTTGTTGTCTTGCGCCCTGCTGCCTTATTGTCCAGCTACCCTACTGTCTTTCTCCCTACTTCCTTATTTGTCGGTTGTTTTGCTGGTTCTATAGCATGGTAGCTGCCTTGTGGGTTGTTGCCTTATTGATTGCTCCATGTTGCCTTATTAGTGGCTTCCTTATTTTTATTTGCCTCGTTTATTAGTCTGCCGACTATCGATGAGTTTTTAAGTGATGAAGAATGATGTATGTTTGAAATTTAATTTTTGGAATTTTGATCTCATAAAAATAATATATAGTTGCTAGTTTTTTAAAATCAATAGTTTTATAAATTTTTATCTTTAAAGTGTGTTAAATGTTACATATTTCTTTTAAATTTAGTAGTTTAATTGGTTGTAAAATAAGTAGCACTATGACATGTATAAAAAATAACCACTAATTACATATATAATTAATTAAATATTAAAATTCGATATAAAATATCGCCGATATATCCCCCGATATATAAAAACCGACATGAAAACCCGAACCGACGTGTCCCTGACATCCGACATCTGTAACATTGATTTTTCGGTTCTAGTTAGCTCCGTGAATTCATCATTTTGAGTTACACTTTTACCCTTAAATTTTTCTTACTCTACGTTCGCTGTAAGTCCCTTTAGTACTTTTGTTTGTGTCTGCTTTATATCAGTTTTATATCGTTACTTAGTTTCCTTCTTATCGCGGGCCTGATTTGACTGCAGTTTTGTTGTTAAATTAGGTTTGGGTGTTTCAATTTGTATCAAAGTGAGGTTTTGGACCCCTGGATCCAGAAAATCCAAGAGTCGTAGGATTGTGTCAGAATCATTCTTTCATCAGTAGAGTCATCGATTTTGTCTAACTCTTAATATTACGAGTGTATGAAAATGCCTTCAGTAACAGATTTTTTAGATATATTATTTGTTGTAATAATTCCTTTTTATGTCCTTTAGGTAGCTCGAGCCAGTGAGGCGGGGGAACCCTCACGTTAGAACCCTGCTTTTAAAATTGCCACGAGTGATGCTAATGCTCCTCCCACACCACCCGCATTACCTGCACCAGCAACATCAGAACCTGCTGATTTGGCAACCCAGATTTCCAAGGCGGTAGCCGTAGCTTTATTAGAGTTTCAGAATGGATAGTCTATAGGGATCCCAGCTCCAGTCCCAACACCAGTTTCTGCTCCTGTAGTCGTGAAGGTCAGGATGGACCGTTAAGGGATTTTAGAGACGTCTACCCCTCCAATTTCAGTGGAGGTGGAACCCCTGATGGAAATAAATGATTGGATAGTAAATACTAGAGATTTGCTGAACATGTGCAGTGCCCTGAAAATAAAAAGGTACCTCTGGCAAATTTCCTCCTTCAGGGTGAGGCAAAAATTTGGTGGACGAAGTATCTAGCTGACGATCCTGTCGATAATAAATCAAGTTTAATTCTCTCTTCCCTTAGAATTTATTATCTATCTAGTGTGACATAATGATACTTTTATTCTTGCCAGCTCGTACAATAGATATGTTTACCTGGGGCGACTTTTCTACGGCACTCGCGAACTGGTTAGTGCCCCCTTCAGCACGTCGAAGTCTCCAAGAGAAGTATCTCTGGCATTTTCTAGGGGATAAGACTATTACCAAGTATGAGCGAGAGCTCGCCCACTTGTCTCGCTACACGGGTTTGATGCATGGTGATGAGGTCGAGAAGTGCAACCTATTTTGTTGATGGCCTACGAGACTCTTTTAGACTGTCGTTGATGACTATGGTCAACGCCGACTACAAAAGACTGGTAGATACGACTAGGAGATTAGAGGCCGACCAACGTGTTCAAAGGCGCAGTATTTTTCTCCCTAAGTGGCCTCATCGTGTGTCTCAGTTCTAGCAGGACAAGAATCAGACAAGAGACCGCTGGAGTAAAAAACTAAAGACGGAGTTTAAGCAGAGGGAAACAAGTCAGTGGGCAAGCCCAGAGACTACCCCCTTTTCCCTAAGTGCATTCGTCATCATTATTGAGAATGCTTGGCTAAATCAGGTGTTTGTTACAAGTGTCATAGAGCTGGACGCAATGCGCAGAATTGCCCCAAATCTGCGGGTAACCAGGTAATTTGACCTTTTGCTTTGTGTTTTTCTTCTAACCAGGGCCTTTCTTCGTAAGACTAACACCTACCGTAATATGTTTTTCAGTCGAGGTTCGAGCATGGCAGTCCGAGTGGGATCGGTAATGGGAAGGCAGTGATGGTCGCCGACCCAAAGCCAGCTCTAGGACGTGGTCTGGTTCAGCCTAGAGCCTTTGGTCTTGGTCAATAGGAGGTCAAGGATCAGGAGAATGTGGTGACAGATTTAGATTTTTTTTTTAAATGTCTTTCCCCCTCCCAATAACACTCAACTAAAATAATATAAGTTTGCATTTAGGTATCCACATAGGTCATAACGTACCATCTAAGGTCCTCTTTGATATGGATGCATCACACTCGTTCATAGAGGAATCTTTTGCGCTTAAGCTTGGCCCAGGGATCACCATCGACTCGACTCCGTTAGATGTCATGATGCCTAACAGTTCAGTGATGCAGACTAGATGTAAGTGTAGAATGACAATATGATTTGGAGAAATAGAAATCATAGTCGAGTCGTCCCTCTTACCTATTGCTGAATTTGATCTGATTTTGGGCATGGATTGATTGACTGACGTGAATGCCAAAATAGATTGCAGAAGTAAGGAGATTTAGGTAGGACTTGATCAGTTTCTCATTACCTTTCGAGGCTTGAACAGAGTTTTCAAGTTGATCATTTCTTCAGTTAAAGCTATGAGGTATGTCGGTAAAGGTTGTCCCGTCTTTTTGGTATTGATGCATGCAGAACCCAAAGACATCTTGCAGAAGGTACCAGTGGTCTGCGAGTTCCCTGATGTCTTCCCACAGGAGCTACCTGGTGCTCCTCCCTCCAGAGAGATTGATTTCCAGATCTATCTTATTACTGGATCTACACTAGTGGTCAAGGCTCCTTATCACATGGCTCCCAGAAAGTTGGCCGAATTAAGGATCCAGTTGTAGGAGGTGCTAGATTTTGGATTCATCAGACCCAGTACGTCGTCGTAGAGAGCTCCAGTCTTTTTTGTTTAGAAAAATGACGTCAGTTTGATGTTATGTATTGACTATCATGAGTTGAATAAACTTACTGTTAAGAACAAGTATCATCTTCCAAGAATTGATGACTTGTTTGATCAACTTGAGGGGTCTGTCACATACTCCAAGTTAGATCTGAGGTTGGGATACCATCCATTAAGAATTTGAGATGAGGATATCCAGAAGACCGCGTTTAGTACCAGATACGGACATTTCGAGTTTGTGGCGTTTGGTTTGACTAATTCCCCATCTATATTTATGGACCTGATGAACAGGGTATTCAAATAGTTCTTAGACCGATTCGTTATTGTCTTTATTGATGATATTCTTGTATATCCTAGGATCAAGGAGCATGTCGCTCATCTCAGGACAGTCCTGCGCACCCTTAGGCAGAATTAGTTATGCACAAAATTTTTCAAGTGCGAGTTCTGGCTCTCGGAGGTGGCATTTTTGGGTCGCGTAGTTAGTAGAGATGGTCTTGCAGTTAACCCAAAGAAAATTGAGGCGATCAGAGATTGGCCAAGGCCGAAGGCAGTTGCCGAGATCCGTAGTTTTCTGATTTTGGCAGGCTACTACAAAAGATTTATAAAAGATTTTTCAAAGATAGCTCTTTCGTTGTCTTTGCTTACTAGCAAGTTAAAAGCATTTAGTTGGACCATTGAGTGAGAGTCTACATTTGAGGAATTAAAGACCATGTTGTCAGAAGCGCCAGTACCATGTCTACCTTCAGGCGTGGATGACTTCCAGATTTACAGTGATGCTTCAGGTCAGGGCCTGGGATGTGTTCTCATGCAACAGCTGAAGAACTGTGAGAAAAATTATCCTGTGCATGACTTAGAGTTAACAGCTATCATCCACGCATTGAAGATTTGGAGACACTACATCTACGGTGTATGGTGTGAGGTCTTCATAGATCACAAGAGCCTCAAGTACATCTTTAATCAGCAGGAGCCCAACATGAGGCAGTGTAGGTGGCTCGAGTTTTTAGCAGACTATGATGTGACTATTCAGTACCATCCGAGAAAATCTAATGTGGTAGCGGATGCTCTCGGTAGAAAGAGTTCTTGCCATTTGATCATCACCCAATAGGGAGAATCGGTGCGAGCCTTGGAAAGGCTAGAGATCAGTGTGGTGCCGCTCACTAATTTTAGCCCTGTCAGTTTGGGTTGGATTGAGATAAAGTGCTATATCATGGAAAGGATTCGTGATGCCCTGCCCTTAGATGCAGTGATGACAAAGATTTTTGGTTTTGACTCAGGCAGGTCAGAGAGATATTTTAGTTGAGGCTCATAACTCCAAGTATTTCATACATCCGGGCAACACAAAGATCTATGCATACCTCAAAAAGTCAATGCGGTGGTCAAGGATGAATGGTGATGTCAGAATATGTAGGGAAGTGCAAGACTTGCAAGTTGGTTAAGGTGGAGTGTCAGAGGTCAGGTGGCAAGATGCAGCCACTTCCTATTCTAGAGTGAAACTTCGAATACACTCTATGGATTTTGTGCATGACCTCCCCAGATCCCGGAATGAGAATGACTCAATTTGAGTGATCGTGGATCGATTGTCCAAGTTTGCACATTTTACTAACAAGAGGACCGACCAGGGTCCAAGGTTGGCTCAGCTGTATTCAGATGAGTTAGTCCGACTTCATTGTGTGCCAAAGTCCATTGTGTCAAATAGAGATGTCAGATTTACTGGTAGAGATTGGAGGTATGTTCAGGAGTGTCTGTGTACTCAGTTGAAGTTTAGCATAACTTTTTATCCCCAGACTGATAGAGAGACAGAGCGTACAAATTATACCATGGAAGGCATGCTTCAAATGTATATTTTGGAATTTGGCGACAAATGAGAGAAGATGTCACCTTAGTTTAATTTTTTTTATAATAATAACTATCAGGCGAGCATCGGTATGACACCATTCGAGGCTTTATATGACAGACGTTGTCAGACACCATTATGTTGGGCAGAAAGTGAAGAGAGAGTTTCCAACAAGCAATCATGGATAGATAAAACCACAACCCTTATCTAACTCATCCAGGGGCGTATGATGATAACACAAGACAAACAATCCAAGTACTACGATCAGCGACATAGAGCAGTAGAATTCAAGGTTGGAGACTACGTTTATCGGATGGTTAGACCAGTCATGGAGTCTCTAGGATAAGGCGAACGAAGAAGTTGAGTCTCAAATTTGTTGGTCCATTCGAAGTACTGGAGCGCATAAGTGAGGTTGCATACATGTTGATCTTACCTGAGAATATGAGTGGATTACTTGATGTTTTCCACATCTCCTATCCGAGGAGAGCAGTCGGAGATCCTAATTAGGTGATCAGTACTAAGGATGCATCGATTGTGTCAAATCTGAGTATCAGTATTTTGCTAGTCAGGATTCTGAACTCGAAAATTCAGAAGTTCAGGAACGGAGAGATCCGTTTGGTTAAGTTCTTTTGGATGAATTGTAGTTGATCAGAGTATACTTGAGAACAAGAAGATGAACTCCGGAGCAATGAATATTTTGTGTTCATCTTTGACCCAGGTATATTGTAATTTTCAAGGGTGGAAATTTTTTTAGGAGGGTGATTCATAATTCCCGAAATTTTTTTGTGTTGCACTCTGTAAATTTCAGGATCCGACCGTGAGCATAACTGATTGTACCATCGTCGTGGCAAGGTATGTTTTCATTTTAACTAATTCATAAATTAATCAAAGTTTATTAAGTAAGATCGTAGAATTTAATTTCAGCACAATTTCGAAGTTTGCGGGAGTTCTCATGCTCAAAATAAGATTTTTTAGAGGGCTTGGTAAGAAATGGTAACTTCAAAAGAAAATAATAATCGTACATAAAATCAAATTCACCAATAGGCGGTTCACGATTATAATAACCGCATGGAGGCACCCATTTTAGAAACCCGGTAACTTTCCCTCTCACGAAACTCTATTTTTCCCACAGCCGCTCGCTCGACCCGCTCCGTCTCTCGTAACCACAGGCATCTTCGGCAATCGGAGCCCTAATCGACCCCTCCCTCGCCGGAATCCAAAGTCGGCCACTCCTCCCTTTACAGATGTTGAACCGTGAACTCAAAATTAGTCTTCATTACACTAAGGAGTCTCTATATATAGAGGGATTACAAGGAGGAATAATTAAATAACATAAGTATAGTCTAACACTCCCCCTCAAGTTGGGCGAGTGATGTTGATCATGCCCAACTTGTCCACAGTCGTGCCAAATAAGTTCTCACTCAATCCTTTGGTGAGGATGTCTGCTAGCTGCATGTTGGAGGGCACAAAGGGAGTACACACAATCCCTTTTTCAATGTTCTCCTTGATAAAGTGTCGATCCACCTCGATAAGTTTCGTTCGGTCATGTTGGACGGGATTGTGTGTGATACTGATGGCAGACTTGTTGTCACAATATAGGAGGATGGGTCCATCCTCCGCAAGACCAAGATCACACATCAAGGCCCGAAGCCATAAGCCTTCACAAACACCCTGAGCCATAGCTCTGAATTCGGCCTCAGCACTGGAGCGTGCCACAACTTGTTGCTTCTTGCGCCTCCAAGTAACAAGGTTGCCTCCAACGAGTGAACAATATCCGGATGTTGACCGCCTATCGTCCACAGACCCTGCCCATTCAGCGTCAGTGTAGACTTCAACCTTTAGACCGGTGTTTGGAACAAACAGGATACCCCTTCCTGGTGAAGACTTGAGATACCTTAGAATTTTGTGTGCAGCATCTATGTGTCGGTTCTTGGGAGCATGCATGTACTGACTCACAACACTCACGGCATAAGAGATATCTGGGCGAGTATGAGATAGGTATATCAACCTCCCCACTAATCATTGGAACCCAGAGATATCTTCAATGTCCTCTCGATCATCACGCCCCAATCAGTGGTTTTCTTCAATCAGAGTGTCAGCCGGTCTGCATCCGCTCATTCCCATTTTTTCGAGGAGATCTAAAGTGTACTTTTGTTGCGAAATGAAGATCTCCTGCTTGGATCTGGCAACCTCTATTCCCAAGAAATACCTGAGTTTCCCCAGGTCCTTGACCTCAAACTCTCTTTGTAGCTTCTGTTTCAAATTTTGAATTTCTTCAACATCATCACCTGTTATGACAATATCGCCAACATACACAATGAGAACAGTAATTTTTCCAAGTCTACGTTTGATGAACAGAGTGTGGTCAGCATTGCTCTGATAGTATCCAAATGACACCATAGCCTTGTGGAACCGGCCAAACCAAGCTTTTGGGGACTGCTTCAGCCCATATAGAGCCTTTAACAGTCTACATACTTTTCCTGAAACACCAATCAGAGTAAGACCCGGAGGGATAGACATATAGACCTCCTCCTCCAAGTCACCGTAGAGGAAGACATTCTTCACATCCAGTTGTAATAGGTCCCAATGTTTGCAAGCAGCAATAGAAAGTAAGACCCTGATAGTATTCATTTTGGCTACCGAGGAAAACGTCTCCTGATAGTCGATGTCATGGGTTTGAGTATAACCCCGTGCAACCAACCTCGTCTTACACCTTTCAACAAGTCCTTGTGGGTTCTGTTTCACCGAGAACACTCATTTGCACCCAACAAGTTTCTTTCCATATGGAAGAGAAACTAACTCCCATGTATGGTTCTTCTCCAGAGCCTGCATTTCCTCAACCATCGCCCCGCGCCACATAGGAATTGCTATAGCCTGTTGCCATGAAACAGGTACAGAGGCAGTAGAAAGGGAAGAGACAAAGGACTTATAGGAGACAGAAAGAGAAGCATAAGATACATAATTTGATAGAGGATGACGAGTACAAGACCGAATACCTTTTCGAAGGGCAATCGGGAGATTGGAAGGCCTTGAGTCAGGATCCACTGACTGTTCTGGTAGCATGGTGGTAACTTGTGTGCTTGGTCTCGTGATACGCCGAGTATATACCCGCAAGGTCGGGGGTGAAGGTATGAAGGAAGGTGGAGACATAGGGGAGCAGCTCACCACCACTGGGATAGAAGGACTCACTTCCATTGGTAGGGTCTTCCCCTGAAGTGAGGGATAAGGTGGAGGCACGGGCAGGGAGACTGAGGGAACACCCGAAGATGGGGAATCAGAGAGAGGGTAGTAGGACTCAGATTCACGGAATGTGACGTCTATACTGACAAAAACTTTCTTGGTAGGCGGGTGAAAACACTTGTACCCTTTCTGTGTAGGAGAGTAACCATTAAAGACACACTTGAGAGCACGAGGGTTCAGTTTGGAGGGGCGCGGTTGGTGTTATGTGAACAAAGCGAACACAGCCAAACACCTTAGGAGGAAGCCGTGTAGGGGGAACCCGAAGAGTATCAAGGGGGGTAGAGGTCCCAAGGACACGCGTGGGCATTCGATTGATGAGGTACGCAGCGGTCAGAACAACATCTCCCCAATAGAATTTTGGGAGGTGCATGGTGGACATGAGACATCAAGCAACCTCCAGAAGGTGGCGATTTCTCTGCTCAGCAACGCCATTTTGTGCTGGGGAATAAGCACATGTAGTCTGGTGGAGGATGTCGTTATCTGCAAGATAGGTCTCAAATTGTGAATCCATGTATTCGCGGCCATTGTCGCTGCGGAGAATTTTAATTTTGGATTGAAATTGGGTAGATATCATGCTGTGAAAACGTCTAAAAACAGAGAAGACATCACATTTGCGATGTATCAAGTACAACCATGTAGTACGAGAGAAACAATCAATAAAAGTAACAAACAACTCACAACCAGAAATTGAAGGAACACGGCAAGGACCCCAGATATCAGTATGAATAACAACAAAAATGATAGAACTAAGCAACGAAACATTCGTAAATGAAGTACGATGATGTTTGTTTAGACTACAGACATCACACACAAAAATCTCAAAAACAGCAGTAGACAGAACAGAAAATAATAACTTCATAACAGAGATAGAGGGGTGGCCTAGGCGACAATGCCAGGAGTACAAAGGGTG
This sequence comes from Platanthera zijinensis, assembly GCA_039513925.1. Classification (NCBI taxonomy): domain Eukaryota; kingdom Viridiplantae; phylum Streptophyta; class Magnoliopsida; order Asparagales; family Orchidaceae; genus Platanthera; species Platanthera zijinensis. Next base: position 57,149,523 of record CM077080.1, on the reverse strand, counting down.
GGTAGTGCTGGAATGAAGTTCCACAGTAGGAGGAACAGCGCCAGAGTCAAGAATGTAGAGTCCATCCACCATGCTACCAGAGCCAATCATCTTCCCCGTCGTCAGGTCCTGAAAAACACAAGAAGAGGGAAGGAAGGTCACAGAGCAATGCATGAAGTTAGTTAAATGACTGATTGAAAGGAGATTACGAGTAAAGGTGGGAACATGAAGAACAGAGGACAAGGTGAGAGAAGAGTAGGGGATGGTACCCTTGCCAGCAATAGAGGCAAGAGAACCATCGACAATGCTCACCTTGTCACGCCCAGAAAGAGGAGTATAGGAAACAAAACCTGTGGAGGACCCGGTCATATGATCCGTGACTCCAAAATCAATGACCCATTGAGTGGAAGACGGAGAAACAACAGAGTGGGCACCTGGCAGTCCCGTGTGAGCGTAGGAGGACGAGGCTGAGGAAGACGGCTCAGTAGACATTCCCTGCATCATGCGTCAGAGAGCCAACATTTCATCCGCAGTAAAATCACCAGAGGTGGCAGAAGCATCAACACCGAAGTAACCAGGGGAGATATCTGTAGTAGCATCGGTAAGATGGGCCGCACGGGGTGGAGTAGCATGACGACCTGAGAAGAGGCCAAAACCACGACCTCCACGAGGTGAAGCACCCCCCCTGGGGGTGGGGAATCCATGAAGCCTGAAGTAGGTATCCCAAGTGTGGCGATTCTTGCCACAATAATCACAGAGAAGATGATCCTTATCAAAATTCTTCAGCTTGAGATCCCGGGATGTCCGAGTACCAAGAAGAGAGGGGGTGGTAGCGGCCAGAGCAGATCCTTCCGGCACAGGGTCAGGGAGAAGGGTCTGACGACGATCAAACTCCTATTGTACTATGCTATAGACCTCAGGAAGAGAAGGTATCGATGGTCGTCCCAGGATCTGAACACTGATCTGGTCAAAAGTCATGATGCAAGCCATGAAGGAATTCAAAGATGCGATTACGGTCATCCCTGGTCCGAACCATCGCCTCATCAATAGGACTGACAAAGACAAGTGTGTCAAAATGATCATACTCTTGATAAAGCTGTGTGAACTCCAAGTAGTACGCGGAAGGTGGACGGTCACCCTGCCGAAGTAAGCTGATTCTGCGACGCAACTGAAAGATCTAAGCAGCACTGCCACGACGGGAGTAAGTAGACTCTGCACGACGCCAAATATCGGCAGCATTGTCAAGAAAGAGATTGTTGCGGGCAATGGACTCCTGCATTGAGTTCGTAAGCCAAGACATAACCAAGGAATTCTCATATTCCCACTACTGCCAGTCAGGAGAATCCCTATCTGGTTGCTTCATTTGGCCCGTGACATAGCCAAAGAGACGCCGATTTTTGAGCGCCAGAGTGATGGAACGGGACCATGAGAGATAATTGCAGTCATTAAGGCGGATAGTAGTGATCTGAGGAGTATTATGGTCGGTGGTTGCATGGAAAAAAAAATCGACGGAGGAGGGCCACCGGAACCAGGAGGCGGAGTAACTTCGGTAGAAACAGAGGGAGAAGCCGCGCTACTAGAACCCATCGCGCAGGAATACAAATCTCGCATGGGGGAAGAAATCCGGAGAAGGAAACAACCCAAGAATTAGGGCATCAAGAGATGAAAGGTAGAGGGGGAAGAATCCACCCACAGAAAACCATCATGAAGGATGGAGGGCGCCGGAGGAAGCAGAAAAAATCACTGCATAAAGGGCCGACGCCAGAAGAGGCAGGTGAAGGGGCGGGAGAAAAAACCGGCGGAGGAGGAGGCTGAAGAGGGGCGGGCTGTAGCGGGCTGTGGAGGAGGCGGGCGACCAGCGCGCGGCGTGCTGCGAAGCCACGGGTTGCAGAGGGGTCGGGCGACCGGCGAGCGAGCGAGCGACGGGGTTGCGAAGAGGCGCGGGCTGCGGAAGGTCGCGGGCTGCGGAGGATTAGGGTTAGCGGAACACGCGATCCTCTGATACCATGTTGAACCGTAAACCCAAAATTAGTCTTCATTACACTAAGGAGCCTCTATATATAGAGGGATTACAAGGAGGAATACTTAAATAACATAAGTATAGTCTAACAACAGACCCTGGCGGCCTCCCTCCTCCCTTCCAACGTCGTGGGAGTCTCCGTTTCTAACCCTAGTCAGTCGTGGAAGTTTCCTCTTTCGCCATTTTTTGTTCTGGTGAGTGTGTTTTGTCATTTCTCCTTCTATTCTACGATTTTCTTCACTTCTATCTTGTGATTTTTCCTACCTTTTTGATATCACATTTTTTTGAGGGGTTGACGTTTCTGTGTGTTAAGGCTTGATTAATCCGAGCGAACCCTTCGCCTTTAGGTCAAGATAATAATCTCTTGTATGATTTCTCCTTCTGATTCAGTTTTGTCTCACTCATTTAGGCAAGTTTCAAGGTAACCCTGATGTTGTGAAATCTCGATTAATGGGGTTTTCCATCTAATTTCAGATCTATTAAAGTGTGGTGTTAGGAATCAGAGAAGTTTCGCAATTCCCTCCGATCCGAGGTGAGATCTTTGTCTTCGAATTTCTTTGCATATCTTGTGTTTCTAGCCAGCGGATTAGACCCTTTTGGGAACTGTTTCTAACCCTAAGAATTTTATGGATTTTATTTTAAGGACTTTCGAGCTTTCAGAAAGGGGTGTATTTTGCCTCTAATTGGAGAAGTTCGAAGTGGATTAAATACTACCCGTTACGGTATGCTAATAGAAGACATGTGTCCTTTTAGCTTATTTGCATGTCAATCTACATCACTATCACACGAAAGCAATCAAAACAAGAATGTGGAGACTCTTCAATCCATATAAGGACTTTTGGAGGGGCATACCTTCAAATACTCTCCCTCGGCAATGAACCCGAGTGGTTACTCCATATAAACCTCCTCTTCATGGATTGCACAAAGAAGCACATTTTTGATGTCTAATTGAGATGTAGGCTAATGGTGAGTTCCTGCAAGAGACAGGAATAGGCGAATAAAGAACATTTAATCACTGGGGCAAACATTTCTTCATAATCTATCTTTGAACATATCTCTTTACAATTGATCAAAAGTATCATCGGCCTTGACTTTGGCAATATAGATCTATTTGCATCCAATGACATGCTTGTATTTAGGGAAAGTGACAAGTTCCCTGGTCTAATCTTACTTAAATGCATCTAATTATGCCTGTAAGGTCGTGGCCCAACCAAGATAAGATTTGGTTTCAACAACTAAACACTGAATAGTATTAATATCCAATGTAGAAAGTACAGTAAGTGTAGATATAGTTAACCCTTGATAAAAGGTAACATATAATGGAGTATCTATATGTTACGCCCTCGCAATGTTTTGCCGGTCGTCACTATGTTCGCAGACGCAAGGATGCCGTACACAACGGGGCTGAACCATCCGGTTCAGCCCCCTCTCTCTGAAGATGCCGAAATAGGGCTGAACCGGTTCGGTTCAGCCCTATTGGGGCCGGCCGGCCCCTTTGGCCGGCCCCTCTTTGGTTCCGGGTATTTATATCCCGGAACCCCTCTTGGTTCAGCATGCAAGTAATTGAGGTATAATCTCCTTCCTCCTTCTAACCCTAATTCCTCTTAGCCTCCTCTTCCTCTCTAGTCTCTCCCTCTCTCTCTCTCTATCTATCTAGTGTCTTAACATTTGGTATCAGAGGATTCGTCTCCGACATGGTGAATACGCGCACGCAAGAGGAATCCGCACGGCTCGAAACCCTAGAGGGGACGGTGGCCACTCTCACGGATTCGGTGGCGGCCATGACGGCCGGTATGGAGGAGTTGAAAACCTTATTGAAAGGAAAAGCGACGGCTACGGATGATTCGGCCGGATCGGGACAAGATCCGGCTGTGGTTGCGCGCGGGGCCACGGACGGCGGAGTCGCGCGGCTCGGCGACGACGTATCGCGTCTTTTTCCCCCTCCGTCAACAGGAGCGTATGGCGGGGCTGGCGGATCGGGGTCGGGGCACTGTGCGGGGCCGATGCCGCCCGCATCCTTGCACAGCGGCTTCGGCGAGCCCATCGCAAGCCGGAACCAGGGGCGTCGGGGCTGGGATGAGCCCGCAGGCTTCCGGCGTGGCTGGGATGACTCAGCAGGGTTTCGGCGGGGCTGGGATGAGGCCGCAGGTCAGCGGCGGGGCTGGTATGAGGCCGCAGGTCAGCGGCGGGGCTGGGATGAGGCCGCAGGTCAGCGGCGGCCACCGGAACAGGCAGGACAGCAGCGGGGAGGTCTTCTTCCTCCTCCTTGGGGGTTTGGACAGCAGGGTGCGCCGGTTTATGGACCACCATGGGGTGGCCAACCACCGGGTTATGGTGTATTTGAGCAAGGCAATATCGGAAGGCGAGAAGGAGGTCATGGTCCGCATCGCTTGTCTCCAGGCTTGTCTCGCATGTATTTTCCGGAGTTCGAGGGTGGTGACACCTTGGAATGGATTCAGAAGGCCGAACTCTTCTTTCAATATCAAGATGTTCCTGAAGGCCAATGGGTGCAGTTGGTGTCTTTTCACCTAAAGGATGACGCTTTCCAATGGACACAGTGGTTCCTGCGGGGACGGGAGTACGTGCCCTGGGGGGAGTTTGTGGAGGGCTTTACGGCTCGATTTGGTCCGCTAGAGTATGAGAACTATGAGGCCATGCTTCAGAAACTCCGCCAGAAGGGTTCTGTGATGGAGTACCGCACGGAGTTCGAGAAGTTGGCGAATCGGGTGCAATGGCCAGAAAGGACGTTATACAGTTGCTTCATCTCCGGTCTCAAGGATTATATTCGTGATGAGGTGCAGGCACTCATGCCTCAGTCGTTGAACCACGCTATTACCTTGGCCCGTATTCAGGAGGAGCGGTTCAGCAGGCAGAGAGGCCGCATGCAGAATAGGCCCCCCTCGGCCAGCACTACTACTACTACGGTTGCACGGCGGGAACAACCTACGGCTAACAAGCCGACGGTGACTCGCTTGTCTTGGAGTGAGTTGCAAGCTCGCAAAGAGAAGGGTCTATGCTTCAATTGTGATGAGAAGTTTGCTCCGGGCCATAAATGCTAGAGGACACAAGCCTTCATGTTATATCAGGAGGCTGAGGAAGCACCGGCGGCCGACGAGGATGAATTGGAGGTGGACTTGGAAGACACTGAGTTTGGGGTCTCTATACATGCTTTGGAAGGGTGCGTTCCTCCGCTTACAATGCGGCTGGCGGGTCGGATCTCCCAGGAGAAGGTTACTATTTTGGTGGACAGTGGGAGCACCCACAACTTTGTGCATCCCGATGTGGCAGGGAGAGTTGGACACGGGGTCGACAAGGGGGCTGCCTTCCATGTTATGGTAGCGGATGACAGTAAGTTGCAATGTGAAGGGGTGCTGAAGGGAGTGGAACTGCGGATAGGAGACTATGCGGGACGAACGGACGTCTACTTGCTACCTATTCGTGGCTCGGATATGGTCTTGGGAGTTCAGTGGTTACGCCAATTACAACGGGTAACTTTTGATTGGGCGCACATGACCATGGAGTTTGTGCTCGGGGAGCAACAGTTCTGCCTGCGGGGTCTTATGTCTTCTCCTATTAAGGAGGTATCTCTTCGCAGCATGCAACAGTTGAGCGGAGACGGGCAAGTGATGGCCATTCTACGGGAGGTTCAGACCGGCGACTCCGGCAATTCTGAGGTACCAGTTCACTTACAGTCCATTTTGACAGATTACGCTGACGTTTTTCAGGAGCCCCGTACTCTGTCACCGCCTCGGTTCCGGGATCATCGTATTCCGCTCAAGGCGGGCGCCGAGCCTACTAATGTGCGACCATATCGCTACCCACACATTCAGAAGGCGGAAATCGGGCGGAGTGTCCGGGAGATGTTGGAGGCCGGTATCATTCGGCCAAGTACTAGTTCCTTCTCCGCTCCCATCATTCTGGTCAAGAAAAAAGACGGTTCCTGGAGGTTTTGTGTGGACTACCGCGCCTTGAATGGCGCCACGATCAAGGATAACTTTCCGATTCCTCACATTGAGGAGCTGCTGGATGAACTGCATGGAGCACAACTTTTTACCAAGTTAGATCTTCGCTCTGGATATTATCAGATTCTCATGGCCCAAGAAGATATCCACAAGACGGCTTTCCGAACACATGACGGCCATTATGAGTTCTTGGTCATGGCCAATGGCTTGACTGGCGGACCTGCGACATTCCAGGCCAACATGAATGAGATTTTTCGGGATTTCTTGCGGACTTTTGTGCTGATATTCTTCGACGACATTCTCATTTACAGTGCTAGTTGGGAGGATCATGTGGGACATGTGGAACAGGTCCTATGCCGACTTCGGCAACACCGTCTTTACGCCAACCGTTCTAAGTGCTCATTTGGTCAGGAGGAGGTGGAATACTTGGGCCACATGGTCTCAGGTCAGGGCGTGCGGGCCGACCCACGAAAAATTCAGAGTATGCAATCGTGGCCGCGGCCAGTTACAGTGCGTGCCTTGTGCGGATTTTTGGGTCTCACGGGATACTACAGGCGGTTCGTCCGGGATTATGGCAAGATAGCACGACCTTTGACTCAGCTTTTGCAGAAGGATTCTTTTTCTTGGGGAGAAGAGGCGGAGGGCGCCTTCCAGGCCCTCAAACAGGCCATGACGACCACGCCTGTTCTTGCCTTACCAGATTTTGCGAAGGAATTCGTCCTCGAGACGGATGCGTCGGGGGTGGGCATCGGCGCCGTCTTGATGCAGGAGGGACGGCCTATAGCTTTCTATAGTAGGGCGTTAGCCCCTCGTACTCTGGGCCTGTCGGCTTACGAAAAAGAAATGTTAGCAATCATTCATGCGGTGGGCGTTTGGCGGCCGTACTTGTTGGGGCGGCACTTTAAGGTGCGCACGGATCATCAAAGCTTAAAACATTTTCTGGACCAACGGGTCTCCTCGCCTCTCCAACAGAAGTGGGTTACAAAGCTCTTGGGATATGATTATGAGATCGTTTATCGGCGCGGCAAGGATAATGTCGTCGCTGATGCTCTCTCTCGCTTGCCGGAGGCAGCTCTCACTCACATTACGGGACCCTTGCTCGATTCTTTGGCCGACATTCACGAGGAAGTCATGGGCTCGGACACCTTGCGGCCGTTAGTGGAGGCTTTGCAGCGGGGCGAGACTGTTACGCCTGGTTATCATTTATGTAATGGTCGTCTTCACTTTAGGGGCCGAGTGGTGGTGTCGGCCGCATCAGCTTGGAGAACAGTTTTGATGCATGAGTTTCACTCGTCGCCTACGGGGGGACATGCCGGAGTACTTCGAACCCTTCAGCGGGCGCGGGCCAATGTCTTTTGGGCGGGCATGCGACGGGACATTCAGCAGTTTGTTCGCCAGTGTGAGATCTGCCAGCGGCAGAAATATGAGACTTCTTCACCCGCGGGGCTGCTTGTTCCGTTGGACATCCCGCAGCTTATTTGGGACACGGTGTCCATGGACTTCATCGACGGGTTGCCTAAATCAAAAGGGAAGTCGGTCATTTTGGTAGTAGTGGATAAACTCTCCAAGTATGGCCACTTTATTGCCCTCAGCCACCCTTACACTGGAGACTCGGTGGCCGCCCTCTTTGCTAGAGAGATTGTGCGTCTGCATGGCGTTCCTCGCGCGATTATTTCTGATCGTGACCCGACCTTCGTTAGTAGCTTTTGGAGGGAGTTATTCCGCTTACAAGGAACTCGCTTACATTTCAGCACGGCCAACCATCCGCAATCGGATGGCCAAACAGAAGTTCTTAACCGAGGGGTGGAGACATATCTTCGGTGCTTTGTGATGGATGAGCCCCGCACTTGGCCAGAGTGGTTACATTGGGTGGAGACATATCTTCGGTGCTTTGTGATGGATGAGCCCCGCACTTGTCAGCATATCTTCGGTGCTTTGTGATGGATGAGCCCCGCACTTGGAGACATACCTTCATTGGAATCTTTCCCAAGTAATCTCAGAATCTCCATTCCTTTTCATTCACTTCAACTAGATTGCGAGTACCTGTCTGAATAGCAATGTGGAGTTCAGTAATCTCAGAAAAGGAATTGAGATGCTGACAGACTCTCCGTCCCTGTAGGTGACTAAAGGAACATGCCCGTCCATATTTTAAGTAGAGGTAGACAAGAACACACATGTCGAATCCTCAAAATGACGATAATAAGATTGACCACATAAGGGATTTATTGAGGCCTTAAAGGGGGGATGGGGATAAAGTAGGAAGGAAAGTAACGAGGGGGTTGAGCGACACAACATGGTATAGTAACTTAGGCTCCATATGAGAGAATGGAGCAGATTCAGCAAATGCAACATCCGCAGTGACAATGTATCGCCTAAATTTTTGTGAGTAGCACTGATAGCATTACCCCAAAATTGTTTAGCCACTTACATGTGATGTAAGAACGCGCTAGTTATTTCCAGGAGGTGACAATATTTACGTTCAATAACATTTTTTGAGGTGTGTCAGGACTGGTGGTTTGATGGATAATCCTTTTTCTTGTAAGAAGGATGACATGGACTGACATAAATATTCACGGCCATTACGAGAATAATTTTATTCAGTAAATTTTATTCCATAAATTTTGAAAGATGGAGAATAATTCCGAACGATTTTTCATTAGATAATCCCAGCTCATACGTGAAAAATCATTTATAGACATCATATAATAACGATGTCCTAATAAGGTAAATATCGGATAAGGTCCCTAGACATCAGAGTGAATAATATCAAAAGGGGCAGAAGCTCTTTTATTATCACGAGGTACATGGCTAACACGATGATTTTAGCAAAATAATGAGACTCGCAACTAAAATTAGGAAGAAACATTACTCTTGACACAAATGTTGGAGAGCCGTAGCAAGATGGTGGCCCTGGCGATAGTGGTGATCTAGAGCCTAGGCAGTGGAAGCGGGACATGCATCATGAGCAGCTTCATCCAAAATATACACGACCTCACTCATCTTCCCTCTACCAATAATACGGTTCGTTGTTTGTTCCTGAAAAACACAACTAGAAGAGGTAAAAATAGCATTACCATGTAAACAACAAGACAACTTATTAATAGACATGTCATTGTAAGTAGACTATGGAACATGGGTGACTGTGGGCATAGTTTGTTTGAAGTGATTGCATAAGCCAAACCACGCTATAAGGATAGTCGATCCATCAACAACAGTGATGAACATACCACTATGAGGGCGTTACAAATGTAAGATACCCGTTGTATTGGTAAGATGGTCAAAAACACCACAGTATGTCAACCTATAGACAAGGCGTTGAGTAGTGCACGCTGGTTCTATGTTCAGTGCATGGGCAACACAATGTGATGGATCTAGTTGAAGTGAATGAAATCATTGATATTTATCCTTAGAGATTTCTGCAATCTTCCTGCTCCCAGTACCGACAACATGAGCTGAGCGAGATGCCTGGGAAGAGTCAGAGAAGCCCACTCAGGTTTCCCATAAAGTGTCCATCATGTGCCTTTGGGTGTGTCCCTGACAACCACAATTGATGTAGTGTCTAGTGTAAATGTGACGATTACGACCTTGGCATCCATCATAAACACCGCGACGTCCTATAAACTGTTAGTGCGGATAGCCAAAAATGTGGTGTTAATATCAACACCCTATAAAAATTACAATGTGAAAGTGAGGATAGATACAACTCTAGAGGGGGGTGAATAGAGTATTCAAAAATTATGACAATCTACTCAACTCCCTTAGAGTTAATTTGCGGAATAAGTGTATAGATATATGAAACCCTAGAGCCTAACACAAAATGAGGTGCACAACAGAAAGCTAATTGTAATTACAGTTTGAGCTTAAGTCCTAACACAGCAACTAGCAATCCTAGTTAGTTCTATTCACAGCCACAGTGCAGTAATTAGAATAAGCAACACAGACAACACAAGAAGATTTATAGTGGTTCCCTCTCAATAGGTACATCCACTCTTCTACCACCCTGGTAGGAATCCACTACAGCTTTTTGTTCAGGTGCCCTGCCACCAACTGATCTGATTCAGGTAGATCAAGTACACCCTTTGAGCTTTTGATCAGGAGCTCAAAATCCAACACAGGTTTTTGATCAGGTGCCCTGCCATCAAGGTTCACTTTTGAAGGGAGTAATAACCCTTTGTACAGGAGGTTGAGAGAGTTAGAATGTGTTCTCTATTGTTAAACAGAATTAAAGAGGCTAGTGGATTGCACTGAGCTATAGAAAGCTCTGAAGGAATCAAAGCTCCCCCTGGCTTAGAGAATATCCAGGAAGAAGCCTTGCTTCAGGGTGCAGGATCTCTTTAGAACTCTTGACAGAAACTGATGTCTTGAAGTTCTTGAAGGAGCAGCTCGAAGAAGACTCTGAATGATGAATGATTATTTTTCTTCAACAGCTTTTCTTTCTTCTTCTTCTTCTGAAGCACTGGGTATGAATGTTCCTGGAAGCAGGATGAACTCAGGATTGAAGAAGAGAACTCTGAAGAAAGTTGATCTTCTCAGCTGTATGTAAAAATGTCTGAGAGCTGTATCTTCTTGTTCTGGTTGAGTATATGAATATCTGAATAATGTATTCTGAATATGTATATCTATATATGTCAAAACTTCTTTCAAAAGCTCTTTATATATCAGCCTTTGTAACGGCTTTAAACTTTCTCTTGATTTGAAAACTTGTCTTCTTCTGAGATCTGCAATCTGGGCTGCAAATAGCACAAAACAACTAGCCTGCAGAAAGTACATTCTATAAAGAAATAAAGCTTCCCAAGAAGCTGCTTATCCAATCTGCAAGACTAAAAGATATTAGAAAAAGTCACATCAAAAGCAACCTCTTTACGGCCAGAGAAAGACATTTGTGTCTAACGGCTATAAAGGACAGCATGACAGATAAAGCAAAAAGATTATGTCAACTAATAAGACAAAAGTCTTTGTCAGATAGAACTTGACTTATGCATAAAGAATTAGGCAAAGATTGCCTTGATATGTAAGCATAAAATCAAAGAAATAATCTTTAATAAAATAAGCCATATAAATGAGAAATAAATCACAGAAGAGAAAGAATATAATATCTCTAAATGCAGACAAAAGATCGTCGAACGACTTACGGAGATCGTCGACCTCTCAGAGCAGATGGTCGAGCTATCAGAACAGATAGTCGACGTACAAGAAATCTGTCTGGACAAAAGAAGTCGAGCAGGGCTCGACGATCGACGATGCTGAGACTACAGATCGTCGACCTAACAAAGAAGAACAAACTCAGAGATAGACGATCTGCTGACAGACGATAGTCGACCAACTGATAGACGATAGTCGATCAGCTGATAGACGATGGTCGAGCGGCGTTCGACTATAGTCGAACAAAAACACTTAACCAGATTTTTATCTGGATAAGCAACAATTCTACAACTGAGGGAATCTAACCTAACAACTAACCTTTGACCATAGATAAATCTTGGGTCAAGAAACTAATTGAGAAGACTTAACTCAAATCCAAACTAGGATACCAACACAATGAGAATTTTCAATATAGACATTCAGCTCGTTGTTGGACTTCCACCTAAATGTCGTGTTTGTTGTTCTATAGTTGCATCCTTTATATCTGTTTGTTGACTCTTTGGTTCTTCATTTGCACGAGTCTATTCAGTCTCTTGTTCGTCACTTGCTTGAGATTGTTGAGGCCTTCTGTTGTTCATCTACATGAGTTCCATGAGTCGATCCAACGCAAAATTACATCTAGTAATGGAATTTATGTACATAATCACAAGAAGGAGCTAATTTTCCAGAAGGCGAGCGTGTCACGATTTGAATTTGTGTGTAGAGTCTCCCTAAATGGCCTATTGAATAGTTGAATCTCCAACAAATAAGTCCCTACATAATCATGGAAGGATTGGAATAAACGTCTGCGAGATTGAGGTTCGTAAGAGTGAGTATACATCATGTATTCACAGTTGAATATTTAACACAATACCTTGAACCTCGCAAATGCGCGGACCTATGCCTTGATCCCACACATGAACCCTTACCTTCTCCATTGGCGGTCTCATCCTCACCTTAATCATGAGCCTCACCCACCACAATGGCAAGTACCTATTGTTTCATTGACCCCACCAGCAGTCTATCCGGGACCACCAACAAAACATTTGACTTTTGAGGGAATTACAGACATTGTGGCTCACAATTGCATAGACATGCTCAATGTACTTACACGAAGGTAACTGGTTCATTGGAGAGGATACTCTTTCATCGTCGACACCTACATGACATCTACGGAGCCACATCCATTCTTACCTAGCCTGCACTAAGAGGATACTCATTTTCATTCTTGAAGGGAGTGAATTCTTTCAAGTCGGAGAATGCTGGTGATTGACTAGACTTTGGAGCACGAGTTTCGAGGTCTGTTCTATGTTGATTGGTCACCTGCCATATGTGGCATCGCCTGATGGATAGTCCTAGTTTGTAATACTTTCCGGAGCGACATTTCGATATTTCCTATGTATTTTTTAGTGTTTTATTCAATGAGATTGGATAACTATAGTGAATGTTCGATCATTGTCATTCATTATGGTTCCCTCATACATGTTTTATTATAAATAGAAGAGAAGGACTAGTTTTGGGGGCCACCACAGATTTTGGAGAGTTTTTTCCCGGAATATGGCAGACTTCTTCTAGTGCCGAGTCTGTGGAACCCCCAAGTGTCGGCTCCTATGAACTATCCCTCGTGTTTCATTGTATTTTCCTTGTTAGCCACATCTCCCTTTCTCTATTTTCTACAACCAGCATCGCCTATCAGCTTTCCTCCCAAAACAGCTACATATCTATTCCTTAGCCCTTAACAACCGAACCCTTTATTCACTCTCTTAGTAGCAGCAACCCACTTCTACAACCCAGCCATCCACTGCCAACACCTCCCAGAACCTCCAATACGTTGTTGAAATCTTCCACTCCTCCCTTTAACCCAATCCTACCCTAGTCAACCACTATGTAGCATGAGGATGGAAGCGGGATACAGGATATGATACAAAACGGATACGCGAAACGTGATTTAAAAAAAAAGATACGGGAAACATTTTTTATTTTTTAAAATTATTTTAATATAAATATTAATAATATAAAAATAAGACAACAAATAAACTATTTAGGAATGCAAGTAAATAAAAGCCCAAAGGAATAATACCATATTAAAAAAACTTGAGACTCAATATAATTTTAATTCATGCATAGATTTAAGTAGAGGAAAAATTACTCAGGGCTAAGCCTCACAAATATTCAAATCAAGAGACCGTGAATGGAAGATTCAAGGAAAACATAAAAACTTCTCAAGCAAAAAACATCAAGTCAACATCAAGCCATCAATATATAACCCAAACAGTAATAGGAAAACAATAGTTTAGAAGGCTATAATCATCAGTACATTAGTTGATATTAAGCTCAACCAGTAATAAGGAAAACATCCCAGAATCTCCAATATGAGAAACGTGATTTAAAAAAAAAATAAGAATACGGGAAACATTTTTTATTTTTTTAAAAATTATTTTAATATACATATTAATTAATATAAAAATAAGACAACCAATAAACTATTTAGGAATGCAAGTAAATAAGAGCCCAAAGTTTTAATACCATATTAAAAAAACCTGGGACTCAATATAATTTTAATTCATGCATAGATTTAAGTAGAGGAAAAATTACTCAGGGCTAAGCCTTACAAATATTCAAATCAAGAGACCTTGAATGGAAGATTCAAGGAAAACATAAGAACTTCTCAAGCAAAAAACATCAAGTCAACATCAAGCCATCAATACATAAACCAAACAGTAATAGGAAAACAATAGTTTAGAAGGCTGTAATCATCACTACATTAGTTGTTATTAAGCTCAATCTGTAATAAGGAAAATATCCCTAACAATAACAAGAAAATAATAACAAATATGACAAGAATCTCTCAACTAGCAGCAGATAGTATGCAGTGGCAGAAGAAGAAGAATAAAATGTGGAGAACTCATTCAATTCACCAGAGAGGAGGTTTGCAACGGGATGCGGGAGATACGGGAGATGCGAGAGACTTTCGACACACACAGAGGTTAACTTTGGGATGGGCTTGATCCGGGAGATGTCGGAGAGCTTCGACGCAAAGATGTCGGAGAACTTTGACGCAGAGAGCTTCAACGACGTGATGCGGGAGACCTTCGGGACGCACGAAAGTTCTTTTCTTAAACCTAAATGCAGCATGAAATGAATACGCCGCGTGAAATGAATAGGCCACGGGAGGGATCCACATGGGAATCACGTATCTCGCTTGCAGGATGCGCAATTCCAAAAATAATTGTTTTTTTTTATTTAAAAATGGCGTTCTGTGTATTTCAGATACGTGTTTTCGTGTGTTTCCCGTATCTGATACACGTTCGAGCCGATACACATAGTATTTTTAAGTATTCGTGCTTCGTAGGTCAACCATTCTTGCTCCTCCATACAGCCCCCGTCCACCATCCAGGAGTTGTGCAACCACTGCCTCACCCAACCCCCCCCCCCCCCCCCCGCGCGCTTCCGAACCTCCTGGCTGATCCCTCACAACCACTATGTTGTCATCGAAGTTTCCCCCCCCCCCCCGCGCGCTTCCGAACCTCCTGGCTGATCCCTCACAACCACTATGTTGTCATCGAAGTTCTCCCACTCGGCAGCCTAACCCTAGCCAAGTCCCTTCCCAAATAGTCACCACATCCACTTTGATAACCACAATACAACAACTTTCACCTTTCCGAATATCCGCGGCCGCTCCTACGATCACCGAATCTCCACTTCGTCTCCCGCGGCCCTTTTTCTGGTGAGATTTTATTATTTGGTTTCATTATTTTTCAGTATTTTTGTGGATATCGGATTGCCTTATGGATGTGTTCCTATGCTACCATTCTTCTGACTAATAATGATTTGGAGGATTTACTTGCGCATTAACGTCCCTCCAATCGAAGGAAAGTTTAGTTTGTTCATTTATCAATATTTTTTAGTACTAATTGTTGTGTGATTACTTTTTATGCACTAATTATTATTAAGAGCACTATCAAATCACTCTTTGCATTCACACATCATCTTATGTGTTGTAAAGCCTCAATCGGTAATTCATTATTATTCACATGAAGAAGACCTCTATATATAGAGGGAACACCGACTACATAAAAGGCTACATATATCATAAAACTTAAATATAATCTAACACTCCCCCTCAAGTTGGGCGAGTGATGTTGATCATGCCCAACTTGTCCACAATCATGCTAAATAAGTTCCCAAGCAATCCTTTTGTGAGAATGTCAGCTAGCTGCCTGTTGGAGGGCACAAAGGGAGTACACACAATCCCTTTCTCAATGTTTTCCTTGATAAAGTGTCTATCCACCTCGATATGTTTCGTCCGATCATGTTGGACGGGATTGTGTGCGATACTGATGGCAGACTTGTTGTCATAATATAGCCTGATGGGTCCATCCTCCGAAAGACCAAGATCACACATCAAGGCCCGAAGCCATAGGCCTTCGCAAACACCCTGAGCCATGGCTCTGAACTCGGCCTCAGCACTGGAGCATGCCACAACTTGTTGTTTCTTGCTCCTCCACGTAACAAGGTTGCCTCCAATGAGGGAACAATATCCGGATGTGGATCGCCTATCGTCCACGGACCCTGCCCAATCAGCATCAGTGTAGACTTCAACTTTTAGATCGGTATTGGGGGCAAACAGAATACCCATTCCTGTTGAAGACTTGAGATACCGTAGAATTCTGAGAGCCGCGTCCATGTGTCGGGTCTTAGGAGCATGCATGTATTGGCTCACAACACTCACGGCATAGGAGATATCTGGGCGAGTATGGGACAAATATATCAACCTTCCCACTAATCTTTGGAAACCAGAGATATCTTCAATGTTCTCACCATCATCCCGCCCCAACCGGTGGTTTGCTTCAATCGGAGTGTCAGCCGGTCTGCATCCGCTCATCCCCATTTTTGCAAGGAGATCTAAGGTGTACTTTTGTTGAGAAATGAAGATCCCCTGTTTAGATCTGGCAACCTCGATGCCCAAGAAGTACCTGAGTTTTCCCAAGTCCTTGACCTCAAACTCTCTAGCTAGTTTCTGTTTCAGAATTTGAACTTCTTCAACATCATCACCTGTTATGACAATATCGTCAACATACACAATGAGAGCAGTAATCTTTCCAAGTCTTCGTTTGATGAATAGGGTGTGGTCCGCATTGCTCTGATAATATCCAAATGAGACCATAGCCTTGTGAAACCGCCCAAACCAAGCTCTGGGGGACTGTTTTAACCCATATAAGGCCTTTAACACTTTACACACTTTCCCTGCAGTACCAACTGGAGTAAGACCCGGAGGGGTAGACATATAAACCTCTTCCTCCAAGTCACCGTGGAGGAAGGCATTCTTCACATCAAGCTGTAATAGGTCCCAATGTTTGCAAGAGGCAACAGAAAGTAAGACCCTGATTGTGTTCATTTTTGCCACCGGGGCAAACGTCTCCTGATAGTCGATGCCATGGGTTTGAGTATAACCCCGTGCAACCAACCTTGCCTTACATCTTTCAACAACTCCTTGTGGGTTCTGTTTCACCGAGAACACCCATTTACACCCAACAACTTTCTTGTCATAGGGAAGGGGAACTAAATCCCAAGTATGGTTCTTCTCAAGAGCCTGCATTTCCTCAACCATCGCCTCTCGCCACACAGGGATTGTAAGGGTCTGTTGCCATGATACAGGTATAGAGGCAGTAGAAAGAGAGGAGACAAAAGACATATAGGAGGTAGAAAGAGAAGCATAAGAAACATAATTTGATAAAGGATGCCGAGTACAAGACCGGATACCTTTTCGAAGGGCAATCGGGAGGTCGGAAGGCCCTTAGTCAGGTTCCACTGACTGTTCTGGAAGCATGGCAGGAACCTGTGTACTTGGTCTCGTGATGCGCCGAGTATAAACCTGCAAGGTCGGGGGTGAAGGAGGAACCATAGGGGAGGAGCTCACCACTGGGATAGAAGGGCTCACTTCCATTGGTAGAGTCTCTCCCTGAAGTGAGGGATACGGAGGTGGAACAGGCAGGGAGATGGAGTCTCCCCCTGAAGAGGGGGGAGCAGAGAGAGGGTAGTAGGACTCAGATTCACGGAATGTGACGTCCATACTGACAAAAACTTTCCTGGTAGGTGGGTGGTAACACTTGTAACCTTTCTGCATGTAAACAAAGCTGACTCAGGGCCTTAGGAGGAAACCGAGTAGGGGGCACCCGAAGAGTATCAAGGGGGGTAGACTTCCCAAGGACGCGCGTGGGCAGACGATTGATGAGGTAAGCAGCAGTCATAACAACGTCTCCCCAATAGAATTTTGGGAGATGCATGGTAGATAGGAGACATCGAGCCACCTCCAGAAGGTGGCGATTTTTTCGCTCAGCGACCCCATTTTGTGCGGGGGAATAAGCACAAGTGGTCTGGTGGAGGATGCCGTTATCGGCAAGGTAAGCCTCAAACTGCGAATCAATGTATTCGCGGCCATTGTCACTGCGAAGAATTTTAATCTTGGAGTGAAATTGAGTTGAGACCATACTATGAAAACGTCGAAAGACAGAGAAGACATCATTTTTTCGATTTATCAAGTACAACCATGTAGTACGAGAGAAACAATCTATAAAAGTAACAAACCACTCACAACCAGAAATGGACGGAACACGGCATGGGCCCCAAATATCAGTATGAATAACAGCAAAAGGAGTAGAACTAGGCAACGAAACATTTGTAAATGAAGAACGATGATGTTTGTTAAGACTACAATCATCACACACGAAAGCATCAAAAACAGCAGTAGACAAAGCAGGAAATAACAACTTCATAACAGAGATAGAGGGGTGTCCCAGGCGACAATGCCAGGAGTACAAAGGGTGAGTGGTGCTGGAGTAAAGTGCCATAGTAGGAGGAGCAGCATCAGAGTCCAGAACATAGAGGCCATCCACCATGCTACCAGAGCCAATCACCTTCCCCGTCGTCAGGTCCTGAAAGACACAAGAAGAAGGAAGGAAGGTAACTGAACAATGCATGGAGTTAGTTAAATGGCTAATTGAAAGGAGGTTACGAGTAAAGGTGGGAACATGAAGGACAGAGGACAAAGTGAGCGATGAACAGGGGATGGTACCCTTGCCAGCAATAGAGGCAAGAGAACCATCGACAATGCTCACTTTATCTCGTCCAGAAAGAGGAGTATAGGAAACAAAACCTGTGGAGGACCCGGTCATATGATCCATGGCCCCCGAGTCAATGACCCATTGAGTGGAAGACGGAGAAACGGCAGAATGGGCACCTGGCAATCCCATGTGCGCGTAAGAGGACGAGGCTGAGGAAGACGGCTCAGTAGACATTCCCTGCATCATACGTCGGAGGGCCAACATTTCATCCGCAGAAAATCCACCAGGAGGGGCAGAGACATCAGCACCCAAGGGAACAGCAGAGGCATCGGGAGTAGCATCAGTAAAGTGGGCCGCCCGGGGCGGAGCAGCATAACGACCCGAGGGACGTCCAGAACCTCGACCTCCACGAGGTGGAGCCCCTCCCCTGGGGTTTGGGAAACCATGAAGCCTGAAGCAGGTATCCCGAGTGTGGCGGGTCTTGCCACAATAATCACATAGAAGATGATCCTTATCAGGATTCTTCAGCCTGAAATCCCGGGGTGGCCGAGTACCAAGAAGAGAGGGGGCGGTAGCGGCCAGAGCAGATCCTTCCGGCACCGAGTCTGGTAGAAGGGTCTGACGACGATCAAACTCCTGCTGAACGATGCTGTAGACCTCAGGAAGAGAAGGTATCGAAGGCCGTCCCATGATCTGGACACTGATCTGGTCAAAATCCCGATGCAAGCCATGAAGAAATTCGAAGATGCGATTACGATCATCCCTGGTTCGAACCATCGCCTCATCAATAGGACTGACAAAGACCAAAGGATCAAAATGATCATACTCCTGATAGGGCTGTGTGAACTCTAAATAGTATGGGGAAGGTGGTCGGTCACCCTGCCGAAGTAAGCTGATGCGGCGCCGCAACTGAAATATCTGGGCAGCACTGCCACGGCGGGAGTAAGTAGACTCCGCACGACGCCAAATATCGGCGGCATTAGCAAGAAATAGGTAGTTGCGGGCGATGGACTCCTGCATCGAGTTGGTAAGCCAAGACATAACCAAGGAGTTCTCCGATTCCCACTGCTGCCAGTCGGGAGAAGTAGGATCTGGTTCCTTCATTTGGCCCGTGACATAGCCAAAGAGACGCCGACTTTTGAGCGCCAGAGTAATGGAACGGGACCATGAGAGATAGTTACAATCATCGAGGCGAATAGTAGTAATCTGAGGAGTATTATGGTCGGTGGTCCACGGAAACAAATTGACGGAGGAGGGCCACCGGAACCAGGAGCCAGAGCAACGGCGGTAGAAAGAGCCGGAGAATCCGCGCCATTAGAACCCATTGTGCAGGAACAGAAATCTCGCAGGGAAGGAAGACCGGAAGAGAAATCCGGAGGGAAGAAGGCAGCCCAAAGGTTAGGGCATCAAGAGATGAATCGTAGAGAGACGAAAAAAATCCACCCATAGAGAGGCATCATGAAGAAATAATGGCGCCGAAAGGAGTAGAAGACAAGCACTTCATTTCCGGCGCCAGAGGAGGAGAACGAAGACGCAAGATGCGACTTCGGGCGGCGGAACTGCGACGCGGGCTGCTGCGATGCGGGCTGCGACTCCGGGCTACGACGCTGCGACGCGGGCTACGACGCGAGCTGCGACGCGGGCGACAGAACTGGCCGAAGGCGGAGACCCTGCGGAAGGCTGCGATGCGAGCTGGCGGGCGGAAGGCGGAGGCGCTGCGGAAGGCGGAGGGGCTGCGGGTGCGGAAACGGCTTATGGGGGTTTTAGGGTTCCTCTGATACCATGTTGTAAAGCCTCAATCGGTAATTCATTATTATTCACATGAAGAAGACCTCTATATATAGAGGGAACACCGGCTACATAAAAGGCTACATATATCATAAAACTTAAATATAATCTAACATTATGGTTTGGCATTGCTTCTAGGGCTTGCATGGCTTAGAATTCACTCACTTCTATTTTGCTTCAGTGACCCATATTAATTCTTCAATCCCTTGTACTTTCGAGTGTTCCTCTTCTTCATGAAAAAAATGCTTCTTAATTTTTGTTTATTGGAAAATTGATTCCTTGCAGATGTGCACCTGAAAGTGCTTGTCATTTTGCAAACTATGTTTTTGAACCTTTAGTTCAAGTAGTTTTAAATACTGAACTTTTCTCTCTTGTACGCCCGTAAAATACTCATACAACTTGGTCTGTGTGCACACTCAGTCTATCACATGTAATTATTTTCATATCTCGCCTAGTATTCATCAGAAAATAGTGTTTTGGGATTTTACTTGGTTTTATCTCTTGATCCAAACTTTGTTGCAGGTGTTCAAGGGTGGTCTTTTTAGAACTGCTACAGAACAGAAGGAACAGACTCGATACTTCAGCCAGAAGGTATAGTTGTAGCACATCACCTGGATTATTTTTTTTGTTCTTAATTTTTGTTGATATTTCTGTGAGAATGTAGCAAAATGTCACTTAACTATGCTGATGTACCAAGAAAAATGAAATAGAATATGATTGGTCGGTGTTTAACACAATTTGTTTTAGTACATTAGGTGGTGTTCAGTGCGAAATAATTATATTTTAATAAAAAAAGATATCAAACAAATTTAAAATTATTAGTATACTTATTGTTATTTTACTTGCCCGGGAAAAGAATAAACCGATAAAATTGGTTTCGGCAAAGGCTATATTGTTTTTTTAAATGAACTCAAGAATAAGCTGGGGAATAGGTTAACCATTGTTAAACCTTATTATTATAATTGTTTTTTTAATGTCACTTAATGCCATGAGTTGTGATCATTTAAGTATATATAGATGGGTACTCTCATTAATAAATATAAGTTTTTTTTACTTGCTTCCTTATGGTAATAGAACAAATCATACTTCTGCCCTTGCCGGCTAAGTCAACACTTGACGCACATTCCCCCGTTTTTGACTCTCGCTCGATCGACCCTCAATCTCTCGAGCCCTCGCACCATCACTCGTTCGCATGCCACATCACATTGTCACTTCATTCTTTCTCAACTGCTCGCACCTCGCATCAGCCCGCAGTGGGCACACCATCGTCCATCACAACTTCTCTTTCAGCCGCCACACTTCCTCTCTAGAGTTCTTCTTATGCCTCTAGCTCTTCCACGAAGTCCGCTAGACATGGACTAATTCATCCAGATTTATGTACCAAAGAACTCTCCTAAAGCATAGACATTCATTGCGGGTTTTTTGCGATGTGTACCACTTAGTGCTTATCTTGTCACTGTTGTGTTTGCGGCCTTACTGGTGTTGTAGTTCTTTTCTATGTGGATTGCCCATGTTATGTTTAATTGGGAACACTCAAGCCCACCTCTATCACCACAGCACCTCTTCAACTACCTTCCATACAGTTGGAAACCTTGGGACAGTGTCCAAGTTGAAAATTCCCAACTATACTGGTTCGAGTGCTTCCCTCTCATTTTTGGTACGATCCAGAAGGAAACAATACCATCTCATTGATCCTCCATCGACGATTATCTCGCCCTTTTGGTGTGATCCCAAAGAAAACGATACCTACACAAAACATCCTTTATTAAACTCCGGCAATATAATAATAATGAAGTGTTTCTGTAAAATGTACTTTTAGACAATTAAATGATTCCACTAAATAACTTGATAGCATACAACCAAATTAAGATCCAACCCTTGTTTCTCAAGAAAACCTTGGCATACAAGAACATATTTCATCATATAAAATCAAATGAAAAAGGATATATAAATCTAACAGAAAACCTAGATAAAATACTTTGAAGAATCAAAATTCAATACATTTGTAACCAATCAAAGAAGAATCTATAAAAGGAATCTAGAAAAAAATACTTGAAAATCAAAATATCTTTGAAGAACCAATAACCATTCATGTTACCCTAATTGACATTTAAAGATAATGTGTTTCCGATTCTACATAAGAAATTTAACTTGCACTAAACTTCATGCGCATGGGAGTTCATTTAATCTAAATTTGATTGTCCGCCGTACAATGGGAAGCCTGGCGCACAAAACAACCCCGCATATAGTGAGGGTCCGGGGAAGGGTCCCACCACAAGTGTGAAATGTAGGCAAACCTTACCCTGCATTTACCACTGAGTCCAATTACAATAAAATAAAATATAGATTGCTGAAATCATTCTGTAAATTGACGAAAATTAGTGAAAACATGACCTAGAGAGGTCGATCAACTTTGTAGAGGATCTCGGAGAAGTGGCGGAGGAGAAGGGCAAGTAGGGTGGAAAGCTTCGTCTCAGTTTGGTTGGGAGAATCTCCTCTAGATCCGACCTCTTAGTTCGTCCAGAACCGTGTCTCCTTTGGATCCGACGTCTGGATGTGAACGATGAAGCATGGAGAAGAACAATGGAGTGCAAAAGCTGCCTTTTAGGTTTAACCTTAAACCGATGGTTCAAATTGGTGAGCATTGGATGGCTACGGTGATACCTGAATCAGATTAATCTTGATGGCTTAATTTCAATAACATGGTTCTCTTCGGTCCTCAGGTATCTAATTATAAGACCTAGAACCGAACCGAGACCCGTGGGAACCAACCCGAACAAATCAGGTCAGTTTCGATCTAATCCCTCATTATTTTTGCACCCCTAGATGCGAGTGATGCTTTAGTTTGCACTTCGTTAGCAAACAACTTTTCAGATGTCTACGAGTCCATCATGTAACACCCCTTCTCAGTATTTCAGAAATCAGTCGTCCAGCCGGGTCAGCGATATAAAGAAAACTAGGAAACAGTATTAAAACTAGTATACAGCAGGTGAATGAAACATCTACTAAAAATTTAAAACATACAACGGAAGCTAAGAAAGTAAACTAAGGGTAAACACATACCTCAAATCTGGATTCACGGAGCCACTAGACATGAATAGAATTGAAATGACTGAAAATCTGTATAACATTAATAGTCTGATACAAATTATATAAAACATTAACCAGGTACATTGTCCACATCTACAAGTACATGCTGAAATAGAGTAAACTGAAAGTGAAAGTAACTACTAACTGACTTCACTTAACGCTCATCCTAGGCGTAGTTTCCCACCTGAGTCACCTTAAAAACATTGCCCACGATGGGTCAGAGTAAAGAAAAATAACTTCTCATAGTGACACTAAAAACCGTTTTCATATGATGAATGCATGCCTTTAGAAAATAGTTGTGTGTGCATTAAAAACATTTATGCTATATGTTATGCATGTCTTCGCACTACTTCTTGGTCAAACATCTATTTGTTCTATGTACGTGACTTTTAGTTCACTAACCCAAGTCCTGGCGTTCACTAACTAGTGTACTGTCTCACGTCAGGTCTATACTTGAGTTCTAGGTGGCTTCTAGCCTACACATATACTGGGAAGGCTCTAGGCAGAGTAGCTCCTAACGCGCAACTGAAACTGATGACCCGAGACCATCTTACGAACTCAATTGTTCTAGTGGCGTGTGGACACTGTCTCAAATCTACTAACTGTCTCAAGGGAAGTCAACTCCCAAGTCTGTACTGCTCATAGGGTTCCATGTGTCTTATGAGGAAGGTAGTGCGCCTCTACCTAGCACGAAAAGACTCTGTGTGTTGGCTGACCTTTTTGGTCTGATGCTACTCTGCATGGGATATTTTTTGTGGTGTACTACTGAGCGACCCTTGACTTTCTTGTGGTCGACTTGAAGGGACATTCACGCCCTACATTCCAAGTTTACGTACGCAGGTAAAGTTTCGTACCTAAATTAATTGTTCATAATTTGGCTAACTTGGTCATGGAAAAGGGGGTCATCCTACACGTTTTCCACGACCATTTTCCTACCGCCACACTTTCCTATGCATGTTTATGATGCTTGTATGAAATCTACTCATGCGTATACAAAATATAATTTTTGCTACGTCTAACTAACAGGAATTAAATTTTCTTACAGTGGTGCTGCGACGCTCGTACACTCGGTGCGGCGACATTTGTTCTTCCGAAGGAAATCCTACTGTCTGGGACTTTCAGAGTGTTGCCCCGAGGCCACCAAATTCCTTTACATATAGCGATTGAGGCTCTCAAAGCGCCCAACTTAACTTCCGCGGTGAACCACGAACTCCAAAACCTAATTAGGAAAACAAAAATGAAAACCTTGGTTAAATTTTACTTCCATAACAAAGGCTATCCAAAAAGAAATCGAGAAAAGGAAGGGATCGACTCACCGGAAACAAAACGAAACTCAACCTCCGCCGGTTAGGGTTAAACCCGTTTCTCCCACGGCCAAGGAAGGAAGAGGAAGGCTCACCGATGCCTGCAGAGGAGGGAGGAAGAGTTGGCGAGCGATTCTGGAGAGGGATCGGCGGTCTGCTAGGGTGCGGGATGCATCGGCGCTTGTGGAAACGGGAGGCGTCGGGGACGGCTACTGCGGGTTTTCCTCCCGTGAGAATGAAAAATGCGGGCTTGCGGTTTCTTATCTCCCGTAAAATATAAGAGGCGAGCGGGTTTTTAAGAAGTTGTGGGTATTACTTCGTGCGGTTTTGCTGCTTATTGCCGTGAGATGAGGGTTTGTGCGGGATTTAATTTCATGCCTTGCGGTTTAGTTGATAACCGCATGAGGAAAAGGGGGGGGGAACTGCTATTGGCACCCCAAAGTGTTATTTATTCTTTTGCTATACGCAACTCACTCCACACTATACTAACGCCTTTAAATATAAACGATTCTTGTCGCGCATTGCTACTAAAATTAAAAAAAACGTCTTCACTATAATTATGACTAACATTGTACCTTGACGACGCGTTGCCTCGATCAAAATCCGTCGCGACTCGACCCTACAATTAAAATTTAATT
This sequence comes from Platanthera zijinensis, assembly GCA_039513925.1. Lineage (NCBI taxonomy): Eukaryota > Viridiplantae > Streptophyta > Magnoliopsida > Asparagales > Orchidaceae > Platanthera > Platanthera zijinensis. The sequence goes on along the minus strand of CM077080.1, from coordinate 57,124,557 downwards.
TCGCGTCAAACTTACGGATGTTACACATCATCCGTCATAATGTGATAATGAATGGTGCTTAAGAATATTTTATGGCACTTTGCTCTAATTGTGTCAAGACATCTCTGGTGTACAATCTCCATTCAGATATGTTTGCTCGGCCTACTCTACCCCTAGCAAATTTCTACAGCATCGCCCTTTCTTTGATGATATTATAACTCAACTGAACCCGTTTGAGGAGTTATTGGTTGTTTGTTATCTTCAACATTTACCAGTTTAATCATGTCAACATCAGATTCTAGGTTAATCCACCATGCCCATGTTGGATGCTACTGTTACTTGTGTCTCAATTGTGATTCAATTTGTAAACAAGACAGCGCCAATTAAACCTTCTACTGAGAGCTTTGCTCATGCAACTGGATGAGAATGAGACCATGATCGAGGAGAATGGACTAGAGGATGTGGTGAACCTTGTCCAACTTGTTTAAATTTTGACAAGATTTTTCGCCTTGTTGATCGATGATTTGGTAAACACCATGTTCTTCTTCCTTATGCTCACTTTGGGTTGTTGATTCTGATGGCACGTCACAATCAATCTCTATCCTCTACCCCCGACAATGGTCTGTTAATTTTCTCAAGTTGAAATTGAGGCTCTTGTTACTGATTCAAGGAAGTTTGCTGCTGTTACTTCCATTCCATCTTCTTGTCTGTGTGTCAAGGATACTACCACCCCCTCCCACCACATATTGTAGAATGTTCTTTATTTTCTTAACATTCCTTGTGCTGATACGAACACGAGCGATCCCGTCCCGGGCCAACGGTACACACGTGTTTGTATTTTATTTGGGACCCTCCTATATATATAAAGGAGGCATCTAGTCTTTATTTGGAACCCTCCTATATATAAAGCAGGAGTCTAGTCCTTATTTCTTTATGCATATTTGTATCTCATTTTAGATTGAATAGAAAGGAGGGAGGATGACCCGGTGTTCTGCCCCAATATTCGTGAACTCTATCATGTGCCTTCTTTCTATTCTTGTTATAGAAAAAAAATTAGACATGTGGTTTCCTTCCGTTGTCATTTTGAGGACTTTCACTCGAGGAAGAGGGTAACTACTGGGATTGAGCTGAGAGGATTTTACTATTTGGATGAAATTTTCTCTTCCTCTGGATCTGCTACTAAGTTCTCATTCCTTCAGTGATATCAATGTCTTTTTCATACTCTTTTTTGTTTCCTTCATCAGTTGCCATCTTTTTTCTTCTGACTTTGTATTAAAGTGTGGCTTGATAGTTTGTCAAACATTATCGTACATCATTTTCTGCTAAAATTCAGAAAAGAAATACTGTTCTTTTTGATTTAATGCATCTTACATTTGTGGTTGTAGCCCTACTATGTCTATAGATCAAGTTGAAGCTTGCATTGTACTTTCATTAATGATTTATCTCACTATACTTGGGTCTATTTCCTTATGGACAGATTTGAACTATTCAGTGTTTTTCAATTATTTTATTGTGAAATGAAAACTCATTTTGTCACTTATTTGAAAAATAACAATTTGCAAATAATTCTAAAGAATACATTACTCGTTTATTTTCTTCATTTTGTGTTCCTTATGATGACATCACTCATCATACTAGTTGTGCTAAAATGACGTAGTAAAGTGGAATAATTGTCATCTCATCGATATTGCACATACCTTGTTGTGTCAGATGAATGCTCTCAAGTCATGCTGGTGTATATCATAATCTGTCATTATCTGTTTACCTTGTTGTGTCAGATGAATGCTCTTAAGTCATGCTGGTGTATTAGTGTATATCATTATCTCGTGTTATTTCATTAACACAATCTGTCATTAATCATTATCTGTCCTCCAGGCTCCAGGGTAAATCACCCATTTCCATCCTTCATCCAGATCCCTCTTTGTTTCTTCTTACTCATGTTTTTAGGTGCATCACTTCTGTGAATGCTCCTTAATATCATAACAAATTGTTGGTTTATGCCACCAATTGTATCTTTTTTATTGATCTTTGATCCTGCTGGAATATCGTTGCATTTATCATCTCAGACGTCAATTTATCTATATTGATGTCACCTTTTTTGAGTTCACTCGATAATTCTTCGAGAAACACAAATCCCATGTCTTAGATCATGTTCATGTGGCTTTGTCTGATCCACCATTGATGCCTATCATTCACTCCCTACCTTCGGATTCTACATTTTACATCTTCCTCCATCAGCTTCTTTACCACTACCTTCTCATATGATTTGTGTTATTACGAGACATCCTCATCGACATGCCCTTATTTCTCTTATTTCAGTAGTTCATCCCTCGGTTCCATGGCCAGCATCTCCTTCCAAGGTTCAGTGCCACAATTAGCCTCAGATTGAAACCTCGCTATTGCTCTATGGAAGGGAGACAAGACTTGTATTTTATACCTTTTAAATTGTGTGATTTCTAATGAGCATCTAGGTACTTAGTTCTGTGGATTTTCATTGGCTTTATTAGCTACTATTATTCTTTTGTCGTACAGAGAAACTATGACTATTTTATGTTACAAGGCAACTATGAGTGAGGAGATCACTTGCTTTCCTTTTTGTACATATGAACTCTTGCTCCTACACTTGCAGCGAGTGATATTGTTTGTTTTTGTTGAGTTTTTTATTTTTTTTGGTGATTGGGACTTTGTTGATGTGCACATAATTTTGAGGTATTTGAAGACCTCACCTGGTAGGGGAATTCTATTCTCTCCTAATGATTTCTTAAAAATTGAAATATATACTGATGCAGATTGAGTTGGGATTAGTTGGCGATAGGAGATCTACTGCAGGATATTGTTCTTTTCTGGGGATAATCTGGTCACTTGGAGAAGCAAGAAACAGTATGTAGTGACTTGCTCTAGTGCGGAGGTTGAGTTTAGAGCTATGAATCATGGTATATGTGAGGGAATGTGGCTTCGTTCCCACTTGAATGATCTTGGGTTATTGGAATCCGACCCCTTCAATTTGTATTGTGACAACAAGCCTGCAATCAGCATTGCTCAGAATCCTGTCCAACGTGACCACACCAAGCATGTTAAAATTGATCGACACTTCATTAAATAAATTATTATGAAAGGTATTGTATGTACCCCTTTCGCGGAGGGACAACTTGCAAATTTTCTCACCAAGGCATTGAGTGAAAAAACATTTGCGTCTATTATTAACAAGTTAAGCATGAAGAACATTACATTCCCAACTTGAGGGGAGTGTTAGAACTATTTAAATATTTTTTGTTTATTTCTCCTCTAGTATTACCCTCTATATATAGAGGCATGGGCGAACCTATCTTCGGACACACCCGGGCACGTGCTCGGGTGTGATTTTTCGCGGATTACACCGGGGGAGAACAGTTTAACATCGCATTGCTGCTACTGCTTGGCCTTTTCATTTCCAAGCTTTTGATTTTGCCCTAGCCCACCGTTGCTAGCTCGACGCTGCTCCGGATCCCTGCTCTGATTTTGGCATTTTGCCCTAGCTCGCTGCAACGATCGTTGTTCCCTAGTCCCTATCCTCGTGAAGGACCGCCGCTAGCCCGCCATTGTTGCTATGATTTTTTCCCAGCCCGTCGCCCGCCGCTGCACGATCGCTGGTATCTTCTTCATATTATGAACTTGTGAACTCCTAATTTCTGATTATGAACTTGTGAAATCCTAATTTCTGAGGTCAAGTCAGTGGTTTTTGAAAATGCACCTATCAATTGTTAATTAATATCTCCAAAAATCCAAAAGGAGATAGTTTCTTGCATTGCATCAGAGATAACAAAGACAATTGTTCAAGACGTTGGGGATAGCTACTTTAGTATTTTGGTCGACGAATCACGTGATGTGTCCACAAAAGAACAGTTGGCCGTGGTTTTACGTTATGTTACTATCAAAGGTCTTATTATGGAGCACCTGCTTGGGTATGTTCATGTTGTAGACACAACTGCAATATCATTAAAGAAAGCTATTGATAATTTGTTTGCAAAACATTGCCTAAGTATTTCTAAATTGCGGGGTCAAGGTTATAATGGTGCTAGCAATATGAGGGGTGAGTTCAAAGGACTGAAAACGTTGATATTGCAGGAGAATAATTGTGTTTTATACATTCATTGTTTTGCTCATCAACTGCAACTAATATTAATAGCTGTTGCAGAAGATCATGTTGAAGTTGCAGAGATTTTCACGCTTATTAACCTTGTGTTGAATGTTGTTGGCGGTTATTGTAAACGACGTAATAGTATAAGAGCATTAAAAGTTGATCGGGTTGCTTTAGAGCTTGGTTGCGGGGAGCTGGAAAGTGATCGAGGAGCAAATCAACCACTTGAATTAAAAAGGGCAGGTGGCACATGATGGAGTTCACATTATGACATAATATTAAATTTTATTCGGATGTTCTCATATATTGTTGAGGCACTTGAAATTATCAAGGTTGATGGTGCAGATGGAAATCAAAGAGGAATGGCCAGTACTTTAATTAAAAGTCTCTTGACTTTTAATTTTATTTTTCTCTTGCATTTAATGAAGAATATTTTATCTAAATCACACGTGTTATCACAAGCTTTACAGAAGAAGGATCAAGACATTGTTAATGCAATGAAGTTTGTAAAATTTACAAAGCAGTTACTGTTTAATTTAAGAAATGATGATCTTGAATGGAACTCCTTCATGACTGAAGTATCAAAATTTTGCACAAAACAACATATAGAGGTTCCTAATATGAATGAAAAATATATTCAAGCAGTAAGATCAAGACGCAATAAAAGAGAGGTTACAAATTATCATCATTTTCATGTTGAAATCTTCAATACAGTGTTCGATTGGATTTTGAACGAGTTAAATGATCGTTTTAATGAATTGAACACTGAACTGCTTTTATGTGTTTCTTGTCTTGACTCTAGTGATCGATTTGTCTCATTTGATAAACAAAAGTTTGTTCGTCTCGTAGAATTGTACTCATCTGATTTCTCACAAATAGAATTGCAATTACTTGAAGGACAACCTGATATGTATATTATTGACATGCGCTCTTTACCAACCGACACGTTCTCTCATAGTAAAGGAATTTGTGGCCTTTTAAAACTATTGGTGGATTTGAAAAAACAAGATCATTATCAGTTGGTTTTCAGGCTTTTAAAGTTGGTATGTTTTCTACCCGTTGCAACTGCTTCAGTTGAAAGAATGTTCTCTGCAATGAAGATTATAAAAAAATAGTTTACGAAACAGAATGGGAGATGAATGGATGAATAACCGCTTGATCGTTTATACGGAGAAAGATGTTGCTGAAACTATTACTAATGATACAATTATTACAAAATTTCAAAATATGTGTCCACGGAAGGTGGCATGTTGAATGGCATGTCATGTGTTTTTTGTTAATAACTTTTTATTAATTGTAATATTAGTTTAATTTTATATAAGAATTGTATTTAATTATTTATTTTAAAATTGTGTCCGGGTTAACAAAAATTCCAAGTTTCGCCCATGTATAGAGGGTTGTTATTTTTCAAGTAATAAGATACAATTTCACGGTTTTACAGAGACCTTCGTCTCTATTGTTAAGATGACTACAATGCAAACCATGTTGTTGTTGCCTATGTTTGCTTCTAACTTATTTTGCAATTGGATGTGAAGAATGTTTTTTTAGTGGTAAGTTGTCTGAAGATGTTTACTTGACAACTCATAGGGTGGATCATTCTACTTGTCATTTCTGCTACCTTTGCAACGCTCTTTATGGTCATAAGCAGGATTGTATTTCTGATCTTCTATTTCTTTTTTTTCTTTTTTTGAGACTTTAATGAAGATCTTTTTGCTTGATTCAGCTTTTCCATTCCTTAGCATGCAAAATATGCAGTTTTGTAATTAGGCATTTCATCTTGCAAAGCATGGTTTTCTAGATTCATCATTGTCATTCATGTTGTTGGTTTCACTATGATCTCTTGTGATCTTGTTCTCTTCACACACCCTACAGTGATTCTTCTTATGTTGTGTGTTGATGTTATTATTATTACTCGGGTGGTTTGTTGCTCATTGGGGAAGTGAAACAATACTTGTGCACTCAGTTTTAAATGATGGATATTAGTCATCTTTGTTATTTTCTTGGCTCAATGGTTGATCACTCTCCTTTTTGATACCTATACCTTCTCTTACAACATAAAGTTTATTAATGAGATACTTGTTAAAGCTATCTGTAATTATACTAACATAATAACTACACCTTTTTAGTTGAATCTCAAGATGCATTCAAAGGATGATAATAGTCTACATGACCATTCTACATATTTAAAAATTTGTTGCCATGTTTGTGTATCTTACTATTAGTCATCCTTACACCCTCTCATGCACTTCACATTGTCACTCCGTTAGTTTTTGCTCCCAATACGACCCATTATATTGTTTTGTTAAGGAACAGTTTTGTAGGAGTGTTTGAGTTTAGTCCCACATTATTGTTTGAAGTTTGTAAGTCTTTGTTGTCCTTTAAATATCCCCTTTGAGGGATGAATAAAATATACCTTATATTTCTCTCTTTGATATTTTTACATGGTATCAGAGCTCGGAAAATGACTCCTCGCTGGTTCCCTCGTTCAGAACTCTAGGGGGTTTCTTTTGCTTCTTACTCGAGAACAGTTCTGATGTTCTTCCTCTGTTCTGCTTCTACTGCGCTAATCTCGTGATTGTTGTCTTCTCTCAATCACGCTTGTGTGCTCTAGTGACGATCTCATGATCGCTAGCCTTAATGTTTTTCTCTGACAACCTTGTTGCTATGCCCGCAAGTCGCTCATAATTCTCCTGGCTCCTGATCAGTGAAGGCAAGTCTCCTCCTATCACCGATTCAGACGACACTCTCCTGATTTTCTTCTTTGATCCCGACCGCTCTTCCCGTCGTCGATCAACGACGTCGATCGACGACTTCTATTCCGACGTTTTTCATCTCCGGATGAAATGTCGAGCGGCAGATAAGAGTGTAACGCCCTCATTTTATTTTCTTTCGAGCGCTTATTTTTTGTATTCACTTTCTCTCCCCGATGATAAAAAAGGCACATTAATTTTTCGTATATTTTGATGAATTTGTTTTGGCTTTATTTTTCTTGTTTTTGCTTTGGGAGCGGATAGAAATTTCAAGTGGGCTAAATGTTTATTAGGGCTGGTTTGATTATTGTGCATATGGGCTTGCTTTTGGTCCTTTGGAAGTGGGGCTTTGAATAAATGGTTGCTGGCTGTGCTGGCTGTTTTGAAAATATGTGTTGGCTGTGTTTGGTGACTGGATGAGTTTGTTGGCTGTTGATAAAGGAGGTTTGCGTGGGCTCGGCAAACAGGCACCTGGAGTGGTGCTTGGCGCGATTTTGCCGCTTAGCCGCTGATTTCTCTGTATAAATTAAGGCTCATGCTGCTGCTTCTCCCGCACTGCATTTCGTCGAGCTCCTGCTTCTGCGATTCCCGTCTTCTTCCTCCTCTAGCTGCCCCATTTCACCAGAGAAGTGCTTCTTCTCCTTCTTCTTTCTCCCCATGCCTCTGCATATTTAGTGTCGTCGTCGCTGAGCTACTGTGCCGATCGATTTCGTCATACGATCGACGTTACGTGCCGACGCTGCTTTGCCTCCGTCGGAGACTGTGCGGTGCTGCCGAGCCCTCTGTGCAATTGCTGCTGCTGCTACTGTTCTTATTCCTCCTTCCCGACTGTGATGCTGCTTCCTTCTTATTCTGCAACTACTCTCTGCTTTTTTTCGGTACTGCCCTAATTTTCTCTGCTTCTCCTGATTCCTGCTATTCTTTAGCGATTGTCTCTACTTCTTGTTTAGGGTTTCTGCTGCTCCCGAGCTGCTCTTGTGTAGGTGCTGTCGCTGCGAAGTTACAACCGCTCCTTGTAGCTGCTCTCGAGTTGTTGCCTCCCTATTGCTTCTTCTAGGCCACTGCCTCTGTCTCCTCCTTGGCTGGATTGGTTTAGCTCCTCTTTACTTGGTTAAATACCTTACTGTTAGCTGTTATTGAGTTTTGGGGATTGATTTGGGTTAATGAGTTCACACTGTTGGCCGACTTAAATTATTTTGAGCCTTCTAGCTATTTGTGACGTTTGGTCGGCCAATTTTTCAGTCTCGAAAGAGGACTGGTGTGGGTTGGATACTTTTTCGTACATTTTTGCTACTTCGTTTACTTTTCGAGATTTTTCATGTCTTTTGTAAGCATTTCGGCTACGAATTCCAAGAGACGCAACCCAATAAACGTGCGTATATTTTAGTGGTTTCCAAGACCTCAAAATCAGAGGATGGCGTCACAAGGAAATCGTAACGGAAATGTGAACTTGGACAAAGGGAAAGCTGTGGTGAGCTTCTTATTTCTTGATTTAGTTTACTCACTTACTTTCTTATTATACTCATTTTATGAAATAACCAAGTGTCTGTGCATATGAGTTTAACTAATTAAGATATCGTTGTGGGCTAAAATGTGGGCGAGAGAAAAACATAAAAGCGATATATATATATATATATATATATATATATATATATATATTTCTGAGGGGATCTTTTTTTTTTAAACACTCTAGTTACACGTCAAGATAAAAGTCATTAAAACTCCGCATGGGGAAATGTGATGGTTTCGAATCTAACGATGTTGAGGCATCCACTGATGAATTCACCAGTAGGGGTGAACCTACAAGTACGTCTTTCGGGGCGGGGCCCAATTCAAGTTTGCATTACCAGAGCTTTTCTTATGATATGTAACTCAAATTAAGGGGTAGATTTAAATTCAACTAAAAAAATGAATTATTGATTATTGTACTGTATGCATATTGATAGTATATCCATTGTCTTCATGTACAACATTTCACGAAATTTTTATTTCACATAGTCATATTTTTATGACTAACCCTCAGTGGATTCTTTTTTTTTCAGACAACAGGTGGAAATCCAGATGTACGACAGAGGTTCGCGCCGGAAAATTTGGAGAAGGTATGGTCGAACGTCTATAAAGGAATTAAAGAAGGTTCTGAGAGTCATAAATTGTTATGTTCAGAATATTATTGTAAATTTTTATCAGATTTCGAATAAGCGTCTGTATGATTTTTGTAAATAAATAATAGAATAAAAAGTTGTATTAATTTGTTCTTCTTACGACCCACAAATGAAAATATTTGCCGGTCATTTTGGGAAGCCCGGAAACGGGTCTTCACAAAGAGTTACTTTTGAGCTTGACGATCTTGCCTGTTGTTTTCATCTCGACCCCGATGGCTGCTTTCATCGCAGATTCCGCTAGTTGTTTCTTTTATCCATCGTCGATACCGCACGCTAATCCAGTTGATGATGGCTTCCTCTGTGTTCTCGCTAACGACAATCTCCTGCCGCAGACTGATGTTCTGCTTGATCTACTTGCTCGATCTGCTTGTCGCTGTGATGTTATTCCTACCGACATCTCCATTTGCCATTTCAGTCGATGGTTCCTGCAGCCCTGTGACCATCTTTTGTCGGTGCTGCCTCATGTCGCCGCCCTTCCAGATCCAGCCATTTCCAGCCGCTACTGCCCCTTCCGGGGTGTTGATCTCTTGCCAATGATAAAGCCTCTGTTATGGTTTGGTCGTTTTTAATGTGTTTAAAGTGTCTTTGTTTGGTTGTTGTTAGTGTTTGTTTAGTATGTTGTTGTTATACCGTCTTGCACGCATGTTCGAAGTGAGGGGAAGTGTTTGCAATGAAGGCGACTCGGATGGTATTTCCCGACTCTCTCCCTAGTACCATACAGTCCTCCCGATTTTTGTCCTATTTTATTTGTGTATCCCCATTTTTCTTCAATTTGGTACATATTGTGGTAGGGTCTTTGTTGTGCCTTATTTCGGCGAGTCCATGGTCGGTGGGACCGTTGTGGTTCAGAATATCCTCAGTCAGATAATCCCCGATTGCCCGTTTTTTGATTTTATCCAACAAATCAATTATCTGTGGGACCACTATGGTTCAGTATATCCCTGGTCGGATTATCCCCAGTAGCTCGTTTGTTAATTTGTCCCACCTAGCCTGCCACTATTACCTTCCTTTTTTATTATGATTTCAAGCTAGAGGACCTCCAGCTTGAGGGATTGTTAAAGTTATTGCATTATTAGAGTTCTTTGAGTAATTGAGTTTTGTCCCACATTGATGTTTTGAAGTTTGTAAGACCTCGTTGTGCCCCCCTTTAAGGGATGAATAAAATGCACATTTTATTCTCTCTTTAATATTTCAATAGCTACATATGAAGCGCCTGATCTCGATCTTTATTTTTCTCATCGACCTCACAAATAGAGCTACATGTCTATTTAATGTTGATTGAGCGCAAGAAGTCATTGATCGTCGATCCACTGTGGCAATGCATGTTCCTTGGACATTTTTTTATTTCTTGGAAATCAAAGAAGCCAAATGCGATCTCTCAGTCTAGTGTCGAAATTGAGTATAGAACTTTGGCTACTATTACTATTGAGATTGCTTGGCTCCATTGTCTTCTTACTGATATGAGCATAACTAATTTTAACTCTACTCTGGTAATACGGTGACAACATCAATTCTATTCAGATTGCATGTAACTATATTTTTCATGAATGGATTAAACACTTAGAGATTTATTTTGCTATGTTTACCAACACCCATACTGTTTAGAGACATTTGTTCCTTCTGATGTAATTTTCTTGTATTTTATTTTTCTCTTTCAAACTCATGATTTTACACATCATAAGTTTGAAGGGGTGTTAAATACCATTGTATATTCCCTTTTTCAGTTGTTGGCTTTCCTTTCTACCAATATTAAATTGTATTAAATATCATTAAATACCATTATATAGAGAGAGTTCGGTATGTTTGTACGATAATGTTTGTACTCCTCTTCTACTAATATCAAATTGTGTTCCTACTTCATTATGATGGCAATCGACGACACACACATGTTTATTCCCGCAGGAGGTGGTGATCGGCGACCCATTTTGGCGATCCGAGTCTGCCGATGCGCCCGGATGGTCGTTCCGAGTCTTTTCTATATATTATTTTATGTATTTCACATTATATTTGGCACTCGATCAGCCCGAACGTTATTAGTAGTCCGATATGGGTGCCCTAGCTCTTTATTTCACCCTCCCCTATATATGCATGCATGTGCGACTGATTATGACATCGAAGATTACGGTTCAGTGACTTGTCGGTCTTCCTCGGTGGACTCCGAGCAGCTCTTTCTCTCCATGCAATACTTCTGCCAGTTCCCCTTCTTCCTAAGCACCAACACCCCCTCCCCACCACTACCGCAACCTCCCCTCCACTCTGTCGACCCCGCCAAACCCTCCTGAGGCCATTCTGTTGTCCTTTCCTCTTTCCCCGACCCCGACCAGCCCCACACTGCCCAACCGCCGCATCTGTCCTCTTCTCCTAGCTCTGTCAGTCCCCCTCCTTCCCTTCCACTGACCAAATCCTCATTGCCCCAGCCCCGACAACCCCCCTGCAACCCTTGCCACCTTACCCCACCTCTTCCCCAACCCCCAGTCAACGATCCCACAACCCATAGCCTTCCATCCCCCACTACTTGTAGCCCTCATCACTGTAACCTCCAAATCTTCCCCGTCCAGCCACTATAACCCACCTGTGGAGCCACCCGTCGACCCAAGGACGATACCGCCATCAGCTTTCCTTCCCTAATCACCCTGTCACATGCATGAGTAAATTTAGGTATGTGTTATTTATTTTTCTTATGTTGAATGCTTGGAACTGAAATGTTGTTGTGGGATCTGAAACTTTCATATGCGCTTTGATATTATTATTCGTAGTTTGATTTGCGGGATTTATTCGGTGCACTTGAATGATATTCGTGCCTCATTTCAGTGGCATTCGTAAACCGATCTTTGATCGTCTTAGCTTGTTTTCCGATTGTGCAATTGTCTTAAAGCTTATTAATTTTTTATTACTGTTGTTTAGATCTTTCTCCGGACCGTTGGCACCTTAATCTCATTCGCACTGTATTTTGGTTGCATCATAGTCATCGAGTTATTGTCAGCCTACCCGCACATCACATTATAGAACTAGGTATGCACGATAATGTTTGTACTGTACTAGAAACTGTCGTGCTAGTTTGGATGGAAGTATTTATTTATATGCAATGTTCCACATCTTATGCAATTGAGCATGATATTTCTAAACACAAATTTTAGCACGTTCTTCATAGAGTATGACAAAATAACTATTGCTCAAATTTCTTGTGTTGCATGAGGTTTTCTTAAAATGCAGTCTATTATGTGTATATCTCTACGTAGTATTGGAACTTACTCTGAATGGTAAAGATGGGGTTGCTTCCCTTACTCATGCTTATAATGATAATTTCTTACTTTCTGACTGTAAAATTTACCTGCAAATTGATTGGAGAATGGAATACATGGAAGAAACGCTTTATTACTATTGTCATAAATATTTAATGATGTTTCCAGGATATACGGGACCTTTTTGAATTGCCAGTACAGGGATTTGATGTTTCCTTGACGCAACAACAGTTATATGAGGAGCACGACCACCATCATACTATGTATGCTCTTTGGCATCTCTTACCGAGTAACACACTGTCTTAGTACTTCATTGTTAATTAATTTATTATTTGTTACTATTTCCCTTGGATATGTTATGTAGGGTTGCTGACTCTATAGTTCTTGTATCTTTCACAATGCATTAATGTTTATTCACTGTAGGCCCTATTATGTAATGTTAATTAAATTTCTATATCTGACTGTCATTTTTCTTCACATATTCTCTCCCCTGATAGATAGTGGAAATTTCATTTTTCCTGTATTCCAGTTCTACTTTCTCCATCAATTCAGCAACTCTTTTAAATGAGGTTTCTAATATTTATATAATGACTACGACATTTTAAATTATGTGTGATTGAGAAATTGTTTTCTTATCTTGTCACTCTAAATATTAGTTAGATGTATCATGTATAAATGGTGTTTAGTGGATAAAATTAAGATGGTTGAAGAAGTGAGATTCTTGCTTGCTTGATATTTTTTTTGCATTTTCTACGAGATCTAGAACATGTAAAATATGGATACATCATTAAGCATTGATGTAGTTCTTATTTTACTTCTAAATCTAAACATCTGAAAGTGATTCTGGTTCGAAGCTCGGCTTACAAATATTGAGGTATTGTAACACCCCAACCTAGTTTAACAACAAATCAGCAGTCCGGCGGAGTCCTGTGATAAAAATAAAATTGATACATAACAGACATGTATAAAAGTAGTAAAAGAAACAACAGAAGTAAGGTAAGCAGTTAAGGGTAAACAAAAGTACCTCAATTTTTATTCGCAATGCTAACTATTAAAGGTAAAAAGCTGTGAATTTGACTTACTAAAAGCTTACTTAATGTCTATTACATTGGAAACATTAGACCATTTCAATACATTAAGTCCAAAGAACAAATACAATTACTAAACGGAAATACAATTGAAAGAAAAGATAACCTAAAACGAAGAACCGTGATGCTTATCCTAAGCGTAGCTTCCCATTGGTGACCTATGTAAAGAAAATGTTTGAAGACGAGCCAACCCAACTGGTGAGTAAGAAAGACCAATCCTTCCAGTAACACTGAAAATGCACACTAATTTGTATATAAAAATAGGAGCTTTTGATTATTACTGTATGATTTTTAATAATCTGTCTATAATTTTATTAGTTGTTATCTGTAATAATGTATTATGAATTCTGTCTTATTATTTGAGTTTTTGTTTGTATTGAGTTTTGGCACCCTGAATTCTTTCTAAAGATTGAGTAATCAAATTTCATGCTTAATGATTTATTGAACTTATTTTGATTATGGAGCCCAAATGACTACCCGAAGACGCCATGAATTGAAGTGCTCTTTGAGTGGAACACGGACTCGTAACTGAACATTTTCAAATCTGGAACTATGGTTGATGTCCCCACGTCTGAGGCCTATGCGGACCGCACAATTTTACTTTTATGATTTATTGTACTTAATCTAATTATGGAGCCCAAATGGCGACCCGAAAGTACCCTGAACTTGAGTGCTCCCCGAGTGAAACACGGACTCACATCTGAAAATCTCCAAGTCTGGAACTTCGGCTTACGACCCCAGGTCTGAGGCTCATATGGATTGCTGGCCAGATGAGGATGGGGTCCCTAATCTGAAGTTATTTGTGTCTTGAGCTTTTGCGTTTAGGCTGGGTTAGCCTAATCGCAATTCGTCTTTTTAATAATCATGTTTGTGTCCTGAGTATTTCATTTTATATGCTCGATTCTGAATGACAATTTCAATTAAATTAATTGTCAGTTAATACTAATCTATTTTTTTATGTGACGTGATCTGATTTATATATATATATATGTATATATATATTGCATCGTACTGTTGATATGTATTTAAAAGAAATTCAAGTTCTGTTGTTTTGCATGATTTTTTGGAGTTAACTAAGCAATAATTTTATAATAATGATATGTCTAGCCAAGAAGAGTCGAATTTCTTACCTCAGTGTTGCGGTGCTCGTGTATGCGACGTGGTGGCATGATTCCTTCTAGATTATGCTGAATTCCACCAAGTTGAATGATTTTTCCTCACTTCTAGGGTTACACTGAAAACCCGATGATATCGACTTGGTGAAGGGAAAAACATATACATCTATGAAATAACGTTCATAAGGGCTTCCACATACCCTTATCAATTATGGGTACCTACGACAAAGTCGCATCAGAGATTAGGCCTCCTCCGATCAACGTCCAAACATTCCTCTCTTATCCACCACTAGGGTTTAGTAGAAAAAAATGAAATTTATTATGAGTGTTGAAAAGAAGCAGAGCAATGAATGGTTCCCAAAACATTGGCAATTTCACAAATGAGAAAACGAATCTATGAATAATTAGATCTAAATCCTTGTTCCCTACCACAAGGTTAATTGAAATTCATTGCGAATGAGAGGGGGTTGAGTGGTTACCTGCGAAGTACAGAGAGGAAGGTTGATTAAGGGTTGAACGACAAGGAGTCGTTTGGATTTGAAAATTGTAGGGGAGGCTTCCATAGTCTATATTACAGCACCCGAAAACCCAAAGCATTGCTTCCACGGCTCCACGATAGTGTAGGGGTTGTGTCGGCTTTGGCTGGAGTAGATGGCGTTGTAGATCTTGAACAACGAGGAGGTTGGCGGTGAATGTCGATTGCGAGAGGAATGGGCTCGAGCGAGAGTTCCTCCGAAGCGAGCAGGTGTCGACACTCCTATATTGAGTGAAGGTTAACTTGAGTTGTCGAGAGGGAGACGACGGACCTTGGGGCAGTGGCACCAACAACTTATGTGGAAAGGTGAAAAGGTAGACGTGTTGTTGTTCCTTCCTGTGCTCGACTGGGAATCGATTAGGTATTGAGTTGAGGGAGAGTTACAATTTTTAAAACGGTAGGGTTGTTGCGGCTCATATGGAAGAGGCGCCTGCGGTTGCATTTAAAACTCTTAATCGATCGTGAGACATAGCGGAAAAGATGCGGCTAGACTTTTATTATAAGGTGGAATTATGTATTTTGACAAAATTGTCATTCCTCTCTAATCTGATAAACATATGTGCTACACCCTCGCGTAAATATTAAATCGCTCAGATCCCAAATTCATATTTTAATTAAATTAAGATTAAATCGAGAAATTTATCATAAGAGATATGAACACCTCGATCAGAGTTGACGTTGCTCGTAAACATTCGAATCGGATCCTGAAATTTACAAATATTCTATACTAAAATTTAGGGCGTTACAGGTATGATGTTAGGTTATTAGCTTATCATAAAACTTATGCTAAAGATCAATATATTCATCTTAATTTGATGATATTTGTGGGAATTCTGTGAAAAGATTCTTGGTGATCTATATCATTGTGGTGATAACTGTGTAAACGCTAACTGAAATGTTACTGAGATGATGTATTTTTCCCTTTAGCTGTGAGAAAAGTTGTATTATAGTCCATAGTAAATGCCCATGTACTTTTTATTATTTTTATTACTACACCTCTAATATTGATTTGGGTTCTCCTCCCTTTGTGTATACATAGAGGTGTCATGTAATATTACATTTTTTTTGTTAAAAATAATATTTATTCCATTTCTTAACTGAATTCATAAATTTGAATATGTTGAGGACAATATGGTCAGTTATAGGGTGTTTGCTGATTATTATTCAATTATTGAAGACGATAATATAAAATTGATTAATGGTATTTTTCTGATTATAAAATTCTAGTATTAAATTCTGTAAACTTGTACTTATCCACCCTTATCGATTTCCAACCCCTGTTTCTGGGTTACTGCATCATCCGGACAAGCGTTCAGAGCCTGTCCCTGCCACCTTACGACTCATCTGGCCATCCCACGACCTTTCCCCCACAGCCCCACTGCCATTCTATCATTGCAGTGGCTTTACATCTCACCTAAACATGCTCCTTGTCGCAGAAAAGCAGTTACAGAGGTCTCAATTCAATGCAGTCCGTAGGAATCTCACATACCAGTCCTCCGAATCAACCTTCTAATCCTGTTGGTGTAACGGCCCGCTTCACACAATGAGGTATTGTCCACTTTGGGCCTCGGCCCGCAATTCTCAAAGGTGGATTACTCTGTGAAGGAGCCCTACTTTTAACCACCAGGATCACATTCCCTTCGGGCGATGTGGAACTAAACTGAGGCATACCCCCAAAGTCATGATGTCGTCTATCACCACCTGTTGATATTAGGTTTGCCGTCAAACCTAAACACATTGATCACGAATGCCTGCTCCGATACCAATTGTAATGGAACGCCTCGCCCAGTGAGGTATTGTCCACTCTTGGCCTCGACCTGCATGGTTTTGGTCTAAAAAAGCGGCTCACTATGTGAAGGTGGAGCCCTATGTAACCATCAGTATCACATTTTCTTCGGGTTAAATGGGACTAAACCCTTGAAGACCTAAACTTCGGTCTTCTCAAATGATTCGAGAACCCAGCGTAGTTTCAATAAAATGGTCGCAGCAATGAATCAAACTAAAGATCCATTGTACAAGAACATCAAACACTAGATTTTTTTATTCATTGACTTATTTATTTACCAACGTTTTTACAGAAAATTATGAGTATTTAACCATACTCATTACAGAATGCACAGTCATAATCTCTACAGATGTCTTTATGTTTTTTTAGCTTCTTCAATTCCTATGAAAATCTTGAGTCATACATTCTCCAGTTCTTCAGGGGGAATCTTTCATGGTGCGTTAAGAGACGCTCCTATTGCCTAAAAAAATATGTCCACGATGGGTTAGTCATAAAAATATGACTATGTGAGAAAAGTACTTCGTGAATTATTATACATACAGGCAATGAGAGTTAACAATATGCATACATCACAATAAACAATAATTATCATAATATTTACTCTCAACACTAACTTTTGATCCCCCTCTTTATTTTTAGTTACATAAAGTAGGAAATATTAAGGTATGCAAACTTGAATTGAGCCCCTTTAGGACAAAAATGTAGGCAAATCTCTACTGGTGAATCCATCAGTAGATAGCATCTACATCATACGATTCAATCCCTAATATTTCCTTATGCAAAGTTTTTATATTATTCTTATCTTGTCATAACTTACATGAAAACATGTGTTTTTAAAATAAAATTTCCACTCATAAATTTTTATCGCTTTATTTTCCCTCGCTCACATTTGTTTTATAGAGATATATCATTGAGTTAAACTCATATGCACAGACAGTGTTATCTTTTAATAATTAAAACAAGAAATATTAAAAGTACTTGAAATAAACATAATTCAAGAAATAAGAAACTCATCAATCCCTTCCCTTTACTCATATCCTTTTCTGCATTATCTCCATGTTTATCCTGAGACGCCATCCTCTTTTTTCTCGACCTCAGGAACCACTGAAATAATACACATTTAATTGGGTTGCGTCTCTTATATACGTAGCGTTAATGTTTTAAAGGTTTTTAGACTTTAAAGGAAATAAAAGAATTTAAATTTGCAAACTCCGACAAAACCGTCAAAACAAAAGAAATATAAAAACATGATAAACTTCCAAAGAGTGTAAAACGTAAACAAAAACTATCTCAAATCAGTCCATAGCTCAAAAATAGTTGGACAAAGGAGAAAAAGTGTTTGGTCATAAAATAGTCTAAACAAGGTTCTTGTAGAAAGAAGTGAAAGGTGCAATTTTTTCCTTCCACAAAGGGGCATAATATAGGAGATACAGCAAGACACCTAAAACCGATAGACGGTGTGAGACTAAACTCAATAATATAAATATACTAACTCGAACACTCCCCCTCAAGCTGGAGGGGAAACCTACAGCTTGAACACAACATAAAACGGAAGGTAAAAGAAGGTTGACAACATTGGACAAAACAATAGTCACCGAGGCCCAACCGCGTGTCACCGGGGATACTACAGCCGGGCAAAGGCAACACGACATTGGTCCACAAAACGACTATGATCACGCTGGAATCTGGATACACCCGGAGCTGAAACTAGGTCAACCAAAAATGTCAAACCATTCCTACCACAAAGCGAAGAAAAGAAACGAAAGACACAAACAACAAACGAAATCAACCTGAGGGACGTGTGACTAAGACAGGAGTCGGGAAAGAGTCATCTGAGTTGCCGTTACCACAAACACTCCCCCTCACGTGGAATATGTGCATGAAGGCATAGACTATGCCTGGAGCCCGTGACGTACACTCCCCCTCACGTAGACCACGTGCACGTGTGGGACCCTCGTCGGGTACATGAACCCAGATCACATGAAAGAAGGCCGAAATCGAAAGGAGACACAAACAACAAACACAAACAACTTTAAAAAAAAAGCTACAAAAAAACTAGACCGGGAAAAGAAGAGGCTCATGCGTAGCAGCAGCACGGCACGACCAGCAAATCTCGGCAGGAAAAAAATAGGAGCAGCACAGCCGGAAGGGAAGAGCAGCAGCAACACGGTTCACTAATCCGGAAGAGGAGGCGGCAAGCTAGAGAAGCAGTACGACAACATAGAGGAGTAGCGACAAGGAGCCACCTAGGCCGGAGAAGAAGCCGGCCGAGTCCCTTTCTCCATCTATGAGAACAAGGGGGGAACACTTCCCCTGGCAGCGAAAGAGAGGGGAGGAGAAGCAGAGGACGGAGTAGCACCACGGGAGAACCTGGAAGCAGACGACGAAGTCGTCGTGAGAAGCAGCGCGGCAGCAGCGGTGGAAGCAGTCCACGACATCAATGTCGCAGGCGGAAGCAGCAGACGGCGTCGACGAAGCAGGCGGAAGCGGAGCCGCTTGTGACGTCACGTAAACGGGTACAGGTAATTCTTATATGCTATGACATAACATAACTAGTTAGTTAAGTTAATAAGCTAAGTTAAACCCAGTTAATCTAAGTGTGAGTGTCGACCGGTAGGATGAGGTAAGCGACCGGCAGGAAGCAGTCGTGCATGTGTGTGTCAATATAGAAGGAAGCGGCACCATGAAATACGGGGGAAAGCAAGCCCGTATTTCTCATTTCCTCCAGTCGCACCCGACGGAAGCCGCAGAAAGCCGCTCGCCGCCGATCGCTCCTGCCCACCTCAAAACTTCTTCGTTTCTTCCGATTTTTCTTCCAAAAGCAAGGTAATCACTTCCCCTCTAGTTCTTTTGTTCCTTTTTCCCAAGATCTACACGGATTTAAAAGGGAAAAAACCCTAGGGTTGGGAGATTTTGGATTTTCTTGAATCCTTTTCTTCTTAAAAGTTTTTGTAATTGTTGGTCATGCTCTAATCTTCAATTTTTAGTCATTTGAAGAAACCCTAGGTGAAGTATTAGAGATTTCGAAATTTAGGCACATGTATAAGGATGGGGAAAGGATTCGTAGCAAGTATGCCTCCTCCCCATGATTTTCTAGCGAATGATTTGAGGGAAATGTCAGTCCCCTAACTCCAAATAATTATTTGGAGGCTAGGTATGGCTGCCCCTTCCCTCAAATGGTAACAATACCCTAAATTGCACTTCGGGCAGCGAAGCCCTAATTGGAATATTGTCCTTTTACCTACGTAGGTCAAGTGGAACCTATGAAATCAATGTGTGGTATGTATGGATAATACCGAAGTGTTGGGAATCGTAGAGAAGACGAAGGCAGGGATAAAGAAAGGGATAAAGGCAAAGGAAAGGCCACTGTGAGTTCTTATTTCCTATTTGTACATTGTATTGCTTTCAGGTAATTATTAACGTGTTTATAAAATTAAGGTCGAACAAAAGAGAGAAAATATAATGTGACAAGTCAAGATAATATGTCGTGTAGGCAAGTCAAGTTAAGGGACAAACCATGATAAGTCAAGTGCAAGAATAAGAAATGATATGTCAATTTCATGGGCTATACGAATAGTAAATATTAACGTGCGAGTTAAGGGAACAAAAGGTAATATTAACGTACGAGACAAGGGCACGGGAAAAATATTACATGAAAGGTGTGAGACAAAGACACTTAATTTACGCTTCATATCGCCCATAACTATGACATATAAGTCTAACAAAAGAATACAAGAAAGAAAACTAAGTCATTATGAGACTACGTAAATGAAAACTAAGAATTCACTTAGTCTTTTGACTAATTAGAAAATCAACTAAACATGTCAAGGAAGAGGCGGTCTCAGTCACCAGTAGTCAACGTCGACCATGCACTCCTCGGTAAGAAAAGAAGTATCGTCTTTGGGTGGAGGTTTACTCAGCAGTCTTTGGCGTACCAGTGGAACACAGAGAGAGGTGCAGAGACCCAGAGTGTCCCCACGAGGAATTTCAGTTTTATTGCATGTAGTTGTTTAGTCTGAGTCTGTCTGTATAGTGTCGGTAAGCCCCCTTTTGGTATAGATATAGGGCTACCGTTTTGTCTGTACAGTGTTGGTAAGCCTTAGTAGAGTTGTTTCATGTTACCTTTTGATCATGATGTACTTTTATATCAGTTATGAAATGAAATAAATGGTTATTTTGTCTTATTATTTTACTTCTCGTACTCTTTCTTATATTGTTGTACTCTGATTGTTCTTATCTTGCTCAATAAGAAATGATTAAGATAAATTGTAGTGGTAGTCGTAAGGGGGGTGTTACAATTAATTGGTATCAGAGGGAGGTTATGAATATTGGGGTGATAGTATATTAAGGAATTATACACTGACAAATAACACCATTTATTACATTTATGATCTTTTCCAACTCCTGAATTTAATTTTTGTATTTCAGGAAATTCCCCGAACTTATATGAGTAGAAGAGAAAGGGAAGAATTGGAAAGGGAACGAGCTGCGATGACAGAAGAAAGTTATAGCTCCACAAGGTTGAACCCTCCCTTAGCAGAGGTTATGCAAGCTTTGGCGGAGGTAATTCGAATGGGTAATACTGCGTCACTACCGACGCGGGATACAATGGATATACACTTAAAGCAATTTTTGGATATGAGGCCGTCAACCTTTCGTGGTGGTGGAACGCCAATGGATACTGAGGACTTGATCAAGAAGATCGAGGTAATCTTTCAAGCAATGAGATGTCCAGAAGATCGACGGATTGAACTAGTTACTTTTCTGTTTGAGGGAGAAGCTAGTAGATGGTGGGATAGTCTGAAACAGGGAATTTTCTTTGGACGTGCACTAATTGATATTCCTTGGGACGAATTTCTGGATGAATTCGTTAATTGGTTTGTGCCGCCGTCCGAGAAACGAATCCTTCAGGAGATGTTTCTCCGTATAATGCTGGGAAATCGATCCGTAGTACAATATGAAATTGAGTTTACTCAATTGACATACTGTGCAAATGACTTAGTACCAAACGAACGAGAACGTTGTTTCCGTTTTCAGTTAGGTCTACGAGAAGATGTCAGAGTACATCTAATTTCCCAACAAATCAAGCATTATAATGAGTTTGTGGAGACTGCAAAGCTCATAGAAAGAGATGTAGAGAGCTCTCAAAGGAGAACTAAGATGCAAGTGCAACAAAAAAGGGTGCCTGAAGAGCAGCAGAGCAAGGCCTTCTCGGGGAAAAGTGGAGTCTCGAAATGGAAAAAGACAAAAAGGGGTCCTCCGACGCCATCCCCCGCAGCAAGTGGTACTGCCAGCTATCCCATTTGTGGGAAATGTGGGAAAGCTCATCCGGGAGAATGTCTAAAAGGAATAGGAGTTTGTTTTAAATGTTATCTCCCCGGGCATCTAAAGCACGAATGTCCCTTGTGGAAAACAGAAGCTGGAAGGAATGCGAGAGGAGGTCCAGGTCAATCATCAACCCTACATTGTCTTGACAAAGGAAAAGGCATTGAATCAATAGCCTCGTGATCTGTCCAACAACCCTCGGAAGAAAGGCAAGTTCAACTAAGGGTTTTTAATCTTAATCAACAGGAGACGAAAGCACATGATACAGTGATAACAGGTATGATTTTCGTTCACAATCATATTATGAAAGTTTTGTTCGACACTGGAGTGAGTCACTCCTTCATCGCTTCAGCGGCAGTGAAACAGTTAAACATGGAACCGTATCGTTCTCATAATGACATAAAAGTCATAATGCCGAACAACACAGAAATGAATACAAGGTGTAGATGTATGGTAAGTCTAATGATTGATAATCAACCAGTTGAGATTGATGTTGTATTGCCCCTATCAGAATTCAACATCATCTTAGGAATGGATTGGTTGTCAAAGCATGAGGTCGTCATCAATTGTAAAAAGGAGATTACCTTTAAAATGAACGACCAGACGCGAAGTAACTTTAAGGGAATGAGTGAAGCCTCAAAAGTTATGATCTCCTCCCTAAAAGCAATGAAGAAAGTAAGGAAAGGTTGTGAGGCAATATTGGTAATGCTGAAAGGAAGTGATACGGTAAAAAGTGAACCTACTGCAGTTCTGGTGGTTTGTGATTTTCTAGACGTATTTCCGGAAGACTTACCAGGAATACCCCCAATTCGAGAAGTTGAGTTTGCCATTAAGTTAAAGGAAGGGGTTGCACCTGTAGCAAAAGCACCATACCGGATAGCTCCTAAGGAAATGACAGAGTTAAAGAGCCAGTTACAAGAATTATTAGATAAAGATTTCATACGCCCAAGTACTTCACCGTGGGGAGCTCCAGTACTGTATGTGAAAAAGAAGGATGGTTCGCTACGTTTATGTATTGATTATCGCGAGCTTAATAAATTGACAATACGAAATCAATACCCTCTGCCCTGCATCGATGATTTATTCGATCAATTGGCTAATGCGAAGGTATTTTCCAAAATTGATTTGAGATCGGGTTATCATCAAATGAGAGTCAAGGAAGATGATATTTATAAAACAGCTTTTAGTACGAGATACAGACACTTTGAGTTCGTGGTCATGCCGTTTGGTTTAACTAACGCGTCTGTTGTTTTTATGGATTTAATGAACCGAGTGTTCAAAGAATTTTTAGACAAATTCGTTATTGTCTTCATTGATGATATTTTGATTTATTCAAAAGACCAGAAAGATCATACAGAGCACCTAAAGATTGTGTTATAAACACTAAGGAACCGTGTCTTATATGCGAAGTTTTTGAAATGTGAATTCTGGTTGAAAGAAGTCTCTTTCTTGGGTCATGTTGTTACGGAATGTGGACTATCTGTAGACCCAGCAAAAGTATAAGCAATTATGACTTGGTGAATGCCAACTTCTGTCACAGAAATACGGAGTTTTCTCGGTCTAGTTGGTTATTATAGAAAGTTTGTAAAAAAACTTTTCAACCATCGCATTACCACTCTTGAAGTTAACCCGAAAGAATGTCCCTTTCATTTCGACGAACGAATGTCAGGTGGCATTTTCAGAGTTAAAAGACAGATTGACAACATCGCCAGTGTTAGTCATGCCTTGTGGCAGTGAAGGTTACCAAATTTATAGTGATGCGTCTTTAAAAGGGCTTGGATGCGTACTAATGCAAAAAAGAAAAGTTATCGCTTATGCTTCGAGACAACTGAAAGATGTTGAGCGTAATTATCCGACTCATGATTTTGAATTGGCAGCAGTTGTGTTTGCATTAAAATTTTGGAGACACTATCTTTATGGTATTCAATGTGAAATCTTTACGGACCACAAAAGCTTGATATTTTCTCCCAGAAGGAAATCAATATGCGACAAAGGCGATGGTTGGAACTGATTAAAGACTATGATATTGACATTCACTATCATCCCGGGAAAGCGAACATGGTAGTTGATGCACTTAACAGGAAGAATTTAACGTCTATGGTTGTACCACTAACAGAGCAAAAAGAGTTATTGCGTGATTTGCAAAAGTTAGAACTGCTAACGTGTATAGTTACGTCACAAACTCAAGGCTTACTCTTTCAAGTAACCGTGGAGCATTCACTGAAGAAAGGGTAAGAAAGGTAATGACTCAGGATTTAGTATTTGTGAAATTATTTGAGAAAGTTAAAAGTGGTCAATCAACACCATTTATAGAGACGGACGGGTTGTTACTTTTAAACGGAAGGTTGTGTAATTCTAATGTCAATTCAATTCGATTTGAATTACTTTATGAAGCGCATCATACAACTTATTCAATACACCCTGGAAGAACAAAAATGTATCAAGACCTCAAACAGGAGTTCTGGTGGCCCGAAATGAAGACTGATATCATCAAATATATTGTCAAGTGTCAGACTTGTCAACTGGTAAAGGCAAAACATCAGAAGCTTGGCGGATACTTGCAATCCTTACCCATTCCGGAATGGAAATGGGAAGATATCACTATGGACTTCGTGATGGGGTTACCAAAAAGCAAAGCAGGAAATAATGGTATATGGGTGATTGTAGATCGACTCACAAAAGTTGCACATTTTATCCCTATGAAGAATGACAGTCCAGTTCAAAAATTAGTCGACCAGTACATTTATAATATTGTGAAATATCATGGAATTCCCCGATCTATTGTTTCTGACCGAGATGGACGTTTTACATCTGATATTTGGAAGATAGTATAGAAAAGATTGGGAACAAGGTTATTGTATAGCACTGCATTCCACCCGCAAACTGATGGTCAGTTCGAACGAACTATTCAGATGTTAGAAGACCTATTAAGAATGGTCGTACTAGATCTGCGAGGATCATGGGAAAAATATTTATCACTGGTAGAATTTTCTTATAATAATAGCTACCAGTCAAGTATTCAGATGACACCATTTGAAACGTTGTATGAGCGGAGGTGTCGCACCTCATTAAGTTGGACGTAGGATGGTGAACAAAGGTTATTTAAAAAGGAACGAGTAGATAAGCTAAATGATAAAGTTGCAATTGTGCGAGAAAGGTTGAAAATAGGGCAAGATAGGCAACAAAAATAATATAACGGCAGACATCGAAAAGTTGAATTTAAGGTGGGCGATATGGTATGCCTGAAAATAAAATCTTTCAAAGGAGTTTCGCGAATTTGTCGACTTGGGAATCTTAGTCCATGATATATAGGACCTTTCCCAATCTCTGAAAGAATCGTAGAAGTCGCATATCGCTTGGCGTTATCTGATGCGATTCAAAATCTCCACGATGTATTTCACGTGTCTTCCTTGAGGAAGTTTATAGTAGATCCGGACACGATAGTCCCTTCCGATCAGATTCAAATTGAAGCTGACTTATCAAGTCCAACTGAGCCATACAAAATAGTGGATTGGCAGAACAAGCAACTACGAAACAAAGCAGTTCGATTTGTTAAAGTCTGGTGGAAAGGACACAGTGAACATGAAGCTACTTGGGAAAAAGAAGAGATAATGCATGACATTTTTCCCTTCCTATTTGATGAAGATATGGAATGAAGATTTCTGCGGACGAAAATCCAATAAGGAGGGGAGAATGTGACGTCACGTAAACGGGTACAGGTAATTCTTATTAGCTATGACATAACATAACTCGTTAGTTAAGTTAATAGGCTAAGTTAAACCCGGTTAATCTAAGTGTGAGTGTCAACCGGTAGGAGGAGGTAAGCGACCGGCAGGAAGCAGTCGTGCATGTGCGTGTCAATATAGAAGGAAGTGGCACCGTGAAATACGGGGGAAAGCAAGCCCGTATTTCTCATTTCCTCCAATCGCGCCCGACGGAAGCCGCAGAAAGCTGCTCGCTGTCGATCGCTCCTGCCACCTCAAAACTTCTTCGTTTCTTCCGATTTTTCTTCCAAAAGCAAGGTAATCACTTCCCCTCTAGTCCTTTTGTTCCTTTTTCCCAAGATCTACACGGATTGAAAAGGGAGAAAACCCTAGTGTTGGGAGATTTTGGATTTTCTTGGATCCTTTTCTTCTTAAAAGTTTATGTAAGTGTTGGTCATGCTCTAATCCTCAATTTTTAGTCATTTGAAGAAACCCTAGGTGAAGTATTAGGGATTTTGAAATTTAGGCACATGCATGAGGATTGGGAAAGGATTCGTAGCAAGTATGCCTCCTCCCCATGATTTTCTAGTGAATGATTTGAGGGAAATGTCAGTCCCCTAACTCCAAATAATTATTTGGAGGTTAGGTATTGCTGCCCCTTCACTCAAATGGTAATAATACCCTAAATTGCCCTTAGGGCAGTGAGGTGTGTATGCTTACGAGGGTGTGGCCGGATCATCAGTCGGCGGAGGATCACTGGTATACAAGGGTCGTTGCGGGGCACCAGATTGAGGATAGCTGCGAGAGTAGACACTAAGGGGAGTAGCTAGGGTAGGTGATGGTGTTGGGAGTAACAATGGTAAAAGGCAGGTGGTAGGAACAAGAGGACGTGGGAGATTCACAGAGGTGTCGTCATGGGATGGAGGGATGGAAAATGGATATTTTAGGAAAGTAACGTATGTGGACATGATCATCTTTCGAGCGGAGGGAGAATAACAAACAGTCTTTTTGGGTGCGTGAATAACCAACGAACATGTAGAGAGAGGCACAAAGAGCCAATTTGTCAATGGGTGGGCTCAGATGGTGAACGAAGCAGACACACTCAAAGACTCGTAGTGTTAAGAGAAAGGGTTCGCTCTCAGGAAATAATAGAGAGAAAGGGTTGGTAAAGTTGAGGACTGATAAGGGCATGTTGTTGATTAGATAACGCGTTTTAGAGACAACAAAATTCTAATATGTAGGAATCTACATCTGGAAGAGAGACCAGGCCACTTCGAGAAGGTGACGACGATTCTTCCGCTCAACAATATCATTCTATTGAGGTGTGTATGCTTACGAGGTTTGATGGATAATACCCAAGGAGTTGCAGAATTCCTGAAAGGCATGGCCGGTGTATTCACACGCATTTTCAATGCGAAGAATTTTGATTGTGTGGGCAAACTGTGTGTTGGTTTTGAGAGTAAAAAAGCATAAAATTGATAGAAGCTCAGAGCAATCACGCATCATATATAGCTAACTCATGTGGGAGTAATCATCAATAAAAGAACAAATTAATTATAGGCAGAGATACTCGCAGCTTTTGTAGGGATCCCAGATATCAGAATGAACTAAATCAAAGGGAGCAATACTCTGAGTACAACTGTGGAAAAATAGAGCAATGATGTTTTCCATAGATACATGATTCACAATCAAAAGAAGAAATACGAAATTCTGGAAGAGCCTTCTGGAGGATTAGAAGAGGGGCATGACCAAAACGTCAATGCCAGTCAACAGAATTGACAGATGAGAGGGCGGGAGCGGGGAGATCCAAGATGTTGAGCCGACAACCATCCGTTACCAATGGTTTTCCGTGTCTGCCGAATCTGGACCACGTGATTAGACAGTCATGATCTTGAGTTAAATGGCTAATAGAGAGCATATTAAAGTGAGAGTCTGGAACATGACAAATGTTGATTGGAGAAAATAATGACTTGCCCTTCTTTGGACCAAGTCTTATATATATATATATATATATATATATATATATATATATATATATATATATATATACCTCTTAACATAAAACATTACCGCATTTAACATTACAGCATTTAACACTCCCCCTCAAGTTGGGTCGTGGGAACTTCCTAGACCTAACTTGTTACATATAAAGTTCATTCTGACCCCAGTGACTCCTTTCGTGAGAATATCAGCGACTTGGTCTCCAGTCTTCACATGTTTTAAGGAAATAAGACCTTCTTCATACTTCTCTCGTACGAAATTACAGTTCACCTCGATGTGCTTTGTGCGTTCATGAAACACAGAGTTGGTTGCTATCTGTATTGCAGCTTGATTATCACACCATAACAGAGATGGGTCATGGATAGGATATCCGATTTCACAAAGGGTCTGTCTGATCCACATGATCTCAGCAACGGTGTGTGACATAGCCCGATACTCTGTCTCAGCACTAGATCTGGCGACAGTGGTCTGTTTCTTGCTCTTCCAGGCGACAAGGTTTCCACCCATAAAGATAGTAAATCCTGTGGTAGACTTCCGAGTGGCTAAACAACCAGCCCAGTCGGAGTCACAGTAAGCCTCTATATTGAAATGACCATGATTCTTGTATGATATTCCTAGACCAGGATCCTTCTTTATGTACCTAACAATGCGGAGAACAGAGTCCCATTGAGAGATAGTTGGACTGGCCATGAACTGACTGACCTTACTCACAGCACAGACAATATCTGGACGAGTCATTGTAAGGTAGTTAAGTTTTCCAACTACTCTACGATACTTCTCTGGTGATTCAAAAGATTTGCTCTCGGCATGAAGGCTCTTTTCTCCTAGTTCAAGGGGAGAATCCATAGGGCGGCAGTCAGACATTCCAAGGTCAGATAACAGATCGAGGGCATATTTACGTTGAGAAACAAAGATGGAGTCGTCGTGATCAGTAACTTCAATCCCGAGGAAGTATCGCAACAACCCCAGATCTTTGGTTTGGAAGTTGGAGTGTAAGAACGCTTTGAGATCGGTTATCCCTTTCGGATCACTACCCGTGATGACAATATCATCAACATACACAATTAGGAGCACAGTACCAGCTGAGGAATTCCGATAAAAAAGAGATGAGTCTTTGATACTCTTAGTAAGCCCGAATTTGATGACAACAGACCGAAAGCGAGCAAACCACTGGTGCGGGGATTGTTTCAAAGAGGCAAGGAGACGACACACCTTGTTACTCTCCCCCTCAGCAACGAACCCAGGTGGTTGTTCCATATACACCTCTTCCTCCAAGGACCCATGAAGGAACGCATTCTTGATGTCCAACTGATGAAGAGGCCACCGGTGAGTGGCTGCAAGAGAGATCACGATCCGAATAGAGGACATCTTGGCAACAGGAGCAAACGTTTCCTCATAATCCACGCCATAAGTTTGAGCATAACCTTTGGCAACAAGGCGAGCTTTCAAGCGAGCAAGAGAGCCATCAGCATTGGCTTTAACCGAATAGATCCATTTGCAACCAATAGCGTGTTTGCCAGGAGGCAAAGACACAAGTTCCCAAGTATTATTCAGTTGAAGTGCTGTCAATTCCTCGTGCATAGCAGCCATCCAGCCAAGATGAGTTTTGGCCTCCCCAACCGTTGAGGGAATGGTGTACTGAGCCAACGTCAAGTGAAGAGCGGTATGAGAAGCAGACAACCCCTGATAAGAGTTCACATATAGAGGTCTATTCTGGCAAGTCCGACTACCCTTTCGGAGAGCAATAGGACGCTCGGTACTGTCCAGGGGTGGAGCGGCAGGCACTTCAATTTGGTTCAGGTCCTCACTAGCAGGTGCAATCTGAGGAACAGTAGTTGTGCCATCAATGGTTGAAGGAGACTGAGATGGTGGTATTTCAGTTCTGTCAGAAGTGCGACGAGAGTAGACTTGCCCCCAAAGGGGGGACAATATGTCAGTCGGAGAGACGAGAGCAGACTCAGGACGAGGAACTAACATATCATCGAGAGAGAGATCAGAAGATGGCGTGGGAAGGGTAGAGCTAGTGGTGCGATAAGAGTCGGATTCGAGAAAGACGACATCTGAAGAGATGATATACTTGTGAAGCTCCGGAGAATAACAGCGATATCCCTTGGTAGTCCGGGAGTATCCAAGGAAGATATATTTTAAAGAGCGAGGATCAAGTTTAGAAACGGAGGGACGAGCATCCCGAACATAGCAAACACACCCAAAGACCTTGAAGAGTAGAGGAGGCCCCGAGTGGTCGAGATAAAGGATGTGATAAGGTGTCTCCCCCTGAAGGATATGAGTAGGGAGATGATTAATGAGATAGGCAGCGGTAAGGACAGCATCTCCCCAAAAGTGTTTAGGAACATGCTTATGATGGAGGATAGCCCGGGTGACCTCAAGAAGGTGGCGGTTTTTTCGTTCGGCAACCCCGTTTTGTTGGGGGGTATCAGGACAACTGGTTTGGTGTATGATACCCTTGTCGGAAAGGAAGCTAGACATGGACTGGGATGTATTCCCTCCCATTATCGGTACGAAGGCATTTCAGACGAACAGAAAATTGAGTGAAAATTTCATTCCACAAATGTTGAAAAATAGATGGTAATTCAGAGCGATTTTTCATTAAGTAAACCCAAGTCATGCGAGAAAAATCATCAATAAAGGTAACATAATATCTGTGTCCTAATAACATAGGGACGGGACACGGTCCCCAGACATCAGAATGAAGTAAATCAATAGGTGCAGAAGCACGAACATCTATACGAGGTACATAGCTAACTCTATGGAGTTTAGCAAACAAACACGACTCACAGCTGAGATGGGAAACATTCCCGAACTCAGGATACAAACGACGCATGACCTGCATAGAGGGATGACCAAGACGGTAGTGGAGGTCCAAGAGTTTGGCCGAAGCAGCAGAGCAGGCAATGTGGGAAACTTCATCTAGAACATAGACACCACCACGCAGCTTCCCTCTACCAATAATACGGCTCGTCGACTGTTCCTGAAAAAGGCAACCAGAAGATGTGAAGATAGCAGTGCAGTTTAAATCACGAGTAAGCTTACTAATAGACAGGAGGTTGTAAGCAGATTGAGGAACATGAGCAACCGAGGATAAAGGCATATCAGGTGTCACATTGCAGCTTCCAAATCCCACAATAGGAACAGTGGATCCATCTGCAACTGTAATGGACGACCCACAATGAGGGTGATAAGAATGCAAGATACCTGATGAACTAGTCAGGTGGTCAGAAGCTCCAGAATCTGTCAGCCACTGAACTGGACCCTGGGTGGTCTGGGAAGTGCAGGCAGGTTGAATAGTTTGGGCCACAGCAGCACTATGAGGTGGAGAAGAAATCGGAAGAGCTGCAGGCGACGATACTCCTCCTCAGAGATCTGGACAACGTGAGCAGATCGAGGTGAAGCAGATGAGGTTTTGGCCGCCCAGTCTGGCTTTCCATGCACAAGCCAACACGTATCCTTTGTGTGACCTCGACGTCCGCAATGAGTACAATGTCGCGTATCAATCTCCCGACCACGCCCAGAACCAGACCGTCCGCCACGGCTAGTCCCCCTTCCCCCCCGAGAGGCCAACGCAATTGACTCACAAGCATTTCGGTTCTTGTTGTTGAGAAGTTTGGGTCAAGACCGTTTAGAAGCCAAATGAGAACCAGATGCTCACGTTGAGCCTGATGTCCTTCACGTGTAGAGGGGATCTCTCAAAGATCCAGGATCTCATCTGCAAGAACCTTCCATTCGGCGAAGTATTCAGTGACAGGACGTGCTCCTTGTCGTAGCTCAGCCATCTTGGGAAAGAGTTCACCAAGACGAGAGAGGTTGTTAGCCTGGGAAAACATCATATGCAGGGTGTCCCACAACTCCTTAGTGCGATCACAATTCTTGCACATTTGCTGAACTGATGGTTCCATGGAACTCAGGAGGAGCGCAAAGATACGACAATCATCACTGTACCAATCGTCGTATTCGGCACTTCCCACGGCATGAGTAGGAGGTCTAGTAAGGTGGTGAGTACGTCGGATGCCTGCTAGAGACATAGTAACCCCCTTTTTCCACAACTGAAAGTTGGAGGAGGTAAGGATAGTGGTAGCCAGTCTTGTATTGGAAGGAAAAGTATTGGTAGAATCCCCTGAGGGAACAGGTGTCTGAATGATGCTTGTAGCCGAGTCTCCCATGGTCTTGGACAAGAACCTTCAATAGACGGCCGGAGATATCAATAAGCAGTACTCGGAGACAACCACATGACAGCGCAGCAGAGCAGAGCGGAGGTCGGCATCTTCAAGAGCAGCAGGGGGAGATCGGCATCTTCAGGCAGCAGCAGGATCGAACGGCAGACGAACAGGAGGCGCCTGGTTGCGGTCGGGATCGGGATCGGGAGCGATCGGCAGACGAACGAGCGAAGGCGGAGCCGAGCGAATGCGAAGGCGAAGGCGAAGGCGCGCGGCGGATGCGAGCGAAGACGGAGAACGAGCGAAGGGACACGCGCGGCGGAGAAAACCCTAGCGCAGACGGCGGATGCGAAGTCCCTCTGATACCATGTTGATTGGAGAAAATAATGACTTGCCCTTCTTTGGACCAAGTCTTATATATATATATACCTCTTAACATAAAACATTACAGCATTTAACATTACAACATTTAACAACAAACAATCTCAGCAAGAGGGATGGAGTGAGAATCATATGGCCAAAGCCAGTTATAGTTGTGTCGTTATTGGCCATGGTGATGAACTTTGGACAAGGAGAGTCCAAATACTAAGCAGACTTTTGTAAGGCCGACAGGGGGTAGTGGATAATTATAAAACCAGTTGAAAGGGATGGGAGGAGTAGAGAGGGGTGAGCAGGTAGAGAGGGGTGAGCAGGTAGAGAGGTGGGGCTGCCACGAGGAGGTCGTCAGTCCGCACTAGACGGGCAGGCTGACAGAAGGAGCGGAAAGGGTCCGATCTGGAGCAAGAGCTTTAACCTGAAATGAGAAGAGGTTCGACTGGCTCTGATACCATGCACGGAACCAGAAGGATGATAGAATAATTAAATATTCATAATAATATTATTCTCAATCTTGAAATATTACAAGGAGCAGAAATGAAAGTAGTAATGTGGGAGTAAAGAAGCTTAAGAAAGAGGGCCCAATGGGTCATTTATACATGAGCTATCTAATGTTGTAACATGTTCTAGATGGATGGCAACCATTTAGGGGTTCCTTGCGGACTAATTTACTATATGTAGATGGAATGCTTGTAAAAAGTGAGGTTGACAATTATTACCAGCCTGGTGTATAAGGTAACCGCATGAATAATAATTAAGTAGCTTATGTTGATAAGAGTATTTGCTGTTTGAACATTGAGCTCTCCCCTGTCAAAGCCATGGAACAAACATATGATTCTTGTGCGGTGCAATCTCTTGTCTTATCATGCTGACTGATTATCATGTTTTCAAGCAAATTTAATTTGCTGAGTTTTGCAACTTGTCACATTGTTTATTTTCTTACAGTATGGTTTCCATAAATGTATCTGTTGTAATTTTGAAATATATCATGTAGGGTATAAATAGTCATAGTGTTTTCCTTAATAAGATATGCTTTTGTTCCCAACTTGGTATCAGAGCATGGGGAAGGAAAATCGCGACTCTTCCCGTCGTCTTCCGTGACTCCCACCTCCGCTCGTGACTCCCTTCTCCGGTGCCGCCAGAGACTCCCGCGCCGGCAGCGACTTCCGCTCCCGCTACTGTGAGCGTCGATCCCGCCTCTGCCCATGAGTCCCGCCTGATTCCGCTGTCGGATCGTCACTCAATGAGGGGCACCCGCCTCTAGTGCTGCGGGAATGACGCTCCCGCATTCTCTAGAGGTTGTCGCTGCCGCATCCAGGGGTTGTGGAAAGAACGTGGCCTACCGTCTCCTGAGGTTGTCACCATTTTTATAGGCTATCGTCGTCGCATCCTGACAGTCGCATCCAACGTGCCTTCAGCGCCCCTTTAGCAACCACGCATCTGCATCCTAGCGTCTCTCAGGATGTGGTGATCGAATCCAGGGCAGGCAGATGCATTTGTTGATACCGAACGGGACGCGGTGATCATTCTTGTCATGACGTCAAGGAGAACCAAGGCGAGCGCTGGGCGTCTGGACGCTTAGACAACAAGGAGGACGCCTAGACGACAATAAGGCGAGCAAGTCGCAAGAAGACAACTAAATATAAAAAAGAACTAATGCAGACTATAGACAGCGGTTATTATAATAATCGTTGTCTATAGTCTGTCTTGCAGACTTTAAACAACGGTTATTATAATAACCGATGTCTAAGGTCTGTCAGACGGACTATACACTGTTGTTTTTAAAAAAAATCGCAGTATATATGAACTTTAGACATCGATTATTTTAATAACCGTTGTCTAAAGTTCTATTTTTTTTTACTTAGACAGATTGTTTACCAACACAGCCACACAGATTGTTACTTCATACCATGAAGCAATAAACACATAAATTCTGATATCATGATATCTCAAATTCTCAAATCTCAATTCATTTATATCAAATAAGGCAGTAAGCACTAAGCACGCAGGTTCTGAATCTTCTGATATCATGAATTCATGATATCTCAAGTTCTCAACATATCCATACCATAAAGCAGTAAGCACACAGATTCTGATATCATGATTTCATGATATCTCAATTCTCATTGCATTCATATCATGAAGCAATAAGCAGTAAGAAAAAACAATGTCACTCAATACAGATATCAGAGTAAAAAATAACAGAAAAGTAAACACAAAAATATCATAGTATCGTATCATGGTCAAAACCAAAATGTCATCATCATACACACTGGCATGAATAATGTTTTTAACATAAATTTTAAATAATCATAAAAAGATCAAATAGAATCATCATCTAGTAAGTCGTCATTGACATTGTATGTGCTCTGTTGGTTTGAGGTACTCGTCATTTGCCCATAGTTATCATCAATATCTTCATCATCATTGTCAAATCCAAAATGATCTAAATGTTCATCCCCTTCAACTATTAGTTGAAGATTAGCTGGAGCTCCACTTCGTAAAATTCGAGCCCCAGTTCCAATTGCTCTTTCTACAGCTTCCCATGTGAGATTATCATCATCATCAAAAACTTGAGCATCCTCTGGTTTGTTCATCATTCACTCACTACTCCAATCTAGTTCATCATGCACTAAAGAGTTCTAATTTCTTCCCTTTTCACGTCTTTCTTGGAATCATGTTTGTAGACGGCGATTATATTAGATGTTTACATGATCATTAAGCATTTAATGCTCCAATCTTTTTTTTTTTTTTTGTGAATCTGAATCAAAATAATTGCAAACTTGTTAATTGATATAATTTCTAATGATGAAATGATACATTTACACTTACAATTTTAGATGTCAAATCAACTGTATTTTTATTAATGTATTCACCTGTCTTTCTTTTGTGACCAGCTTTTCATAATTCCGCACGTAAAATTAATGCAGTTGCACCTTGTTCAACCTTGACAATAAAATGAAAATAAATTATCATTTAAATTATTGAGAAAACTAATTTTTATAATAATAATATGATAGAGAAGTAGAGAATTAATACCATACTTTTTTCTAATCGAGAATAATCCATTCTAGAAATAGTATGAAAAGTCTTCTGTGTTTTTGCTCTCTCTGTATTAACCTTATTTTTTCTCCTACACAAATAAATATTTGTTAATACTTATATTGCTTACAAAGTTAATAAATGATATAAAATATTGAATTTAATAAGAACACGTAATCATATATCCCGTTGTGGTGCAATGGGCGACAAAAACTCTTCAATCTTCAGGAGTATTAAAGTTATACTTGACAGGTACATAGTATCGCTGTTTCAAATCAATATCCTTTACATAAATGACAAAAATCTTGGATTTCCAAGACCTCCAATTTTCACCCATATTTTTCATTAATGCATTGTGAAAACCATCAATATTGTCAAAATAAATCTGAAAATAATAAACAATATTATTTAATAATTAACTAAAAAACACAGTTATGTAATCATTAATAACAAAGTTACGTACATTTAATTCTTCTCATGTTTGATCTTTAAGTTGTTTATCAACTTCCTTCCATCTAGTATATATAATTGGCACATAACAGAAATAATAAGCTTCTTCCCATCTAGCCTAAGTTTATTCAATTCATTCATTTTAGTGAAGCTTCTTGTTGACTTTGATGAAGATCCTTTATCAGTCATTTTCCTGTAATAAGAAAATCCTAAAAAAAACCCTAAACAAAATTCATAAAAAACCGCAATGATATTGAGGTACTACCACACAATCATACATATAAATATATATGTTAGTGCTAAATACTAATATAGAACTATAGAGTCAGGTGGTTTAGACATGTACAATAAAGGTTAAAATGCAACAATTAGGCGAATATATAGAGTCTGTGTTGAAGAAAAATGATGGCTTCTAATCTCCATTCATGTTGTCAGTTTGTTAGATCTCTTCACCAGAAAAATATACTAAAGGAAATGATGAACCTTTGCTGTTGTTGACCTTCCAAATATTACTAGAAGTTTCATCCAAAATCAATTTAGGCTATCAAGTACAAAAATGCACATTATGTTGTTTATATGCATTTACCGTAGCCAAAACATGAGATTGGAAGATTCAGTGGCTGCCTGCTATGCAATGTTTATACTACTACTAATAATAATAATAAATACATTACCAGAGAGCTCAAAATTGAGAAAATGAAGAAATAATATACCTAAATGAGATATGTCGAAAAAAAATCGTCAAATCAAAGTAAAGGAGAGCAGAAACTTTCACAAAATTGCCTTTAGGGTTTTTCGCACAGAGCAGCGACTGTAAGAACTAAAAAGTCGAGGTAAAAACTAAAATTTACGGCTCACTGTTTAAAATAGATAGCATAGATAGCGGTTTTTACAAAAACCGTTGTCTATTCTAGGGTTCGGGGAAGAATAGACAGCGGTTTTTATATAAACCGTTGTCTATTATAGGGTTCAGGGTAGAATAGATAGTGGTTTCTATAAAAACCGTTGTCTATACTCATTTTTCTAATAAAAGAAGACGCTCAACGCCTTGTTTACAACTGGGCGCCAGGACGACTAGGCGTCGCCTCGACGACGCCATGACAAGAATGACAGTGATCCATGAGGAAGTTGATCCATGACGTCGAAGGAAGGAACGATGGAAGATGTCTTCAAGATGTTGGGTCCGGATGAGTTAGCCACATTGTTGAGGGTGTTGGGTTCATCGCAACGGTCGGCGAAATTGGAAATTCCACCAATTTATTTGAAGCTTGACAGACTGACGGCCTACCTAAGTTGGTCGCGCCGTGTGAAGAAAATTCTTGCAGCAAAACAGGTTGAGAGATTGACAGGGATGTTGAAGAAACCAGCGAACTCAGCTGGAGATGAGTGGCAGTCAGACCACAGGATGGTGTTTATGTAGCTTCTCAACTCGGTTGTCTCATCGATTGTCGCCACGGTAGATGGCCTCGGGACGGTCATGGAGGTTTGGGACAAGCTGAAGAACACATATGACAGCTTGGGGAACACTATGTGGCTCTTCCAGGTGAAGGGAGAAATTGATGACACTGCTCAGGGAGAGAAAACAGTATAGGAGTACGCCTTTGAGTTGGAACGACTATGGATGGATTACGATCACGCCTCTGGCGGTGAGATGTGTCGCAGCGACTCACAGTGTCGGGCTTCCAAGACCATCGTGGAGGAGAGGACGATGAAGTTCCTAAAGGGGATAGATGATAAATTCGATTAGCGGAGAGCCCTATTTATTTCTGGTATGAAGATTCCCACACTCACTGAGGCCATCTCTGTTGTGATTCAAGAGGAGACATGTCTCAAACTTCAGGCAGGGATAGGAAGTTCCACGACTGTGAAGTTAGCACTAGCGGTTGTTGTCTCTGATGTTACCGGACAGAGGGAAGAAACCCGACAGTGTTACAATTATGGCGAGGTGGGCCATTTGAGGCAAGCATGCCCCAAGCCGCCTAAGAAGAGAGATTTGGGTGGTAGATGGGGACGTGGTCGTGCTCGTGGTGGTAGATGAGGCTATCTGGCCAATTTGGGATGGACTGAGAGTGCGGAGGAACTTGGTGTTATCTATACAGCGGAGGAGCGGGCCCTATTGAGCATGATGGAAGGCATCAAGAGGAAACGAACAGGCGAGGGGAGCAGAGATAGAGCTGGGGGGTCGCTATGTATGCCCACCCAACTGATGGATCTCTCGCTCTTGCGTTCATATCTTCCTTCAGGGCACCAGATTGGATCATCGACTCAGACGCATCACGTCACGTGACAGGAAATGCAGGCGAGTTCTC
Source organism: Platanthera zijinensis (assembly GCA_039513925.1). Taxonomy (NCBI): domain Eukaryota; kingdom Viridiplantae; phylum Streptophyta; class Magnoliopsida; order Asparagales; family Orchidaceae; genus Platanthera; species Platanthera zijinensis. The sequence continues at coordinate 57,086,405 of CM077080.1, read as the reverse complement.
CTACACTCGTCTAGCTACTGCAGATATCATCTAGACGACGGACGGTACGTTCCTGGCAGTAGTCGGTAAGGGTACTGTTAATTGTTCAGGTTTAGTAAAACTATCCAATATTTTGCATGTTTTTTCCTTCCCAAATAATCTTTTATCCATTAATTTCATAATCATTCAACTGAGATGTGTTGTTTTTGTTATATTCCTAAGGTCACCTTCCAGGTGAAAAGGACGAGGCGGGCTATGTTGCACCGACACCGACACGGGACACGCGACACGACACGACACGCGACTCGTCAATTCTCAAAAAATACCATATTCTGACACGTTGGGACACGTATATTAAATATTCATTTTTTATAATTATGAAAATCCTAAAACATTTAACAAAAAATAAAAAAATAACAATTAACAAATATTTAAATAAATTAAGTCATGTTTAAATATTACTAATCAAATATTCAAATGCAAAACTTAACAAATGATCAAAAAAAATGATAGAACATTAACACATTATCATTATATATCATCAGTAAAAATAATGGATTCACATGCAAACTTTTTTCCCCATTTTCAATATTCCTTTTTCTAGAGAAAATATCTACGTCACTAGTAGATCCACTTTCACTACTTGAAATGCTAGAAAGGGGTAAAGGCACTTCCAAGACAAATTGTCACCCGCCTCACCATGAGTATCTAACTTAGGGACACGTGTGTCCGATTTAGCGGGACACGCGCGTCCGATTGAGCGGGACACGCGAGTCCCGCGTGAGCCAGCGTGTCGGATTTCCGACTCGATTGTCGGATTTCCGACTCGAGTGTCGGATTTCCGACTCGAGTGTCGGATTTCCGACTCGACGGATTTCCGACTCGAGTGTCGGATTTCCGACTCGAGTGTCGGAGAGTCGGACGAGTGTCGGACTCTCCGACACTGACACGCCGGGCATTTTGAAGTGTCGGTGCTTCATAGGAGGCGGGTACTTAGAACTGGACTTGGCATGACCGGTTGTGGTATCTGGACCGGGAAGGAATGGATACGGCTCTTATTTCTGTGGTAGAAAAGACTGGAGTTAGAAGATAGGGGATGAGTGCAGAGGATATGTTGATACTCCATCACAGACGGTTGGGGAACCCATCTTTTCGGACTATAGCTAAATTATTTCCTGCTTTGTTTGAAACAATAAATAAAATAAAATTGGTGTGTGATGTTTGTGATTTAGGCAAGCTTACTGAGAGTTTGTATGCGAGTACGGATCGGATAAGCTCTTTTATTTTTGATGTTATTCATTTTGATGTCTGGGAATCTTGTACTGTATGTTTTTTTAATGGTTATAAGTACTTTGTTACCTTTATTGATTGTTCATCTCGTGTTACTTGGTTATATCTGATGAAAACTAAGAGTGGGGTATTTACCTGCTTCTAAGATTTCCTTAAGCTTGTTCAGACACAATACAATTCGGTGATTAAGGTACTAAGGTCAGATAATGAGACAGAATACACTATCAAGGCAATGGAGGAATACTTATCAGCTCATGGGATATTGCACCAGATCACTTGCGCCTACACACTGGCACAGAACGGTGTGGCAGAAAGGAAGAGCAGACACCTTCTGGAGGTGGCAAGGAGTATGATGTTCAACATGAAGGTGCCTCAGAGCCTGTGGAGATAAGCGGTGTTAACAGTGGCACAACTGATCAACAGGATGTCATCACAAATTTTGGGGTGGAAGTCTCCTTGTCAGCAGTTGCAGGGTCATAATGGAGGGATACTTCCCTTGAAGGTATTTGGGTGTGTGTGCTTCGTGAAGGACAACAGACCGGGTGCCAATAAGTTTGATGCAAGGGCAGTGAAGAAAGATGTTTTGTGAGCATGAATATTCACTTTTGAGAGCTAGAACAGTAGTCCAGACAAGAGGGAGCCCTATCCACGTTAGACTCGCCAGATACCAAAATTATAAGGCTAGAGAGAGAAAGGTTGCTATTAGATCTGGGAGTATGGCAGGGAGGAGCGGTGGAGGAGTAAGAGAGTGATGATGAGCAGGATGAAGAGATTGAGGAGAGGCAAGAGGTGAGACCTACGGCTCAGGAGGAACTACTGACATACAGCAGGAGGAGGAAGCTTCCAGCAGTATTGGATACAGTATCGGTGCCCAGTCTAACTCCTAGTCCCTTAGCTACGTCGCCCCCTACTCCTGGAACACCTACATCTCCACGCCTCAGGTGACATCCTTTTCCCTCCCCCTACTTTTTCTCTTATGTTACGGAGGACTACTCGCAGCAATGCGGGAAATCCTCATGACAGATATGGTTGGAACATTGTGTCTTTTTTCACTTACGATCATATCTCCTCTACGCACGGAGCATTCATTGCATCTTTGGGTAGTATTATTGTACCTAACAATTGGCAGGTTGTCAAAGACGATCTGAAATGGAAGGCAACGATAAAGGAAGATATGAGGGCTCTTGAGAAGAACAAGACCTGGGAGCTGGCACGGCTACCAAAGGACAAGAACGTCGTTGGGTGCAAGTGGGTGTTCACCGTAAAGCAGAACCCAGATGGACAAGATTGAACGCTACAAGGCTCGATTGGTTGCCAAGTGGTACAACCAGACTTATGGCATCGAGTATGACGAGATGTTTGTACTTGTTGCAAAGATGAGCACCGTTAGGACTCTCATCAGTATGACGGTGAAAGGTGGATGGATGTTGCACCAACTAGATGTGAAGAATGCATTCTTTCATGGAGATCTGACATAGGAGGTGTACATGGAGATACCACCGGGGTTTGGTACGACTAAGACAGAAGGTTGAGTATGCAGGTTGAAGAAATCCCTCTATGGGCTGAAGCACTCACCTCGTGCGTGGTTCGACAGGTTCAGGAAAGCAATGATTGGGATGGGGTATCACTAGATTAATGCATATCACACAGTTTTTTCCAGGCAGAATGATGGTCACATTTCCATGCTTGCGGTGTACTGTGGACGACATGATCATTACAGGGGATGATAAGCAGGAGATTGGCATCCTCAGGGGGGTTCTAGACAAGGAGTTCGAGGTGAAGGACCTGGGCCTTCTTAGGTATTTCCTTGAGATTGAGATTGCGTATGAGGCACAGGGGGGTAGTTCTTTCCCGGAGTAAATACGCACTTGATCTCCTCACTGAAACTTGGATGTTGGGGTGCAAACCTGCTGCGTCGCCAATCGATCAGAGGTGTAAACTTAATGCAGAGGCTGGAGAACCAGTAGATCGGGAAATGTACCAAAGGCTAGTTGGGAAGTTGATATATTTGAGCCACACTCGCGCGGACATCTCCTTCTCTATGAGCGTGGTGAGCCGCTACATGCATGACCCGAGGAAGGGCCACATGGATGCGGTGTACCGGATTTTGCGATACTTGAAGAGTGTTCCTGGAAAGGGGCTAGCCTTCAAAAGGAATGGGCGCGCGAGGATTGAAGTCTATTGCGACTCTGACTCGGCAAGCTGTGCGGATGATAAGAGGTCTACTTCATCCTATTGCATATTTGTGGGAGGCAATCTGGTCTCATGGAGGAGCAAGAAACAGTCGGTAGTGGCAGTTGAGATGGAGTATAGAGCCATGGCCGTAGCGGTTGCAGAGCTCCTATGGCTGAAAGGGATGCTCGTTGAGTTGAAGTTGGATCAAGGAGATAGGATAAAGTTGCGGTGTGACAGTCAGTCAGTCACCAGTATCGCAAATAATCTAGTCCAACACGATCGCACCAAGCATATCGGGATTATATGTTTTGTATAAAGGAGAAGTTTGATAGTGGATTACTAGGGTTGAGTCATATCCCGACCAGGGGTCTGGTTGTTGACTGCTTAACCAAGGGTCTCAATTCAGAGGATATGAGCGGGAGTTGTAACAAGATGGGCTTAGTGAATATCTTTCATCAATCTTGAGGAGTGTTGTAATATTGAAATATATCATGTAGGCTTTAAATAGTCATAATGTTTGCCTAAATAAGATATGTTTTTGTTCTCAACTCATTAAAGCATGTATCTTATGATTATTTTGCAGTATTGACCTTATTGTTTCTAAGTTGGTTGGTATGTATTGGTTTCAATCTTCTTCTAAAAGTTTCTCATGTTTATTTAATTTTTGTATAGTTAAGATGTACAGTCTACACGGTATGCTGATGGCTGATGGCATTGTGCATATGCAGTTCTTTATTTTTTTTAACCATAAATATTATACATTTTTCCTGGGCATTCATATTATAGTCCATGTTTCTTTTTTTTAGTATAATGGCTTGAATGAGCTTATTCTAAATTGTACTTCACTACATTTTCGGTAATTATATCTCTCAGCTAATCTTTTTTTATCATTTACCAGGGACGACGGTTTGAAGAATCATATAGAGTTTCTGAAGAGTCATGGAATTGCTGGTGTTAGCCATCACAGCCTGTTGTTCTCTAAAACTGCAAAAATACCATTTGTGCCTGACAATAACAACTCAGAGAGGTTATATTATAATCTTTCATTTCTTTATGAATAATATAACTAGTATGTTAGATCTTAAGCGTCCATTCTAAATCAATTGGTTATAACTTATGGGGCCCTGGATCTATGTTAGTGCACAAGCCCACATGAGTTTCCCAACAGGGGCTTAAATTCTTAGCACACCCTCTCACTTAGACATTGGCCTCCAACATGTGGACTTTTTTTAATTCTTAAAACTTAATTCTTTTGCGGTGATTTAAGGGTCAACCGATTTAAAAAAAGAATTAACTAGGTTTTATCAGTTCACATTGTTTTTATATTGAAATTTTATTTTATTTTTTGTTTTTAATATTAAGTGTTTTCATTTGCATAAAAAAGAATCTCAATTTTAGGGTTTCCATGTCTTTCCTATAAATTCTAAGGGTGCTTACTTTACCTTAGATTCTAATATCCAAATGGTTATAGGTGTTGAAACTCGAGATGTGTGGTTAGCGTGAGGTTACAGTTGAATATGCGCGTTATACGCGTCTTTATTTTTAGTTTTTTTTATTTTTCCCTCTTATTTCACGTGATGGGCAACTAAGTATTTTTCTTCCTCTATTCTTCTTGGTATCAGAGGCAGGGAATATCGTCTATGCCCATCCCCCCCCTGTGTTTCGTCGATCCCGTCGGTCCGCCGAACCGCGTGCAACCCCGATCTGCGTCGGCCTCCGTCGATCCGCGCTCCACGCCCCCTTCTTTTTGCGTCAGTACCCGCACCCACAGTCCAGCGCTTCCGCTGGTTCTCCCGCCCGCTCCCGCAGTCCAGTGCGTATTTCACGCCTAGGGCTTCCGTCTCCCTTCCCCAACCGCTCCTCCAGCGCCTCGTCCCTCTTCAGAGGCGTCCCCTCTTCCTTCTCCAGCGGCCTTCTACCTTCAGAGGCCTTCTCCGCCCGGTTTTTTTCCGGGCGACCCTTTGTCTCCAGTCGTTTTGCTCTCCATGGGGGCTGCCGGAGACATTGCGATCACATCTTCCGGTCTCCTCTCTGGCGACGCGATCTAAGAGACTCGTAGGATGTGGTTTCTTTCAATTTGAGATCTTTATCTTACTAATTCTCTTTGGACTGTCAACGATGGGTGATTCCTCCGAAATCTGCTCGTCTCCTCCTACCGGTGCCCTCCATGGTCCCCCTGTAGAGACTCCTCGGAGCCACGACCAATCTGGCTCATTGAAGATCACTATTGTTGCCTTTGATGGCACAAATTATCTGGAATGATCCAGGGCAGCACAACATGCTATTTGAAGTCACCAGCTCTATGGGCATATCGATGGTACCACTATTGAGCCACCACGTACTGATCCCTCTTGGAGAAAATAGAATGCGGACAATTCCTTGGTTGTCTCGTGGTTACTTCACTCGATGTCTCCTCAGGTGTATCGCAACTACATGATTCTGGATTTTGCTTATGTAATTTGGAAACGGGCTCGTGACAGCTACTCCCAAGCAGGCAGTTCGACACAGATTTATGTGCTCACTCGTCATGTCTTGGAGTTGAAGCAGGGAAACATGCCCGTTTCAGCCTTCTACTCTGAGTTCGAACGCCTGTATCAGGAACACCTTTACCGCTGCTTGTACTTTCGATGCGCAGGCTCTTCAGAAGAACAAAGATTGCTTTCGGGTTCACGTCTTCCTTATGGGTCTCAATATGGAGCTTGATGTCTACACTGTTCTCTTGGTTCATCTACTGATCGTGAGCCTCTTCCCTCTCTTCGGGAAGCATTCAGTATGATTCTCAGAGATGAGAATCGTTGTCGCTCTCTTGGTTCATCTACTGACCACTCTGCTCTTGCTGGGATTTCTCGAGGACCCCCTCCCATATGCAGTCATTGTGGGAAGAAAGGTCATACTACGGACGTTTTCTTTCGCCTACACTTTCATCATGCTCCCTCTGGTTGGGGTTCAGGTGCTCATGGGAGAGGTGGTCACCGTAGGGGTGGTCGTCGGGTTGGTGCCCGCACTCAGCATTTTGCGCATTCAACTGAGGTTTATGAGGACAACTCTGGGGATCTTTCTGCTATAGAGTTAGAGGCCCTTCGTTGTATGTTGTGTTCCCAGTCAAACTCTGCATCGGCTGATTCCACTACTGTGTTTGCTACTTCAGGTATCTTCAGTGCTCATGCTTTGTCTTCCTCCCCTATCGAGTGGATCATCAACTCGGGTGCGACCATTCACATAACTGGCTCTGCCTCAGATTTCACCTCTTATACTCCTCTCTCGGGTCGTGATAAGATCATTGTTGCTAATGATTCCCTTTATTCTATTGCTGGCAAAGGAACCGTTGCATGTTCTCCCGACCTATCACTTTCTTCGGTTTTTCATGTCCCTTCATTTTCTCGCAATCTTCTCTCCATAAGCCACTTAATTGTTTCTTTAAATTGCTTTGTGACCTTTTCCCCTGATGTTTGTGTGTTTCAAGATCTCGATATGAAGCGGACACTTGGCAGTGGTAGGAACGTTGGAGTGTTGTACTTGCTGAACTAGTCGATTTCTCCTAGTGCGCTTTCCACTACCAGAGCTCCGACTTTATACGACATCCGGTGCTTGCATTTGTGCCTGGGCCACCCTTCTATTTTCTATCTTACCAAACTCTTTTTTGCTTTCAATTGTTTAGTTTAGTCGTTTACTTGTGACACATGTGAATGCTCAAAACATGTTCGTCATAGTATCAGTCATGTTTATTTTCCTAGTTCCTGTCTGTTTGATGTTATACATTCTGATATTTGGGGTCTCTCCCCAGTGTTGTCTTTATCTAGCTGTAAATGGTTTGTTACATTTATTGATTGTCATTCTCGCACTAATTGGTTGTATTTGTTAAAAAGGAAGTGTGATGTGCTTACTTGTTTTCACTCCTTTCATCAAATTGTTGTGACTCAATTCATTGGCACAATTCATCTCTTCGTAGTGATAATGGTGAGGAATATGATGACCGGGGAGCATTCAGTGCTTATCTTGACAAACATGACATTATTCATCAAACCACATGTGTTCATACTTCTACTCAAAATGGAGTCGCTGAACGAAAAAAGATGTGGTTCTGAATGCCGCTCATCTCATTAATCGTCTCCCTTCTCACTCCATTTCCTATGATACGCACCTCTCTCATTTAGCCAAGAACCACATTGTCCACACGTCTTGCATCGCTTCTCGCATCTTTGATTTCGTCTGCTTTGTTCATGTTCATACCTCGATAAACTGGATGCTCGTTCCCTTTGCTGTGTTTTCGTTGGCTAGTCTCCTGCCACCAAAGGATATAGGTGTTATCACTCCTCTACTCGTCGTTATTCCTGCACTGTTGATGTTACTTTTCGGGAGGGGGACCTATTTTGGTCCTCGTCAGGGGGAGACAAGTAGTAACAGTGACGGGACCATCGACTCTCCTCTCCTGATTGTTGTTTCTCCTCTCCCGGAGATTGCTTCTCCTCATATACCCCCTCCTCTGGTTCCTAGTGACCCAGTATTGTGCCTGTTCCTACCAGCTCTATTCCTCCTATATTATATACATACTCTCGCAGACCTTGGACTACTGAGCAAGTATAGACCGTGGATGTTCCACCGGTGCCAGTGCATGTGTCCCCTACAGATTCAGATGATGACTTCCATGTTCCCTTTGCTCGCCTTAAAGGTAAGACGGGTGGCACCAAACACCTCATTGCCAACTACATTTCTTACACTCACCTCTCTCAGGCTTACAAAGTTTTTATCTCATCTCTTTCATCTATTGTGATTCCTAAGACCTGGCAGGAGACTGTTCAGATACCTGAGTGGAAACAGATTATGGAAGAAGAGATGTGTGCCTTAGGAAAAAATTGCACATGGCAGCTTGCACGTCTTCCACCTGGAAAGCGAACGGTTGGATCACGTTGGATCTTCTCTGTCAAGCAGAATCAAGATGGGGTGGTGGAGCGGTATAAAATACGTTTGGTGGCTCAAGGGTATACCCAGACCCAAGGAATTGACTACCAAGAAACCTTTACTCTTGTTGCAAAGATGAATTCTATTCGGACGATCCTCTCATGTGTTGATTGTCATGGGTGGGAGTTACAACAGCTTGATGTAAAAAATGTGTTCTTGCATGGTGATCTGAAGAAGTATACATGACTATCTCTCTTGGCTTTACCAAAGAAGGGTCCAGTGGAAAGGTCTGTCGTCTGCAGAAATCCCTATATGGCCTGAAGCAGTCCCCTAGAGCTTGGTTTGGACGGTTTAACAAGACCATACTTCAACTAGGCTATACTGAAGGACAGACATATCATACTCTCTTTATCAAGAGGAGAGGAACTCGAGTATCGATCCTTATTGTGTACGTGGATGACATCATCATTACAGGAGATGGCCTGGAGGAGATCGTTCACTTGAAAGAACAATTGATCAAAAAAATTAAAATCAAGAATTTGGGGAAGTTGAAATACTTTTTGGGAATTGAAATAGTGAGGTCTCATCAGGGGATCTTTATCTCTCAGAGAAAGTATACCCTTGACCGTCTGGAGGAAACTGGGATGCTCGGGTGTGCTCTGATGGATACACCGATTGAGGTTAATCACAAGATTGATGTTGATACCAGTGGAGAGAATGTGGATGTTTCAATGTACCAACGATTCGTTGGCAGACTCATATATTTATCGCATACTCGTCCTAACATTACGTACACTGTGGGTGTCCTAAGTAGATTCATTCACTCTCCCACAGCTCGCCATCAGCAGGCAACGTTTCGGGTACTGAGATACCTCAAGAAGTCTGCAAGACGTGGGATTTTGTTATCTACAAACTAACCTGTAGAAATTGAAGTGTTTACAGATGTCGATTGGGTCGGTAGTCAGGACGATAGAAAGTCTACTACCAGGTAATGCTCATTTGTGGGCGGAAATCTTGTATCATGTAAGAGCAAGAAACAAAATGGTGTGTCTTGCTCAAGTGCTGAAGCTGAATATAGGGTTATGGCTCAAAGAGTATGTGAGGGGTTGTGGCTGAAGACAATTCTCCAAGATATGGGTCTTCAGGTGAACAAACCAATTACTATTTACTGCGACAACAAAGTTGTCATCAATATTGATCACATGATAGGACAAAGCATGTTGAAGTTGACAGACATTTCATCAAAGATCACCTAAATAAGGGAAATAGATGTTCTCCGTTCGTGAATTCACATGACCAACTAACCGACGTCTTCACTAAGGGGTTAAGCTATGACAACTTCATATACAATACAATCAAGATGGGAATGATCGATATATATTCTCAACTTGAGGGGGAGAGTCAAATGTGTTTTACGTGTCTTTATTTTTTGTTTTTTTCCCACTCTTATTCCACGTGATGTCACATGTGTTATGTCGTATATATATGTATGTTTGGCCCGATTTTGAACAACTGAGTATTTTTCTTCCTCTATTCGTCTAGTACACGAGTTTTTTGATGTGAAACTGAATTCATAATAGGCCCCCTCACTTTTAAAGACATTTCCATCGAACATGTAGACTTCTATGTTAATTGGTGAATCTGAGAGTGGTCGTTGGGCCTAACGTATTTTGATATCATGTTCAATTCTAGGCAACCAACCTAAAACTAATTGGTTATTGCTTGAAGGGTCTATGTTTTATAGGAAGTGCACAAGGTTACATTAGCTCTCTGTATGGATTTGTACTCCCAATACACCCTCTCACTTGTAAGGGCTTTGTGTAATGCCCCGGTCTATTGTATGTGCACTACAGGTCTGCAGACTAGTGACCCCAACCCATCTCCACGGATCTGATTAGCCGCAACCACTAATTTCAATGACGGATTGTTGAGACCGGGGCTTGAATCCCAGATCTCCTAGATAAGGGAACTCTAAACTGTTCCTCAATTGGTGATGAGGACCAGTTTAGGGCTCCCTTATCTAGGAGGTCTGGGGTTATGCCCCAGCCTCAACTTCCATTGAAATTAGTGGTTGCGGTCAGTCAGATCCTTGGAGATGGCTGCGGTCAATCAGACCCGTCATATGCACGTGGACTTCATTTTTTTTTTAATTGGCAACTTGGAAATGGGTGGTTGTGCCTATCTTGCTGCTCTATACCATGTAGATCCTGAGCATCTTACATTAAACCAATTGATTATAGGTGGCTGGACCCAAAATCTATATTAAGTGCACTAAAATAACATGAGTTTCCTAATGTGGTACTAAATTTTCAATACAGCATGCTTTGAGGTGCTTATTATTTTGAAGTGTGAACAGAGCATAGCGAGTTGAAAACATTTTCTGGCAATTGCACTAAATACACATGCTTTACACTTGCATTATACTGGATGCCACTTGTGGTTGCCAGATTGGAGATCATTGGTTTTATCCATTCAAGAACCTGAGCTTCTTTTCTCTTTTATCAAACTACAGTGTGACGGGAAATCGCATTATTCGGGGATCTCCCTCAAATTCAACGGTCGAATGCACCGACAATTAGTATGAACTCAGAATCCTTTAATTTTATTCTAATGCTTTTATTGGAGAGTGCCTACAAATCTTACCTTTAATTTCGTTTTCAGTGAGGTGTTTGCTTTCAACCCAAAGGATGCAAAGCTCTTACCACGGGCAGGTAGTTCTCTAGTTCAGTCAGAACCAAAAGCAAGTACCGATGGGATCGCGGAAAGGATACTTCGCCTTGTTCAAACCCTAGAAAATAAGGTAAAACAAAATCACTCTAAGATTCTTAGCTCAGGTTAAGGGCTGGTTTGGCGCAGCCGCCGCCCGTCTGCGATCGCAACCCATGGGCTGCCATCATGGATTTGCGCGCGATTGGACAGCAGTCTGTGATGGCAGTTCTTGATTCATGTCGCGGCAAAAGTTTCATTAATTTTCGTCGGCCACATGGACAAGATTTTTTGCTATATTCATAGAACATAAATTACAATTAAAGTAGGTTTTTAAATACTAAAATCTATGAATATTATAAAATGGATCTGTATGTGCCCATCTATAGGATCCATTTTATTAAAAATCAAATCCTTGTTTCTTGGGACTATGATTCGTAATACTCCCATGACAAATTGTTGAGCATTACCGAATGAACAGATGTGAGTTTTTGATTCATTGGAAACAAAAAAGTTTACTAAGATTAAATCCTTGAGATAGTAACACCATGCTGGAAATTTGCGAAATGAAATAGGGTAACATCATGACAATAAGGATGAGTGATTGCAGAACTTGATTACTATGTGAATTAAATGAAAAGTAGTGAAAGTCAAGACATTTGAGCAATTAAGATTAATTTGTCATGACATGACATTAAAAGTATAAACGACCGAGAGACAAAAAAATTCTTTATTTTGGCGGACGATTAGTTGAACATGTATACTTATATATGATCCCTCGATAATGATTTTGATAGCACCAGGAAGCGGGACATAGATGTTTGATAATGTTATAATAACCTTTTGGAAGATTCATGTCTATGAGGAGTTCAATTTTGATTATCAAATGTGTATACGGCGAGATCACATGAGATGTGCATAATGGATTTTATTGAGATCTTTCTTAAGATGAAATCAACTTGTGACGAATCTTATTGTTTCAGATTTTACCCTTATATCATATAAATCAAACTCCATTTGGAAAAGCGATTGGAAGTCATTTTTATGAACATCAATATTAATAATGATCGTTTGATGTATACTTGAAGGGTTTACTCTACAAATTATGTAATGTTGCTTAAGTAGAGATGTAATAAATCATGAATTTAGAAGAAACAAAAAAGATAATTTTTTCATCACATCATAATTTTGGAAGTTGGCTTAAGTTTATACATAATAATATTAACCTGGCGAATATGGTGATCATTGGTCATAAGAGATTCTAGATCCAAGTGTGATTAAAGTCTATTTTGGGTAATAAATTGTGGGAAATGATTTTTCATAAGTCATGAAATTGGAAAAAACGATGAGCTAGACATCCCGTCTTAAGTTTGGAAGTTGGTTAATTGTTATACATAATAGTGTTGGTCTCATGAGTATGATAATTTTGGTGATTGTAAGTTCACATTGATTGATAGGTAATAATCTATATGGACAGGAATAGAAAAGGTTTACACATACATACATAAGTTGGATTTTCGTCATAAATAAAACTACGATAACTTATATTTTGTTAATATAGGATCCATTTTGTTAATATATTTTATATAGCGAATTGGGCTCCTGTTCGCATTTTGCTCCCTTGGATAATCAGATTGAGTAGTTTTAGTTTAAGCTGGACCTGTTCCCCTTAAGAGCTGAAAATCTGAAGTCAAACCTTAACTTCAAGCCTTAGGCCTCCTTTGGAGCGGAGGTTTTTGTGCGGGTGCGGATGGGCCCAGCACGGCGTTCAATTGATGGAGCGGCCTTGGATCTGCGCCCAGCTGGAAAACCACAGAAAGCAGCGGATTTCTGCTGTTTTCGATAGGCCACATGGCTGCGGTCAGGCGGCTGCAGATCCGCGGCCGTGGGATCTCCGCCACAAACAGGGCCTTAAATAAATACGAGCTGGTTTTGAAATGTATGCATAATGTTGGCCATATGCATGTTCCAGACACTGGTTTCAAAGCTACCGGATCAAGGCGAGAAACTGAGGAAGCAAATTTCAGAATTGAGGATGCAGCAGCTCGAGAAATCAGCGGAATCTGCCGCCGATAAGCAAGCTCATGACAGGAAGCAACCTGTGGAATTCATCGATCTGGATGAACTGAGCAGTGATTTACAAAGGATTGTCAGCTTCTCACCGCCTTCAAATTCACAAACTGGGACTCCATAGATTGATTCACCTACAAATGGATAGGCTATTATTTTGTGTTCTTTTATGCGCGTTGTTTTGTTCTTTTATGCGTGCGTGTGTGGGCACGTGCGAGCGCGTGTGCGCGCATGTGGGGGGCGCTGACCGTCCACGCTGCGCAGATTTAAGCCCTTTACGCGATTTTTTAAAATCCAATGGTTATTTTAAAAAAAACTAATTGCAAATCAGCGGGGCGGCCGGCGACTGCGGGCTGGCTGCCGGCCGCCCCGGGCTCGGCGACGAGCCCAGGGCGGCCGGGGAGCCCGCAGTTGCTGGCCTCCCCTTCTGTTAACATCCGTTGGATTAAATCCAAGGGTTGGAAATATGGGCGCGGAAAACCCCTGTATACGTGTTAAGCGGATATACAATTCACCTAAATCTTTCACTACTATAAAGGAAAAGTTATCTTTGGTGCAACATTTAAAAATACTAATTATGCTCTCATTTTTATATTTTAATGATTTGACATGCATTATAGTTTCTTTTAAAAAAATTGTTCATTCAAGTAATTATATTATTTCAAATTTAAAAATTATGTTGAAAATCTATTAAAATTCAAAAAAAATTTATTAGAGCTTCTACACTTGCAATGATAGGCTTTCATTAGGCATGTCAATAGTCAATTTGAGAAAGGTTGTCATTATGCATATTTTGATGAGTTTTTATTAAATCAATCAAGATGATTTAAATTTATATATTATATTTATAATAAATAAATCATATATATTATTAACATAATACATAAAAGGTGTGATGACGTTGGGGCGGGAGAAGCCCACCACCAAATCGGGTACTGTCGCGCGTGATTGTACGGCCGGAGATAGGGTATTGTCGCGTCAGGGGGCGGGCGAAGCCCACTGTCGTTGGTCAGGTACTATGGCCGTTGGGGCGGAGGCCTGTACCTTCCACTCGTATATATATACGAGCATCTTCGCACGGGCTACGCCCGTGCTCGATGCTCTCGGGCGGCATGCAGGCAGGGGCGGACCCATCTTGGGGCGAGGGTGGGCGGCCGCCCACACTCATTTCTTTTACGGTTATATAAAAAAACAAGCTGCGTGTTTTTCAGGTATATACGCGCAAATGAAAAAAAACATCTATATGCATGCATTATTTTGAAAAATGTTCAACATGAAAGTTGTAGATCTCGTCGAGATCTACAACTTTCATGTTGAACACTTTTCCAAAAAACGCACTCATATAGGTGTTTTTTCCGCCCGAAAATAACGGCACGAAACTTTATTGATTTCCCAAAATTTACGTCAAGTTTCGCGCATTTTCAAAAAAATGCATGCATATAGGTGTTTTTTTCTATTTGGGCGTATATATCCGAAAAACGCGCTGCGCGTATATATAGTAACCCGTTTCTTAAAAAAAAATTAATAATATTTGCCACGGTTTAATCCGTGGCAAATATCCTATTTTTTAATAGTATGAATCAAACAATTTTTAAGTCCGGCCACAATAAAAAAAATTACTGTGTCCGCCACTGCATGCAGGCGGACTTCATCCGCCTGCGCACGGGCTTCGCCTGTATTCGATGCGTTGTTGCGGGCTGCGCTTGCTTATGAGTGGGTTGCGCACGCACCCGAAATTTTTTTTTCAAAACATATACATATGAGTACTTAAAATGACCGTAAAAAAATTAAGTACTATTTCTATTTTTATTTTATACAATTTTGCAAATTTTAATCTATAAAAATTAATTCATCCCTCCCTCTCTCTCTTTATCACTCTCCCCTATATCTCTCTCCCCCCTCTCTCTCCCTCTCCCTCCACTCTCTCCAAAATCTCTCCCCTCTCATGCTCTCTCTTATGATCCAATGATCAATATTCAATCTATGGTGTGCCTCCAAATATCTATATTCCCTTATATTGGCAGGCACGGACCTCCGGCCCGACGGCCACGCACCACAGTACCCGGCCGACGACGACGGGCGGCGGCCGACGCCCGCCCCCGGCTCGATGCTCTCGAGCGGCCTTCGACCGCATCCAGGCGGGCTTAACTCTCCTCTGCACGTGCTCGATTCGTCTGCGGGCTGCACCCGCATCAACGCGGGCCTCGGCCGCAACATATACATATGAGTACTCAAAATGACCGTAAAAAAAAATCTATGTTACAATATTTATTTTGTAATAAAATATATTATTTTACGTAAAATAATTATTTTATCTTCCCTCTCTCCCTCCTTCTCTTCCTCTCTCTCTCTTCCTCTCTCTCTTTCTCTCTGCCGCAATATATATTTCGTAATAATATGTATAATAATATATACCATAGCTCGCCTCCCTCTCTCTGCTCTCTCTCTTCTTCTCTCCCTCTCTTTCTCTCTCTGTCCGATCCCTACCTCTCTATAGCCGTAGGAGATGTAGGATTTTTATTTTGTACGGCACAAAAGATTGAACGGTTGTTATTTTTCATGTGAAAAATTAACGGATGAGATTTCTCTGACTGCTTTTAAATTCATGATTTTAAAAACCATCTAATATTTCTTTTATAAGTGTTAAACATTTTATATATATATAATTGGTGATGGGAAGTGAAAGAACTTTATAGTTAAGTGTGTCTGGGCTTGAGTAGTTTTGGGATGAGTGCCCTCCTGGGAAGTCTCGTATGGGCGCTATCATTTCTCGTCGAAGGGAGGTTGCAATATCCAACAATCTGTTGGTGCGATTGGAGAGGGGTTGGTGTGTACGGCCTGTAGACCTGTTGATGGCGCCGACCCGCCACCGTTGGAAGACACGCCGCCCACGCACAATCTTCGCCCCAACACAAGGAAGTCCTACCGCGACATGCTCCGCTACAAACATTGAGTTATCTACTATTCTTAATAAACATATATTACTAGTTCTTATTTGTGATTCCGAGTTCGATCGATCAAAATGTTAGGCAGTCACGGACATTTGATTTCTCTTTTATTTCTTGCATTTTTTTTTGAGTTAAAAACATTTGAGTGGGTAGGATAAGATCTAGAAAATGTGTGGTTTAGGAGTGCTCTTTGTAGGGAGTATAAATACTCCATTTGTTGGTTTGATGTCCTAATGAAGATATTTTGAGCAAAAGCAAAAGCATCGGCTTCTCTCCCGTTCGGCGCGACACCGACGAATCTGTCTGGCGCGATACCGGCGGGCTGCACCCTCCTCCCCGGCGAGACACCGGCGGCGCTTCCCCTCCCCTCCGGCGCGACACCGGCGAGCATCTCCTTCTTCCCGGCCGAACGCGACTCCGCCGCCCCGATCTCCCTGTGTTGATCCACAAGGCCAGGCTCCAACTAGGCCCCGACGCCGACCACCCCTCCGGCATGATTCCGGCCTCCTCGTGGTGCGACGCCACCGTTGCCCCACCGTGCTTTGCAACGGCGTCTCCCCCTCTCGGAAATTTCAGCGGGTTTTTGTTGGGTAACGATTCCCCTCCACTCCGTGTGTGATTCGTCTCTTTTTTTGTATTCATGTGGCTGTGATCGAATTGTGTGTGATCGGAAACAACGAACAAATTGGAACGTTGATAGTGCGTCGCTCATCTCCAATCAATTGATCAGAGAGGGGTCATCGCTCGGCGGCTTGACGCTTGTTGGAGTTACTACTCACCGGTTGGAAATCTCAGTTCCGAAATTTCGCTTCCGCTAGTCCATCGTGTAGGATTGGAGTGTGCATGTTTTACAATCAATTTCGTACTAATCGAAGGCGGTGGCTTTTAATTTGCTCGCCAAGTGTTTGAGCATTTGTCTAAATTAGCTCGCGCGTTGGTTAATTGTTTGTCTTTGGTTTTATGTAACTTTTCTAACGATCGATAAAAGGTTTGGTGGCCTTAGTTTTCTTTGTTAGAAGAAACCATCCCCTTTCGAACCCTTTATTTTGGGTGGATCTCTTTTGGTACAACATCACTCGTTCGGATCGTGTGGGCCCTTTTGGCTTGATCAAAAATTGGCTTCATAGCCCTTGGGAGATCCAAAAAGGCTTAGCGAACCTTAGTTTGGGCAAGTGTTTCTCTCTTGTCAGTTCATTCGTCGCATTGATGTGTGAGTTTTATCTACGCATATAGGGTTGACGGTATTAATTGTGCACAAACCAGTGTTGCTACATCACCTGTTGAGGCTGAACTTTTTTGAGTGTGATGTTGGGGGTACTGGTGGTCGTCCTTTCAAGCCGTGGGTTGGGGAGGCCATTACAAATATATTTATCGAGAGAGAGAGGAGAGAGCGAGAGATTACCATTCATGTACAAAAAGTATTGCCTTTAGTAAATCTTTAGGGGACTTTTTGTGCATGGATGTTATGAAATGTAAACATTGAGGGGGCGTAGTTGTTGTTTTGAAAGTTAGAAGGTGCAAACTGTAATTACACAAATTTTGAGGGAAGGTTCCTATAAATAACCCTATATTTATTCTCCATTTTGTTGATGGTTATAAGAGGCATATAGCTATTATTTTGTTTAACATTAGACAAACATGAATCATTTTTAAGATAAAGGCTTTATTTGGTTGCGCATTTTAAACCCCGCACATTTTGGTAAAATGCAACTCTCAACTGTTTCACATTTGTTTTTCTGCCTACAGTTGGAATCGCAGGCGTTTTCGATCAGCGCAAAAAGTTGCGGGACGAAAACCTATGGGAGAGCTTCAGTGTGTCGCGTTTAGGGAGGAAAAGATTGCGCCATGTATCGCGCCGCAACTCCGTCGTCTCTCCCATCGCAACGAGGCATCCCGCCGCATTAAGGGTTCGCAACTCTCACTTTTCTCTCCTACACCGAGATCTCCGACGCATGTTCTCTTCGACACAGCTTATTCCAGTCGTCGGCTTTTAGGGAGGAGGAAGAAATCTCGCCGCTAGAGAAATCCTGTTGTGCTCTCTAGAGAAATCCTCGTCAGACTACCCCCGCGCAGGCCGCTGACGGCGGAGCGGCGTGGAGGCAGGGCAAGGGCATAGGCAGGGCCAAACAGTAAAATTATAATGTTTATAATATAAAGTATAAAAAGTAAAATTATATTTAAAAACAATTAATAATAGAAAATAATTAACAGTTTTAACAATTTATATATATATATACGAGCATCTTCGCACGGGCTACGCCCGTGCTCGATGCTCTCGGGCGGCCTTCGGCCGCCTCCAGGCGGGCTTCGCCCGCCTGCGCACGGGCTACGCCCGTGCTTGATGCTCTCGGATGGTCTTCGGCCGCATCCAGGCGGGCTTTGCCCGCCTGTGCACGGGATACGCCCGTGCTTGATGCTCTCGGACGGCCATCGGCCGCATCCAGGCGGGCTTCGCCTGCCTGTGCACGGGCTTTGCCCGTGCTCGATGCTCTCGGACCGCCTTCGGCGACATCCATCTGCTGGGATTTAAATAAAGTTTTCGATGATGACTGAAATTGCTTGTAGGCTCTATGATGTTTTTGCTAGTAATCACTTATGCCTGATTTTGTTGTGGAGTTGGGATGGGTATTTTAGGTCATCTCAGATCCATATTTGCACATGAACTGAAATGGTTAAATTGAGCGTTTGAGTTGTTTGATGTGAAATGAACTACATTTTGTTCAATGAAATCTTTAAACAATATGATCTTCTTTAGTATTGTAGTTGTAGACGTATGTTTGTTTGCACTGGTCTGAGTAGTGCCATGTCAAATGAAGCATCTGATAAATGTAGGAAAAATACTAATAATAATATCAATATCAAAGAAGTCATAGGTAGTTAGTTTTGTACTTGCTGTATATCGCAAAGGCTAACGCAGTTAGTTTTATTTGGGCAGATATAATATATCTGTGCGGGAAAAAGAGGCAGGGATCTGATCTGTGGGGAATTTATTTTCACCATTATTAAGGTATGATTCATGCGTTGCTAACTGCCTGAACTGTGAGAATAAGTAGTCCTAAGTGGAGCTTCTACAGTAAGGAGTGCATACGCTAGGTAATACCAAAAAGAGAGTGTATGAAGTGATAATAGCGATGAGAAACATGAATAAATGGTCAAAGAAAAAATTTTATATTACATAGTGCTAAGATATTAAATTGTTGAAAAACAATTCACAGACATAGGAAGTACTCGTCAGTGGGGGTTAAAACATTTTTTTGTACGTGAAAATGCGAAGGCATCACAATTGATGAGAAAATGTTTTACAGACATATTTAAAATCTAACTTCTCTATGACGATGCTATGTAACTAAGGAACATCCAAGAAGCAGCTGAAGTGTAATTAGAAGCTCTTCGCAGTAACATCAGTATTTGATGACATATTTTCTTCAGTGGTCTTGAGAGACTCTGCATTGGTGGAACATGTGGCGGGGTATTAGTTATTAAACTGTTGATTGAGATATGGTAGTAATATTTGTAATGTAGTACATGTTAGTTTGTAGATGTTACCTTTTAATCATTGTGAATACGTAGTTCCACTCTTCTTCTGGCGTTAGACCTGGTGGCACAGCTGGAATACGTAATCTGAATCCTGGAATCTCAATTCGTGGTAGATCGGACCATCTGGTTCTATTTGGTGGATAAAGTTCATCATAGTAATTGTCATCCGAGGCAGTTGCAGTGTTGTTGTTTATAGGATTAGCTGTGGAACAAAACATATAATTTAGTTTTCCAAGTTTTTCGTAGAAAAAAAATGTAGAAATGCACATGATGAATGACTTACTGGGCTCTTTGGCGTGTTGATTATGTAATTGTAAGTCGTCAGTTGATGAATTGTTGTTAGTCATCTGCACAATGTGGATATTCAGAAACAAATAGTGAATGTATGTATAATGAGGCATTAGTTTGTAAAATATGTAGAACAGTAGTTGATATGATTATGTATAGAACATTGGTATTTAAGTTTAAAATTTCGAAATAAATCCTGTACAGCATATGTTGTAAAACTGAGGCCGAAAAAAACGGAGGATTTGCATTAAACATAATATAAAGTAAGTATAGAATCAAATAAATATATTATTTAAGTGTCACAAAATGTAACTGTATAAATATTTCGACAGTTATTATTTCTAGTAATAGTACAGTGCAGAGAGTAATGAGCGCTAAATTATAAAGCGTAGAGGGTGCAGAGCAAATATTGAAGATGTGATAAATGTGGAATGTAGCGGATATTGGTTGATAAAAAATATGATAATTGCATGTACCTTGAAATGATCAAAAGGCTGTCTTGTAGTTGAGGTAGTACTGGAATGGAGGAGTTGTTGATGTTGGTTGTAGTTGACTACAGATGAGGTTGCTGTGAAAGTAATATCCGATAAGCAAACATTAACAGTAGTAATGTATATTTGATATTGTTAAAATAATTATGGAGTATATAATGCACCTGGAGATTAACTTTTGATAGAAGATCTCTGAAAACAATATTCTTTGTGTATGCGCCAGGATATTCAGGTAAGAGATTGTTTTTAATTAATACCTTGGTGTTAGCGGCAGTGGTTCCTCTCGATAGAGCCACGTAGAGCTGTCCATGAGTAAAGACAGGAGAAGGTAAATAGAGACCAACATGCTGTATTGTTTGTCCTTGAGATTTGTTTATGGTTAGAGCAAAACTTAAACGGACTGGGAACTGTTTTCTAGTGAGTTCAAAAGGCATTTGTTGATCTCCAGTATTCTTTAAAGGTATACGCGGTAAGAAAACTGCCTTGCCTTTATGTTGCCCTGTAAGAATTTCTGCCTCAATAACATTTCTTGAAAATTGTCGGCATATCAGGCGTGAACCGTTGCAAAGCCCAATACGTGGGTTTAAGTTCCGCAGCAGCATAATAGGGGCACCTCTCTTTAAAGACAATTTGTGTGGAGGAAGATTGCTGGCTGATATGTTGTTTAGTAATTCTTGGGGGTATATATTGTATTTGTCATCTTCAACTGAATCAAAAGAATAGTATGTCATTTCTTCCCCAGGGAAACCAGTAAGACATTTTTCATTTAAATGAGCCACGTCTTCATTTAATGGAGTAAGCAATGCTCTGTTCTCCCAATAATTATAGTTTGTAATATTGCGCGTCATATTAGAGAATATGACGCTGATGAGTATACTGATTGAATGTTCGCCATCCCAAGGGATAATCATTGAATCGGGAATGCGAACTATATCGTCTGCACCTGTAGACTCGATGCCATTTCCAATACGAAGAAGAAATTTTGAGAACTCATAATCATTGATTGCGCGCATATTTTCAGTTAATGAGAGTAATCTAACATTTGGCCATAACGAAGATGTAACAATACTGGCATTAATAATTTGAGAGACGGTGCCATTAATGACAACAGGTGGAATTTGACGGAAGTCACCTCCCATGAGTAAAATAATTCCACCAAAAGGTAAGTCTTTGCTTAGAGCATCTCGTATTGACCGGTCAACAGATTCAAAAATATATTTGTGTGACATAGGTGCTTCATCCCACAAAATAGCAGAACATTGTTGTAAAAGTTGTTGTAGTGCAGAAAGTTTGCTGATGTTACAGTATGACTCTGCTTCGATAGGAACCGGAATTTTGAATCTTAGGTGTGCTGTATTTCCACCTGGGAGTAGAGTTGCTGCAATTCCGGATGATGCAGTGGCAAGTACAATGTGACCATCTTTGCGTAGGTGGGCAAGAATTGATTTGTATAAAAAAGTTTTTCCAGTGCCAGCAGGTCCATCAATGAAGAACATACCACCGTTGCCTTGTTGAATAGCTGCAATAATAATGTGGAAGATGTAGGATTGACTTTCATTTAAGGATGATATCGAGATGAGATATGTATTTGACACTGGTAGTGATAGTTCATCCTCAATTAAAATGGAGAAATTTGTAATATTCTGAAATTTTGCAGACATTTGAGGCAGATCAAACTGTGTAATGCATTTGTTATGTTGTTGCAGAATGTTATCTATTTCACGTAGGAGTTTGTTGAGGACATATAAATCACTGGCAGATGACGATGAGACGTAATCTTCTATCATCGATGCGTAATTGGCATTCCAGAGTTCTCTAACATTTGTAGGATTGCAGAATAGCAAAATTGTTGTAAATAACGTACGCAGTGCTGCGGGCATCTGAAATTCTCTAGCATCTTCCATACAATTATGAAGACTATTGTCTTGTTCTAATAAATCATAATGCTCGGCTGCGGAACAAAATGTTGGATGAGTAATATTACCAACTGTCATCAGATGTTCAAAAGATCTTGGTGCTCGGATATGATTTAACAACATGCGTAAGTAAAATCTTTCTCCTTCTGAAGGATGTACTGAGTACATTCGAGCAATAACCTTTTGACGACGTCTTCGTTTATGCCATGTTCTTGAATTTGAATTCCATGTGTAGTGTTTAGGAAAATCGGTGTATAAATACATCTGATGCTGGTTTGTCTCATTACAATGGAAAAACTCAGTTAACATTGTCCGGGAGTTGCGGTCGTTTGAAAGAATGTTATTTACTACATCAGTACTGCGGAATTGAACTTGATGTCTGTTCGGCAAATGTATTTGTAAACGAATAACTGACGGATATGTTTGATACATGTTGAATTTGAATATTTTCCAAAAAGCTTCTTGAGGACATATCCAGCGCCCACTGACATATTGAGATATCTCATTTCGATCCGCAATATCGTGTATTTGAAATGAAACACAATCTGGGCCTTTGTGAATGTATTTGTATAAGTATTTAATACTTTTAATACTACTACAAATTTCAACATTTATATGACAGTCATACTTTAGTAGAAGGTATGGATTATATGGAACAACCCATTGATTGTCAATATTAAAATCTGAAGCACGTCGTAATCTAAAATATCGGCCGTTATTGCGTCGATGATATATTGGGTATGAGTCTGCTCCTTGATGTATATGTTCAGAAAATTTTTTGGGATATCCCTTTTTGCAGATGCCATGTTTCATACATGGTGCTTGAGTGTTTAAAGGTGCGCATGGACCATGAATCATATGATGCACAACTGCATTGTAGAGTTCTGGTTCATGTTCCACAGAAGGTAGTTCAGCGCGAACAATTCTGTCGTAGTCATCTGGAGTGTTCATTTTGTCTTCTGTATCAAGAGTAATCAGCATGTGAACATGGGGCAAACCTCTTTTTTGAAACTCAATTACATGCACATGATTAATTGTTCTTCCCAAAATATGTTTATGAAAAAGATCTTGCTTTAATGCTGTGTATTTAGCATGGAATATTCGAGCAACAATATCAGGACGATCTTGAGCTGTTTGTCCGGGATATAGTGAATCTGTGATTTCTGGCCACGATGAATTGCATGTCATTGTTAAGAATATATCTGGTCTTCCATAATGTCGAACAACAGCCATTGCATCTTGATAACGTTGGTATATATCGCGCGGACTCCCAACAAATGATGATGGTAAGATTACGCGGTGGCCTATATTTGCTGTAGTATAATAATATATTCTATTTTATTAAACTATTGAATATATAGAGACATGTTAATGTATACTGCCATGAGTAGTTTTTAATACCTCCACTATTTTCTCCAGCATTGAGGCAATCTTGTAAGCCACAATATAGTTCAGCACGAAGAGTATTTTGATTTCTCTTTATCCAGCGCAATTTCTGCGTTTCTATTTTAATGTACATGTCAACAACATATTGTTGCAGTAGACGACAACCGTGTAGAAGTAACAATGAAGATGGACCACGGTCCTACAGTAATATGAGTATGATTGTAAAGATGTTCATGTAAACGTGGAAGTTGCTGAGTAAATAAATATTATGATATATACCTGAAGCACATAAGAGTAATAGTTGCAGCAACTAACACGTAGATTGTTTAACCCAGTGTATTCAGCTATCCAACCATATGTCCCGTATGGGAGGAGAAGCGGGTATTGAAGAGGATCGTAGAAACCACTATATTCTTGCATGGTGATGACATGACCCTCAGCTGACTGAACAATTATATTGCGCTCATTTGAGTTGAAATAGTCTTCAGCTCCAACAACTATAGCAGCAACTTGTGAAGCGGTTGGCATGATGTACTGTTGCTCACGTGCCAGTCTTTCTTTAATAACTAACTTGCAGTTGTTAATGTCCCGGCGCTCAGAAAGGCGTCGAAACGTTAACACGAATGGATTATACGTATCCAAAATTAGTTTTATTTTCTGTAGTAAAGACCGATATAATTCCGAGCTTTCTTGTAAGCGATGATCTAGCTCATGCTCGGTATCATATATGTATAGTTGTAAGTATCGAGGTCTTGTATTTAGAGGAGGTAGAAGAGATCCAATTTGATGATATATAGCGCCGTGAGCTCGGAAAGTGTAGACAGTGTGCTGATCAGATGATAACGTTGAGTCTAATTTCACACCCATAGATGTGAAAGAGAACACATGATTATATGAACGAATATATCTTTTGAAATGCCGGCTCTCTACAGAGTCACTAATGTATAAATTGTACAGGGCATTTGGGAATGGTTGAGGTGGTATGCGGAGTCTGCCGTTGTTGCAGCACATTGTCATTGTTTCACCAGCAAACAACTTAGCCCGACAGTAAGGACATATTTTTGGTACGCGTAGTTGTAAGTATATAATATGCTGAGGTAGAAGCGATATGCGTGCAGTATTATGAGTCCTGTGGTAATGAGTGTTGAAACCGGAAAACCGGTCTCTGTGGAGTTCGACCCTTGGGGAAGGGGTGACCTCACACCTACTACACTTGGAAGAATGTCACGGACCAAAGACTTGGGAAACTAGGAACAGACCCTCGGCTCTAGCGCGGAGGTCCCACCACACACCCGGAAAGTCACAAGAACACTTCCCCTCCCTTACCAATGAGAGCTGGGTACCTTGGAGAGTTCTCTCAACTCTACCAAGAAGAGAGCTAGGGAGGAGGAAGCCAAAAGCCAATGCCTCTCCAAAGGTACCCAAGGGGGTCTATTTATAGTTTTTCCAAGTCCTGGGGGTAAAATGACCGAAATGCCCCTACGACCTTTTTGCCTTGAGACAATAGCAAACCTCCACACCAAGGGGCAAAGAGGTAACCCCCCCCCCCCCCCCCGAGGGCACAACAGTAAGAACAAGGCCAAAAGAGGGCCCGGGCGACCGGACGAGCCGGGCGAGGGCTGGCCTGACGAGCCGGAAGGGCTGGCCTGACGAGCCGGGCGAGGGCTGGCCTGACGAGCCGGGCGAAGGCTGGCCTGACGAGCCGGGCGAGGGCTGGCCTGACGAGCCGGGAGGGCTGGCCTGACGAGCCGGGCGAGGGCTGGCCTGACGAGCCGGGAGGGCTGGCCTGACGAGCCGGGCGAAGGCTGGCCTGACGAGCCGGGCGAGGGCTGGCCTGACGAGCCGGGAGGGCTGGCCTGACGAGCCGGGCGAGGGCTGGCCTGACGAGCCGGGAGGGCTGGCCTGACGAGCCGGGAGGGCTGGCCTGACGAGCCGGGCGAAGGCTGGCCTGACGAGCCGGGCGGGCTGGCCTGACGAGCCGGGCGAAGGCTGGCCTAACGAGCCGGGCGGGCTGGCCTGACGAGCCGGGCGAGGGCTGGCCTGACGAGCCGGGAGGGCTGGCCTGACGAGCCGGGAGAGGGCTGGCCTGACGATCCGGGAGGGCTGGCCTGACGAGCCGGGCGAGGGCTGGCCTGACGAGCCGGGAGGGCTGGCCTGACGAACCGGGCGAGGGCTGGCCTGACGAGCCGGGAGGGCTGGCCTGACGAGCCGGGAGGGCTGGCCTGACGAGCCGGGCGAAGGCTGGCCTGACGAGCCGGGCGGGCTGGCCTGACGAGCCGGGCGAGGGCTGGCCTGACGAGCCGGGAGGGCTGGCCTGACGAGCCGGGCGAGGGCTGGCCTGACGAGCCGGGCGGGCTGGCCTGACGAGCCGGGAGGGAGGCAAATATTTCATCCCCCTTGCGCCTGATGGAGGACCCCCACTCTGCGAATACGGGGTTGTACACAATCCCCGCTCTTTTTGAGGTTGGCACAAGCTCGGAAAGAAACATCCAACCCAACGTATTCGCTGAGTGGCCTTTTCTTGCGCGGTCGAGAAAATACTTAGCCTCTCCGAGGGATCAACCTGTCATGCCAGCTAATGGGAAGCTGGGTGACGAGACAACCTCGGGGTGAAAATGCTTAGCCCCCCGAGGGGTCAACCTGTCATGCCAGCTTATGGGAGCCTGGGTGACGAGACAGCCTCGGGGTGAAAACACTTAGCCTCCCGAGGGGTCAACCTGTCATGCCAGCTAATGGGAGCCTGGGTGACGAGACAGCCTCGGGGTAAAAACACTTAGCTTCCTGGGGGGTCAACCTGCCATGCCAGCTGATGAGAGCCTGGGTGGCGAGACCTCCTCAGGTTAAAAACACTTAGCTTCCTGGGGGGTCAAACTGCCATGCCAGCTGATGAGAGCCTGGGTGGCGAGACCTCCTCAGGGTAAAAAGGTCATACTCCACGAGAGGTACGCCTGACCTGCCAGCTAGTAAGAGCTTGACAGCAGGACCATCATCGGAGCTAAGGACTTGGGGCTTCCACGAGAGGTACGCCTGACCTGCCAGCTAGTGAGAGCTTGACAGCGGGACCATCATCGGAGCTAAGAGAACTTGGGCTTCCACGAGAGGTACGCCTGACCTGCCAGCTAGTGAGAGCCTGACAGCGGGACCATCATCGGAGCTAAGGACTTTGGGCTTCCACGAGAGGTACGCCTGACCTGCCAGCTAGTGAGAGCCTGACAGCGGGACCATCATCGGAGCTAAGGACTTTGGGCTTCCACGAGAGGTACGCCTGACCTGCCAGCTAGTGAGAGCCTGACAGCGGGACCATCATCGGAGCTAAGGACTTTGGGCTTCCACGAGAGGTACGCCTGACCTGCCAGCTAGTGAGAGCCTGACAGCGGGACCATCATCGGAGCTAAGGACTTTGGGCTTCCACGAGAGGTACGCCTGACCTGCCAGCTAGTGAGAGCCTGACAGCGGGACCATCATCGGAGCTAAGGACTTGGGGCTTCCACGAGAGGTACGCCTGACCTGCCAGCTAGTAAGAGCCTGACAGCGGGACCATCATCGGAGCTAAGGACTTGGGGCTTCCACGAGAGGTACGCCTGACCTGCCAGCTAGTGAGAGCCTGACAGCGGGACCATCATCGGAGCTAAGAGAACTTGGGCTTCCACGAGAGGTACGCCTGACCTGCCAGCTAGTGAGAGCCTGACAGCGGGACCATCATCGGAGCTAAGGACTTTGGGCTTCCACGAGAGGTACGCCTGACCTGCCAGCTAGTGAGAGCCTGACAGCGGGACCATCATCGGAGCTAAGGACTTTGGGCTTCCACGAGAGGTACGCCTGACCTGCCAGCTAGTGAGGGCCTGACAGCGGGACCATCATCGGAGCTAAGGACTTGGGGCTTCCACGAGAGGTACGCCTGACCTGCCAGCTAGTGAGAGCCTGACAGCGGGACCATCATCGGAGCTAAGAGAACTTGGGCTTCCACGAGAGGTACGCCTGACCTGCCAGCTAGTGAGAGCCTGACAGCGGGACCATCATCGGAGCTAAGGACTTTGGGCTTCCACGAGAGGTACGCCTGACCTGCCAGCTAGTGAGAGCCTGACAGCGGGACCATCATCGGAGCTAAGGACTTTGGGCTTCCACGAGAGGTACGCCTGACCTGCCAGCTAGTGAGAGCCTGACAGCGGGACCATCATCGGAGCTAAGGACTTTGGGCTTCCACGAGAGGTACGCCTGACCTGCCAGCTAGTGAGGGCCTGACAGCGGGACCATCATCGGAGCTAAGGACCTGGGGTCTCAACAAAATCTTGCCAAATTCAACATCCTCAAACGGGGAAAAAATGATGGGTTACATGACCTCTCCCGACTCAGTGGGTCGGGGGCTAGACTCGATACAACATAACAAAAAAATACAAGTTCCTATTGAGGCGAGGCTCCTTCACCTCTTGCATTAACCGATCCTTCCCCGGCTGCCCACGTCGACCCGATCCTCACATCTGTTTTCCTCCCTGGCTGGGGGCGGGGCTTCGATCTGCCTCGGGGGTGGTTGCTGGGCTTGACCTCTCGCTCCTCTTACCTCCAGGAATTCGGGGCAGGTAGCTGTCGCGTGCCCCTCCACCTGGTGGTAGTCACAGTACGGCAATGCTTCTTCTACCGGCCTCCTTCGGCGGACTCGGCGATCTCTCCCGTTGCCTCTTCTTCCTTCGCCTATTGCCAAGGCCTGTTGCGGTGGGGGTAGGAGTTGTCTTGGGGCTTGCCTTTGGAAGTCGAACCTCCCTTGGCCCCCGTGAAGATTCCCCCCACCCTGGACAAGAGCTCTTCCTGGACCCTGGGCAGGTCCTCCCTGCTGCCTCCAGCCTGGCTCCGGACCCTCCTGTCTCTGGAACCCCTGGGCTCTCTGCTCCTCTCTCCGCCTTCCTTCCTGGTGCCTTGAGCCACCTTGCTCTTTCGACTCCACCTCCGTCAACTTAGCCAACTTTTTTACAAAGGCCGGGTTGGCTGCCTCCATGGCTATCTCTTCTGCCGCCCTTTCCATCAGCTCCTCGAAGGAAAGAGGGGTCTTCCGGGTCAAGCTCATCTTGAAGAACCCTTCACGCAACCCCACCGTGAATGCCATCTGGAGGGCATACCCTGGCACCTCTTGGATGTCAAGGACCTCCTCCTGGAACCTGTCAACGTAATGGGCCAGCGACTCCTCGGCCCTTTGCTTTATCAGGAAGAGGGACTCAGGACCTTTCTTCCTCTTCTTGGACGTGGAGAAGCGAAGCTGAAAGCTCCGGCTCAAGTCTTCGAACCCGAAGATGGACCTTGGAGGGAGTTGATGGAACCAGTCCCTTGCCTTCTCCTTCAACGTGATCGCAAAGAGGCGACACTTGAAGGCATCCGTCATTGGTATGATGGAGACGGCATCCTCGAACCACTGTAAGTGCTGGATGGGGTCGTCCTTCCCGGTGTAGTATGCCTTGTCAAGTTCCCTGAACCCCTCGGGAACGGGAGCTGAGGTGATCAACTCGCTGAAGGGTGACCCTCTAAGGGGAGCTCTCGCCACCGCCACTCGCGCGACCTGCTCGCATGGGGGGCTAGCTCTCGCCGGGCTGGGGAACAGCTCCCGGCCTGAGAGGTCTCGCTCGACCCCCTCCACCATCCTTTCCTTCCCTGGTCTCCTATCTGGCACACTTCCTTCTCCCCCTGTTGGGGTGATCTCGCCTTGCCCCCTGGGAGCCAGCTCGCCGAGACCACTCTGGGTTGGCTCGCCGAGACCCCTGGGAGCTAGTCCCTGGGGGGTGGGGGTTGAGCTGTCAGCCCGAGGGGCAATGCTTCTAAGCATCCCCATGATGCCTTCAATGGAAGCCATGAACTCCTCCCTTCCTACAAAGGGTCCTAGGTGGGGGAGACCACCGAGGTCATCACTACCTCCCTGATCCCCAGCCATGACACTCTCCCAAGATCTTCTGTGCTGGTCACTCTCCACGCTCACCGCACCAAAATGTTGAAACCGGAAAACCGGTCTCTGTGGAGTTCGACCCTTGGGGAAGGGGTGACCTCACACCTACTACACTTGGAAGAATGTCACGGACCAAAGACTTGGGAAACTAGGAACAGACCCTCGGCTCTAGCGCGGAGGTCCCACCACACACCCGGAAAGTCACAAGAACACTTCCCCTCCCTTACCAATGAGAGCTGGGTACCTTGGAGAGTTCTCTCAACTCTACCAAGAAGAGAGCTAGGGAGGAGGAAGCCAAAAGCCAATGCCTCTCCAAAGGTACCCAAGGGGGTCTATTTATAGTTTTTCCAAGTCCTGGGGGTAAAATGACCGAAATGCCCCTACGACCTTTTTGCCTTGAGACAATAGCAAACCTCCACACCAAGGGGCAAAGAGGTAACCCCCCCCCCCGAGGGCACAACAGTAAGAACAAGGCCAAAAGAGGGCCCGGGCGACCGGACGAGCCGGGCGAGGGCTGGCCTGACGAGCCGGAAGGGCTGGCCTGACGAGCCGGGCGAGGGCTGGCCTGACGAGCCGGGCGAAGGCTGGCCTGACGAGCCGGGCGAGGGCTGGCCTGACGAGCCGGGAGGGCTGGCCTGACGAGCCGGGCGAGGGCTGGCCTGACGAGCCGGGAGGGCTGGCCTGACGAGCCGGGCGAAGGCTGGCCTGACGAGCCGGGCGAGGGCTGGCCTGACGAGCCGGGAGGGCTGGCCTGACGAGCCGGGCGAGGGCTGGCCTGACGAGCCGGGAGGGCTGGCCTGACGAGCCGGGAGGGCTGGCCTGACGAGCCGGGCGAAGGCTGGCCTGACGAGCCGGGCGGGCTGGCCTGACGAGCCGGGCGAAGGCTGGCCTAACGAGCCGGGCGGGCTGGCCTGACGAGCCGGGCGAGGGCTGGCCTGACGAGCCGGGAGGGCTGGCCTGACGAGCCGGGAGAGGGCTGGCCTGACGATCCGGGAGGGCTGGCCTGACGAGCCGGGCGAGGGCTGGCCTGACGAGCCGGGAGGGCTGGCCTGACGAACCGGGCGAGGGCTGGCCTGACGAGCCGGGAGGGCTGGCCTGACGAGCCGGGAGGGCTGGCCTGACGAGCCGGGCGAAGGCTGGCCTGACGAGCCGGGCGGGCTGGCCTGACGAGCCGGGCGAGGGCTGGCCTGACGAGCCGGGAGGGCTGGCCTGACAAGCCGGGCGAGGGCTGGCCTGACGAGCCGGGCGGGCTGGCCTGACGAGCCGGGAGGGAGGCAAATATTTCATCCCCCTTGCGCCTGATGGAGGACCCCCACTCTGCGAATACGGGGTTGTACAATGAGTTGCACCAGTAGTACTGTCATCAGAGGTGGAGTCATTCTGACGGTCACTATGATGCTCCGGCACTGCAAAAAATGCTGAAACAAACATTTATGATAACGTGTTACTGTAAGGAATTGTTCAGATATAAAGAGTTTGTTTGACTATTGTAATTACAAAGTACGTACGGTGTAGTACGCGTTCATGTGGAGGGGGAGCCAAAATTTGGGGTGCAGCTGATGTTTGTGCAGAGGTTCGAAGGAGAATATTTTGAAGCCGGGGTGTAGCAGGTGTACGGGCAGACGAACTTTCTCCAGTAAAAATGCCTTCAGTAGCATGAGTGCAGTGCGATGCTACATTTGTTAACATGTATCGATGGACAATACCATCTGCAGCATATATAACTCTGGACACGCAGTGTTCCTGTGGTGGTACAGTAGTTTCCGTAGGTTGGTTGTTGGTTGCTGATGGAGGCATAATGAAGTGCCCTGGGCGTGTAGCAGTTGAGTTGTCGCGGATGTGTTCATCGTTGATTTGAGCATCTTGTGGTTCTGACAGTTAATGTCATCTTTGGTAGCGGCTTCGAGCGGCAGCACGCCAAATGGATCGTTGTTGTTCTTGTTGTGCTTGAGTCATTTGTAACCAGCGCGTTCTTTGACGGGTTCGATTAGAAGCACGTTCTTGTTCACGCTGCTCTTCTGTCATCATGGCTCTTCGATTGCGTGAACGTTCTCGATTAGCAGCACGTTGATTAATACGGTGGGTTTCTGCGGTGTCCATGTGTGCACAGAGTTCTGATATTGCCATACGTTGAAAATGATATGTAGTAAGTAAGTTATGTGGAAACTAATAATTTTCTCTTTTGTAGTATGTTAGCACATTTGATGAAAATATTCAGTGTGATAACACTAACACAGTAATTCAATAGTGGAGTACGCAGTATTATGATAATGCACGATCACCTGAATAATTGTGAACATGAGAGCCAAAAACAAAGTACAAACATTCATTGAAAAGTGAGAGCAAAAAATAATTCAGTTTGTTAGCCTTTCTTCGCTAGAACATAGGTTTCATCTTAGAGAGTGTTACTTCAGAAAAGGAGGTATTATCCATGTATATGCAATATGTGTAACCAGTTATACATATAAAGAAATCAAGCATGTTCGAGAGATTGATTGAAGCATGAGATGACATATTTGGCATAAGGTACTTAGTGCTGATGAAGTCGAAATTTGCGGGAAGGCATGAGAAATAAGTAAATGACGAAGACAGGGTAGGAAGTAGTAAGAAAACAAATAGAAGGAGCGGGGATGATAGCATTAGACGGTTTTTTTGCCCGTGAATTTTTGTTGGCTCATGTATGACGCTGATGATTGATTTTGATACATAAAAACACTGAGTGTGGAGTGGTATTTAGTTATTAATTGCCCAATTTTTTGACTATTTGGAATGGGCTCGGAGACGCCGTCTCTGATCTCCGGCTTCCTCCGAATCTCAGTCAGGGCATCCAAAATGAGCGCCATAGAAACGGTGTCTGGCCAACCCCTTTCGGATAATGACGAAGATATCGGAGGAATGAATAGAGGAGACGAAGAAGTAGACAAATGGCTTTGGCGAGTTAGGATAAGGATCCTATCCAGGCAACCTTAAATTGCAAGGTATGTGATTGCAGTAACCATTATGAGTAGTGAAAAGGTTTATTCTTATTTTTCATTTACACAATACACAAAGCAGGTGATATGCATATCAATGTACAATGATTTTCAGGGTCCAAATTACTCCAGATGACATAAAATCGTTGGTAGAAATGGAAGATGTTGTTGAGCAATTTGAGGATGGACTAATGGAAAGAAAGCAAGCAAGACGGCGTTATTTTATTCTACAGAAACATAAGTATTAGGAAGCCTTAGCCAGAAATTTCTTAATTTGCAGTCTGCTATTTCGTCTTCGTCCTCCTCAATTCACATACAGACTTCCATCTATTATATATACAGATCTTGCAAAAATCAATAAGAGAAAACAGGGAGATGAAGATTTGTGAGTTGTGCTCTGTGGGAGACGTTGGATGGAGGGATGTGGTCGGGGATGCCGGAATGCAGAGCAGAGAGGAGAACACGCGCCTAAGATGGTTGCTTGAGCGGGAATGGTTGCAGAAGAGGAGCCGCTCGGGGAGGAGAGTGTGTGAAATGCTGCGTGGTTTTGAAGCTGACGGCGTGGGGGAAGGAGAACTGAGGAAATGATTTACGGTTGCGAAATTTTGAGGCCGTGGAGGAAACGACACAGGAAGAAGAAGCGGTGGAAGGGCAAGAAAGATATTTCATGAAAAATGCATTTATGAACGCAGCAGCGCTATTGCCTAAAAAATAAATGCAAAAGAGCAAGTGCATATTGAGTTAGGTTGAATTGTAGAATTTGTGTTTTAGTGATAGGTTGTTTAATATGAAAATGCACATATGCTGAGTAGGAATGGGAGAAGTGGAATGACAATAGTTGATGTGTAATTTTTTTTTTTAAAACAATGTACATGGCACAGATGAAGATATTTGCTAGTGAATAGCAAGACATCTTCGATTGTTGAGAGAACATGTGTTTTGATGTAGTAAGTTGTCCAGGGCGGTTAAAAAAGAGGGTGCATTAGAGAGGATGTAAAGATTTTTTTATTTTATTCATTTCAGGAAATATTATTAAGTTCTTACATTAGCTTAAGAATTAGTTTGCATATGTTAATGTTCCCAAAAGTTACTTTGAGTTTAAGTTTACAGTCAAGCTTTTAATGCTTTTAATCATAAATAAAGACAATAATTTTATTAATAACTACCAAATGTGGCACAATATCCTCTATGCATAAAATATAAGATGAAATATCTAATATTTTTTGAAATTCTCAAAGTATTGTTATTATTATATTTATAGCTGGTAATATTTAATTGCAATGATATTGTCATTAAAAACGCAATTGTTGTACAGTAAGTCGGTGATATCGACGTTTTAATAAGTTTTAAATAAACAATCGGCCAAGCACAACAAAGATCAACAATGACAGGACAACTGGGATGAAAGCAAGTTATTGAAGAAGACATGGAGTGTATATAGTACAGGTAATAATGAAATCCGTGCATGCAAGCTTCAATGTTTTTAAGTAGATAAATTCTGTTGAAATGTAAATGTGAACTAAAAAAAGAAACGGAGTATTAAACTTAATTTGGTATTGGCCCTATTAGAGTTTTCTATGTGAAGAACTTTGAATTCAAAGGAGTGAAGGAGTAGTCATAAACGTCAAAGCACTCTTCAGTCTAGGGCAGACACGCAGTAGTTTTACAACATGCATAACGGAAGAGTATGATGTAAAGAAAGAAAAAAATTAAGCAAAACAAAAAAAAGAAAAAAAATAAGCTAAAGAAAATAACGTGTTGTAGTTAAAATGCTCGATGCTCTCGGGCGGCCATCGGCTGCATCAGGCGGGCTTCGCCCGCCTGCGCACGGGCTTCGCACGCGGTTGATGCTCCGGACGGCCTTCGGCCGCATAGTCGCACGCCTCGACGCAATGCTCGGGTGGCCTTTGGCCGCATTAGGCAGGTCTCGCCCGCCTGCACACGGGCTGTGCCCGTGCTTGATGCTCTGGGCGCCCTTCGGCCGATAAAAGCAGACCCCTCTTCCACGTAATTCACCCGCTCGGTGCCGCAACCGCCGCCCGCGTCCCTGCATTTTATCAGCTCGGCGCCGCAAACGGCAATCGCAGCCATGCATTTCACTAGCTCGGCGCCGCAACTGGCACTCGCAGCATAACTCCCTGTGCTCATATAAGTTCAGATTGGGTATATATATGCACAGAGATGAGCAAGTGTGAAGAGGGGTGAGATGGAAGAGCAACAGTAGCGATGGCGGCAGCAACAATTTTGTTTTTTTAAGAAGGTAGCAGAAAATGACGGCGATCGAACATGGGAGGGGTAAATTGGGAATTCGAATGCAACAGACAAACACAGTAGTAAATACTATAAAATTACTAAAAGTAGTATATATAAAGTGATTTCATTACATAGCACGCAGTAACACACATGTAAATATGAGTTCCTTGTATGCATATGTGAAAATTACTAAAAGTAGAAGTGTAGTGAGAGTAGGAGATGTTGTAGGAAAAGTGTAAAAGATTGCTGACAACATTTCTAAACCGTAAAAGTGTGATATCATTTGGCGTATATTTGAATTTTCTACACAAATGTAAACTTGAAACAAATGTTCATAAATGTACTGGTTTCGTAGTTCTATATTTAGTTTGTAAGCTAAGTATGAGTACTATAAAATTCGGGAGTAGTTAGTTCATTTGAAATGTGACATTTTTTTATGTTAACATGACGAAAATAGTAAGATTTGTGTTATTCGTAAGTGTGGGTATTGTACATGAGTAAAGCAAAACAGTATTTAATATTTACAAATACAAACTCTTATATATCATTATTAACTGAGGAGAATTTAAACAGACGATTTGAGATAGGTAGTTCAGGCTGCTCCATGAAAAAACTCTGCTTTGACATCAAAGAGCGTCAGCTCACGAACTGAAATCTTATGTCCGTCAATGATGTGGTTCTCCATATTTATTGCAGCATCTCTCAATGTTGCCTCATCCGCGAAGATGACCTCACCCGTGCCAAGTGGCTGTCCCTTTGTGTCCATGTCAGCCTTCATGAGAAATTATATAGTAGCATTGAACTATATGTATAGAAAATTTTGCAAGCATATACTGCATGGTATAGTTGTTGGAAGCATACACTGGCGTGAATGTATCCTGGAAGGCATCCAAAGACGCATTTCAAAACTTCAGTAGTTGTACAAAGGTTAAGGTCGCTAATTAAAAGAGCGAAGTAGTAGTTTTCACGCATCTCTGGGGGGACATCGTTATTGTAGTGGAGCTCATTGCTTGTGAAGAGGGAGTCTTCTTTGTGAGTCATTGATGACGAAGATGCTAACACAGACATATCAAATGTATTGTGATTGAAGCACAGCTGCGGAGCAGCATGGAAATAAGTAGTGGCGGTGGCAAATGTCAACGGTCACTGTATGAGCACTATAAAGTGATTTCATTACATAGCACACAATAACACACATGTAAATATGAGATCCTTCTATGCATATGTGAAAATTACTAAAAGTAGAAGTTTAGTGAGCATAGGAGATGTTGTAGGAAAAGTGTAAAAGATTGCTGAGAACATTTCTAAACCGTAAAAGTGTAATATCATTTGGCGTATATTTGCATTTTCTACACAAATGTATACTTGAAACAAATTTTCATAAATGTAATGGTTTCTTAGTTCTATATTTATTTTGTAAGATAAGTATGAGTACTATAAAATTTGGGAGTAGTTAGTTCATTTGAAATGTGACATTTTTTATGTTAACATGACGAAAATAGTAAGATTTGTGTTATTCGTAAGTGTGGGTATTGTACATGAGTAAAGCAAAACAGTATTTAATTTTTACAAATACAAACTCTTATATATCATTATTAACTGAGGAGAATTTAAACAGACGATTTGAGATAGGTAGTTCAGGCTGCTCCATGAAAAAACTCTGCTTTGACATCAAAGAGCGTCAGCTCACGAACTGAAATCTTATGTCCGTCAATGATGTGGTTCTCCATATTTATTATAGCATCTCTCAATGTTGCCTCATCCGCGAAGATTACCTCACCCGTGCCAAGTGGCTGTCCCTTTGTGTCCATGTCAGCCTTCATGAGAAATTATATAGTAGCATTGAACTATATGTATAGAAAATTGTTCAAGCATATTCTGCATGGTATAGTTGTTGGAAGTATACACTGGCGTGAATGTATCGTGGAAGGCATCCAAAGACGCATTTCAAAACTTCAGTAGTTGTACAAAGGTTAAGGTCGGTAATTAAAAGGGCGAAGTAGTAGTTTTCACGCATCTTTGGGGGGACATCGTTATTGTAGTGGAGCTCATTGCTTGTGAAGAGGGAGTCTTCTTTGTGAGTCATTGATGACGAAGATGCTGACACAGACATATCAAGTGTATTGTGATTGAAGCACAGCTGCGGAGCAGCATGGAAATAAGTAGTGGCGGTGGCAAATGTCAACGGTCACTGTATAAGCACTATAAAGTGATTTCATTACATAGTACACAGTAACACACATGTAAATATGAGTTCCTTCTATGCATATGTGAAAATTACTAAAAGTAGAAGTGTAGTGAGAATAAGAGATGTTGTAGGAAAAGTGTAAAAGATTGCTGAGAAAATTTCTAAACCGTAAAAGTGTGATATCACACTACTAGAAAAATGGCTTTTAGCCACGGTTTCTTTTGCCACGGGGAAAAATCGTGGCTAATAGTGAGTATTAGCCACGGTTTTATTCCGTGGCTAATACTGGACTTTTAGCCACGGTTTGCCTGAATCGTGGCTAAAAGTCTAGTATTAGCCACGGTTTGCCTGAACCGTGGCAAAAAGTCGTGGCATCGTTTAGTCCCACACCGCCAAAACAAAATGAGTTTTTTGGGTTTATAAGGAATTTATTTCAATTAGCCTTTGAAATAAATATGGCAGTGGCGGCGGCCGGGCGGCGGTGGCCGGGCGGCGGCGGCCGGGCGGCGGCGGCCGGGCGGCGGCGGCGGCGGCCGGGCGGCGGCGGCGGCGGCCGGGCGGCGGCGGCGGCGGCGGCGGCGGCCGGGCGGCGGCGGCCGGGCGGCGGCGGCCGGGCGGCGGCGGCCGGGCGGCGGCGGCCGGGCGGCGGCGGCGGCGGCGGCCGGGCGGCGGCGGCCGGGCGGCGGCGGCGGCGGCCTGAATTTTTTATGTTATGAGTGGCCTTTTAACCACGCCAATTAAACCGTGGCTAAAAGTCCACTATTAGCCACGGCAATGAACCGTGGCTAAAAGTCCAGTATTAGCCACGATTTTGGACTTTTAGCCACGGTTTGGACTTTTAGCCACGCTCGTATTGCCCACGCCCATTTTCCGTGGGCAGACTGTGGCTAAAAGTCTTTAGCCACGGTTTTGGACTTTTAGCCACGGCAATCTGCCGTGGCTAAAAGTCAGTTTTCTAGTAGTGTCATTTGGCGTATATTTGCATTTTCTCGTACATTGAAATAGCAAGTAGGACAGTACAATTGTAGTTTGACTAACAATTTTCTGTACGAAAAATGCGAAGATATATTTTTCATAAACAACAAATGACACAATGAGGATGCTTGGTCGAGGAAGTTGATCAAAATGGGACAAATGCAGAGTGCGAGGATTTGAGATGGTTGGGGGTCAAGGTATTCCATGGAAACAATGGAGCTTAGACCTCCAGAGCATGGCAGTATAAGGAGCGCGATCGTGGCCATTGGTGGCATGAAGCTCTCAAGAGAAAGTGGAGGAGGGTGATAGTGGGTCGAAGGATATGTTAGACCTGTAGATGAGATGTTGGTGGCAAAGCCACACGGAAATGCGTCGATTTGTAGCAGGGGTCGCGGTGTTCTGTACTGAGGGAAGAGGGAAATGCAGATTGGTTCATAGACAGTGGGGAGCGTACTCAACGATCTGCAATCAGTTTATTGCTCTATTTAGTATCTTCAACAGTATTTGATTTAAGTGAGAAATGAAGAAGTGGTACAGCATGTGAAAAGTAAGTAGGTACAGAACATATGCGCACATAAGGAATGATAAATAAAAATCATTTGCCTATGTTGATGTTCAAGGTATATATCAAGGCTTGAGATGATTCCAAAAGTAAATTCTGAAGCACAGTACGGTAATTGAGGTTACTTTTGTGCTGAAGGAACATAATGGAAGCAAAAAGAAGCACACAATGAAAGAGTAGTCATATAAAGCTGAATGGCAACATGTGATGGGTGAGCAAAAGTTTTTCAAATCAATTTTGATAATGATCTTATAGCTAGGTCATTGCAACACATGCGTATGCAGAAAGCAAAGTAAAACGCCTATAGTTTCACTATTGTTTGTTTGTTTTGGTGAGTGATGCCTTTGATTCATGGTTTTTCAGTACGGAACTGTTTGGAGGAAAGTTTTGAGGTGGGCAGCAGACAAAGACATGTCTTCTCTTGCGTAACACTTTTTAGCTCGCATACAAATAAATTTGTAGGTGAAAGCGTTAAATCTGTGGCTTGCGAGGTTCATCTTTGATGGTTTGCTGGCAAGGGATGCACCTAATGTGATACTGTAATACTATTTCTCAGTTTCGAACTAAGATGAAGCTTTGGAGGTATTCATAAGCATGGAATCTTGAGAGGCTCAATTGAGTTGTGTTTCTTGGAGTTGCATGATGAGTAAGTTTGCAGAACATGGTGGAGTTAAAAAATTGCTTGAATTGTGTGCACAACATGGTCGAGCTAACTCGGCACAGCCACTGCTATGGATTCCTGATTCACAGCCTAGCCCTGTTTCCAACTTGTCAAACCCTAAAGCTCCGGCAAGCTGGCCTCTTCTCTTGCCAAGCACTTGTTAGCTCCCATACTATAGTAGAAATTTTTTTGCACCTAAATAACATCAGCAGTATCCATTACAACATTTCTATAATTACCGTCTTCATAATATAAATGTGATATGACTGATTTTCAAAAGTGATAGTTGATTTCTTCCACAACTCATCTCCTATGGATTATAGCTCGCACCGTAGCAGTCAATCCAAGTTGGCCAACTCTAAAAGCTGAGGCATCAACGCAAACCTCAAAGCTCCGGTAAACACATGTCTTTTCTTGCCTAACACTTTTTGGCTCGCATACTCTTTTACAATGATATTTGCAGTTCAATAAGTGATTTATGGAAATTGGTTACATTAGTATGAATAATATAAATGAAATTTACTGATATGAAGAAATGATAGCTGATTTCATGTCAATTATATCAGAGAATCAACAAAATGAACACATTTGTCATGCATATAACTCATGTTTTGACCAAAAACTGTAATGACCGTTATACTGTTTTTGCTAGAATGTGTAATCAAAGAAGTACAATATGGCTATATCTATATATGGCTAGCTTGGTTTGATATTGAAAGTTTGTTTTCGGTGCCATATTTTGTCAAATGAAACAGCTAAAGCAAAATGGAAAACATCTGCATGAATAATCCTCCAAACAATTTCAGTGCAACTGTACCGCATAAGCTGATACGATTAGAAACTCATACAGTAAAACATTCAAAGAATGTGTTGGCTATAGAAATTCCAACAGTCAAAATGAAAAACAGATGCATGAATAATCCAGCAAGAAATTGAACTTTCAATTTAGAACATAACCGGATCAGATTGAGCACTGATAGAGTAAAGCACTCAAAACAGCAGCAGAATAACAGACGATATGAAATAACAGATCACGATTAAGTATCCAGTGCACACACAATAGGCGGAAGATTCAGCACGCCTGACTATAGAGAAAATCATTTATTGAAAAGGAGGATGAAGGAGAATCATACCGGAGGTTTGGAAGAAGGATAACAGCTGCCTGACGGAGTACCCGGACGCAGAGCAGCGACAACGGCGTGAGGATGACTGCTCTTTTAAATGGCGCAGAGAGAACAGTATGCGGAAACGAAATACAGAAACACATTATTAGGGCAAGATTATCCCGTTCAATAGGCGGAAGAATAAATACGCGTTAGGAAGAGCGTCATAACGGAGGTTTGGAAGTAGGAGAACAGTAGGCTGCCGGAGTATGCCGACGCAGAGCAGCGACAATGGCGTGAGCAGCAAAGCGAGGAGAGGCGGGCAGGGAAAAAGCAGGGCGATTGAATGGATTATCACTTTTTTCTTTATAAAAAGAAATGATTTGAGTATAGTAAAACCACTTTTTGATATACTAAAATTTATGTCCATCACATGGGAACACTTTTTTCATATCAATTATCTAGGTCAAACTACTTTTATGGCTTATCACATTTTGAAGCTCTTTGTTTTGGAATAACTCGTCGGTTAGTAAGCTCATGATCTTTGAAAAAAATGATTTCATTAGAATGATTTAGCTTTGGGAAAGGGGCACAAATGTGAGTAGAGAGCAGGGGAATAAACATCAAAAACATGCAAAGGATATGTGAGCGGGGTGCGCCAGGCCATGAATGTGTGAAGCATGCAAGGTTATGTTTTTCTAGGCTTTAGGGTTATGAATTGTATGCATAATGCTGCACACAATTTCACTCTAAGTTTAGAACATAACTGGCTACGATTCAAAACTCATACAGCAAAACTGGCTATAGACATTTAAAACTGGCCATAGAGCAAAACTGGCATAGAGCAAAACTGGCTATAGAGCATAACTGGCTCCGATTCAACACTCATCGAGCAAAACATTTAAAATAATCGTTTGAATCGTTGGGTGTAGAAATTTCAGCAGTAAAAATGGCGAACAACTGCATGAGTAATCCTGCAAATTATTTCACTCTAAATTTAGCACCTAAACGGATCTTAGTCAACAGTGGAAGAGTAAAACATTCCAAATAATTGTTGGCTATAGACATTTCAGCAGCAGAAGAACACAGGAAATAACAAAACAGATGACGATTAGGTACCGACTGCAAAGTTATCCCGTTTAATAGGCTGAAATCTTTTCACGCATGAGTGTACAGAAAATCAAATTTTGAGAAGGAGGATGATAGAGAAGCATACCGCAGGTTTTGAAGAAGGAGAACGGGTGGCTGACGGAGTACCCGGACGCAGAGCAGCGACAGAGGCGTGAGGATGAATGTTCTTTTCAATGGCGCTCACACAGCACTATGCGGAAACAGAGTACAGGAAAAAAAAATTAGGGGAAGATTATCCCGTTGAGTAGGCGGAAGCATAAATACGCGTGAGGAAGAGCGGCATACGGGAGCTTTGGAGGAAGGACAGCAGCAGGCAGCCGGAGTATGCCGACGCAGAGCAGGGACGATGGCGTCAGCAACAATGCGAGGAGAAGCGAGCAGGAGAAAAGCACGGCGATTGAGCAGGCGAATCGAAGTTTGGGCGTAATTTATCCAGCAAAATCAGCGGCAGGGGAACGCGGAAGGGACACGCGGCGCGCAGGAGCCGATGAGCGGCACAAAGAAGCGGTGATGGGCATTTTCGGAAGGCAGCAGGCGCCACGGAGAGAGCGGCGATGGCGCCGAGGGGATAAAGCGGCGGGTGACGGAAACGGAAGATGCTGCACGGAGAGAGGCGACGGAAAGTCGAAACAACTTTATTAATATAGATATATTATAAAATATAATTAAAAATTATAAGGTAGAAAAATATTTATAAAACGTCACTGTTAATTTGTCGAATGGTTCTTTGTTCTGAACAGTTTTGCAAACACAGATTACCCAAATAGATTTTAATTTTCAGTCATCAGTTTTCAATGGCTCGATTTATAAACGTGCATTTACAACAGTTTCTTTTACGAACGCAACTACTCTCCCAATTGAAGCCTAAAGTTAAATTTTTATCTCTTGACGGGTTAAATTTATTTGTATAAATCATACAACCGAATTCAATAAATTTTGGTAATTGAATGTATTTTAAAAGTACATACAATTTTGTAGAAATTGTAATAAAATTAATGCATGAATTGGAGAGCTTCAGGCTCCTTTTGGCATGGTGTTGGCGGTCGTAAATGTATGGGTTAAACTATTATTCGTTAAGGATCACATAAAAGTGGATAAAGTTTTTTAGTTGGACATTAAGAAATGACAATTTAACTCATGCTCATCATGACCATCATCACTGTACCAAAGAGAGCCTCAATCTTGAATTATGAGTTTTGTAACCATTTCTATTTTCCCAAAATTTGTCATAATGAAGTAGTAGGTGCACAAAATGATAATTATGCACATTGTATTTGTATTTGAAAGCTGCTTGCACTAATTGGGAGTATTTGTTGATCTATGATTTCTATTAAACTCTCATTTTATTATTTTTGGTTCTAATTTTAGAGTATCATTCTCATACCATTTTGTATGATATGAGGTGTGTCCAGGGGCGGATCTATAGGGGGGCCCGAGGGACACTGGCACCTTCATTATTTTTCAAAATGATTAGTGTATTTGGATTGCTCTCGTCGAGTCAATGAATTTTGACTACTTATACGTCAAAAACGGTGGCCAGATGAAGGAGAAACAACTCTAATAAGATGAAAATGTTAAAAAAAAAAATTGAACTAAGTTGATGGCTGGCCCCACATGTTAAAATTTTTAGAACTCAATGATGCATTTAAAAAAAATTATGCACCCCCATTATTAATTTTTTGCATCCTCCACTGGGTGTGTTGGGTTAAGTACCATTAAAATTTAAGGGCAAGTTTTGCCGTACTGCAATTAGACAAGCGATCCTCTATGGTTCTGAGTGTTGGACAGTGAATTGTGTACATGAGCAAAAAAATGGGAGTTGTGAAGATGAGAATGCTTAGATTGATGTGTGGACACACGAGATTGAATAAAATTAGGAATGAACGTATCGGGGATAAGACAGGAGTAGCATCAATTGCATAGAAGATGTGAGAAGTTCGACTAAGATGGTTTGG
The DNA here is from genome assembly GCA_039513925.1 of Platanthera zijinensis. Classification (NCBI taxonomy): domain Eukaryota; kingdom Viridiplantae; phylum Streptophyta; class Magnoliopsida; order Asparagales; family Orchidaceae; genus Platanthera; species Platanthera zijinensis. The sequence goes on along the minus strand of CM077080.1, from coordinate 57,042,994 downwards.
ACACGTACAAAGGAGACCATTAGAGGCACCTGTTAGGCGTTGTGAGTGTCTAGTAAGTAGGCATGTTAAATGAGGGAGGGGCAGACCAATAAAGACTTGGAATGAAACTATATATAAGGAAAGACATGATGTACTTAGGTATTAGTGAAAATGATAGAAGATGGGGCACAATGGGACAGCAGATCCATATAGCCGACCCCACTATAATGGGATAAAGGCTTGAATGTTGTTATTGTACTCTCACACCATTATGGCACATCCCAAACCTAGAAGCTTGCCATCAAATTTTGTGTATTTCAAAATTTGCAGATAAATAATTAACATGAGAATCAAAATATTCTTTTATTGCATTAAACATACTTTGACAAGGCTAACAAAATGCCACTTCATATTTATAGTGCTCATAAAAGACTTGCAATGCATAAATATTTGTTCTCTTGTACTAACATAAAGTACCAAAAAGAACATTTAAGACATTGCATTATACATTGACCGTCTTTGATAATATATTTAAATAATAATTATAAAATGAGCAGTGAAAATTTGAAGATAACAGCAATATTGTTTGACTAATTATTTGAGTGAGCTCACTCGTCCTAAAATCCCAAATATTTTGTTTGATTTTTGTAATTAACATGCAATTTCTCGTCTAAGACTGCGTTTGGCGCGGCTTATTGCGGCTTATTTGCTCTGGTGAGGTTGGACAAAAACGTTATTTTCATAGAATGTATGTTTGGTATGACAAATGTTATTATCATTACAAAAAAAAAACTAGTTTGGGGCATAAGATTTTGGTATCACAGTGACATTTTTGTCCAATCTCACCGGAGAAAATAAGCTGCGATAAGCCGCGTCAAGCACATCCAAAGTCATTAGTCAGGTAATTTGTGACGACCTAGGCCCGGCTAAAATTGGTACCACGTCCACCCGAGGGAGACCCAACGGGACCCAGTTGGCATCGTCCGGGCTACAGCTTAAGCACTCAACCCCTCTCCATGCCCACAGGCGGGTTGGAGGGCCCACAACCTCCCTTTGATGAGGAACCTTCAGTTAAGCGGGTAGCACGGGGACTTCCAAGGATGAGTAGTGGAGAAACTCCATAGTTAAGCGTGTGCGGACAAGAGTAGCCACGGAATAGGTGACCTCCTTGGTAGTCTTCATGTTGCTCGTTTAACTGTAGTTTCCTCCTCAAAGGGAGGTTGTGGGCCCTCCAACAATCCGCATATTGGCATGAAGAGGGGTTGTGTGTTTGGGCTACAGTCCGGACAACTCCAGCTGGGTCCTGTTGGGTCTCCCTCGTTGGACATGATCTCGATTGGAGCTAGGTCTGGGTCCCGCTGAGGTCGGGCATTCACGAACGACGGTTCAAGACCACCACGTTCACAACCGCAGTCTCCGTGCCAAACAAAGCCTTGATTTGGAAAGTATAGCAACACTACTCAAAGTCGTAGAACCTGAATTGGATAGTACCATGATACCATTTGAAGCTAGAATCATCTTCTAGGACCTTGTTTGAAGCTCCCCTGAAAATTATGTAGCCTTTATATAATTTATCTCTCATCTTCCCCTTCTCACTTTCTTGATTTTTGAAATATAAAAAATATATTTGAAGTAATTTGAATTATTCAGTATATATGTATTTGTAGTAGCTTTCTAACTTCTCCAAAATTTTCGTAATGGAACGTGTACAACTCCTAAAAAGCCTAAAACAATGACTTGCTCTTTATTTGGCTCATAATGTTGAGACATGTAAGATGTGCAGCACTGTCGCACCCAATGTGGCGTCCACATGTAACGACATGCAGACCACCACAACAATGCATTACATAATCTACGCGATGTTTTTCACATATCGACTCTTCGAAAATACATTGCATATTCAAATAACACTGTATCAGTAGTGGAAGTGCACATTGAACCATATTTTACTTGCGATGAATTTTCTTTAATTTTGATATATTTTATTCTAATACATACATATATTGTACATTGACACTGCTCTTATGGCTGAGTTAAGCTTTTATAAGCACTTTTGGTTGGGTTAAAGAAAATGTATTGGGCAAGTGTTGGTAAAGGTTTGTTTTGGTTGTTGTTAGAGAGTTGTCAGAAATGAAGGCTCCGTTTGGGGGGACTTAGGCTCCGTTTGGGAGGGCTTATTTTCACTGGCCAAGCGGTCATGACCGCATGAATCGGGACTTAAATAAGTCCCGATTCATCCGGTCATGACCGCTTGACCGGTGAAAATAAGCCTTCCCAAACGGAGCCTTATATTTTTCACCGGTCAAGCGGTTACGACCGCATGTACCGAACCTTAACCGCTTGACCGGTGAAAATAAGTCCCCCCAAACGGAGCCGAAGTTTGAAAAAAGTTAGGTTGTGAAAGATGAAGTTTGCAACAAAAAAATATTTAGGTAAAACTCTGTTTACAATATATGTATGTATTAGAATAAAAGCTTAACAGTAAACTATTTGGTAAAATAACAGTAAAGTATTTGGTAAAAATAGAATTTTGGTGGATATTTATTTCAAAATCACTGAGGGTCCGTTCGTTTCACAGACATTGATATTGAAGTATTGGCTTTGAGAATATGAATGTCATTTCTCTTGTTCGTATCAACAATTTTAAATTGGAATTGGCTTTCTGATGGAAAGTCGTCGATATTCACCGTAATCTAAAAACTCATAGATTCAATATCTATCTCTAGTGGCGGATATTCAGTCCGGTTTTCCAAAATGAGACCATTTTTTAGCCTGAACGTGATTTTTTTCGGCCGAACGCAATTTATCATCGGGACGCAATTTTTTTGCGTGGACGTGTTTTTTTCGTCTGTGTACGATTTTTTCGCCCATACGTAATTTTTTGTCTTGAAGCATTTTTTTTACCCAGACAGGTTTTTTTCTCCAGAATGCAATATTTCTGCACGAACGCGGTTTTTTTCTCTATGACGCAATTTTTTTGCCCGAATGTGTTTTTTTGCCCGTACTGAAATTTTTCGCTACGATTCAATTTTTGGTCGCCTGGGCCGAATTATGCATATAGACGTAATTTTTTCGCTCATACACAATTTTTTTCGCCCGAACATGAATTATTCGGCCAAACAAGGTTTTTTCGCCCAAACGCGTTTTTTTCCGCCCTGACGCGTTTTTTTCGCCCGGACACAATTTTTTCGCCCGGGCGCGATTTTTTCGCCCAAACGCGATTTTTTCGCCCGGATGCGATATTTTTGCCCTGACGCAAATTTTTCGCCCACACGCGATATTTTGGACTTGACGCGATATTTTCGCCCGGCCGCGATATTTTTCACCCGGACGCAATTTTTTCGGCCGGACGCAAATTTTTTGCCCCGACGCAAATTTTTCGCACGGACGCGAATTTTCGCCCGGACGCGCATTTTTCGCCCGGACTCGCATTTTTCGCCCGGACGCGAATTTTTCAACCAGACGCGAATTTTTCGCCCGGACGCGATTTTTTCGCCCAGACGCGATTTTTTCGCCCGGACGCGATTTTTTCGCCCGGACGCGATGTTCTCGCCCGGACGCGATGTTCTCGCCCGGACGCGATTTTCTCGCCCGGACGCGATTTTCTCGCCCGGACGCGATTTTCTCGCCCGGACGCGATTTTCTCGCCCGGACGCGATTTTCTCGCCCGGACGCGAATTTCTCGCCCCTACACGAATTTTTCGCCCCGACGAGAATTTTTCGCCCCGACGCGCATTTTTCGCCCGGGCGCGAATTTTTCGCCCAATTTTTCGACCGGACGCGAATTTTTCGATCGGGCGCGAATTTTTTGACCGGACGCGAATTTTTCGCCCGGACGCGATTTTCTCGCCCGGACGCGATTTTCTCGCCCGGACGCGATTTTCTCGCCCGGACGCGATTTTCTCGGACGGACGCGATTTTTTCGCCCGGACTCGAATATTTCGCCCGGACGCGAATATTTCGCCCCGATGCGAAAATATCGCGTCAGGGCGAAAAATTCGATTTGAGAAGTAAAAATCGCGTCCGGGCGAAAAATCGCGTACGGGAGATGCGCCCGGGCGGGAAATTCGCGCCCGGGCGGGAAATTCGCGCCCGGGCGGGAAATTCGCGCCCGGGCGGGAAATTCGCGCCCGGGCGGGAAATTCGCGCCCGGGCGGGAAATTCGCGCCCGGGCGGGAAATTCGCGCCCGGGCGGGAAATTCGCGCCCGGGCGGGAAAATCGCGCCCGGGCGGGAAAATCGCGCCCGGGCGGGAAAATCGCGCCCGGGCGGGAAAATCGCGCCCGGGCGGGAAAATCGCGCCCGGGCGGGAAAATCGCGCCCGGGCGAAAAATTCGCGTCCGGGCGAAAAAATCGCGTCCGGGCGAAAATATCGCGTCCGGACGATAAAATTCGCGTGCGGACGAAAAAATCGCGTTCGGGCGAAAAATTCGCGTTCATATGAAAATTTCGCATTCAGACTGAAAAAATCAAATCAGATTGAAAAAAATCACGTCATGGCGAAAAAAACACGTCTGGGCGAAAATAACACTTTTGGGCGAAAATTTCACGTCCGGTCAAAAAATTCGCGTTGTGGTCGAAAAACTTGAGTTTTGGCGAAAAAATCACACCTCAAGAAAAAATCACGGTCGGGCTAAAAAATCGCATTTGTGATTTTTAATTGTGATCATTAATAGCATTGATCAATGTCAATTCCTATGACAGAAAGTCTTTCTACAAACGAACAATAAAAAAATATCAATGTCAATTCCTATGATATAAAGTCTTCATGCGGACGAACAAAAGAATTGGATTTAAATCCAATATCATTTCCCATGTGTATTGATATTGAATTGAAAGCCAATACTTAAATGCCAATGTCGTTGAAACGAACGGAGCCTGAGTGATTTTATCTCTTCTATTTAAGTAATTTTTAGGTACGGTTATCGCACAGCTACAGTGCCGTGCGATAATCTGTGCGAGCCGTTCGATTGCACTCGCGCAATCGATGATGCGCGAGCACAATTTTTGATGTGCGGGATGACGGCGGGATGGGCACTCGCACGGTGCAATAACCGTACCAAAAAATTGATGCTTCTATTTATACTTGTTTTTTTGCTTATTTTAACTTATTACATGCATTGTTACTTGTTTTTATATCAAAAAATATTTTTTATGTGCATAAACATAATTTTGTTTAAATTGAATTTATTTGTTATTTTTTGGAAAAAATCACTAACCCGGATAAGGGATGTGATTGCCTACTAATTATATTGATATTCTAATTGATCGAGAGACCTAATGCATATTCAATCACACTCGATTATATTTAATGATCAATCAAGAAGGCCTAACGCATATTCGTTCGTGCGAGGTTGATAGATGATGACCTAGTGGGGTCGGGCCCAAATGACTAATGAATGAGACAACTACCTTATGTCATGTCCAAGCTACAAATATACATAGGCATAAGACGCAACCTTAGATCATATATAACATATAACTATACTAAAAACATCATATTACTACTATATGTTGATTGCACGACTAATCTATAATATTGCCTGTGGACATTGTGGTTCCCTGCATCACTTCTGTAGTGTATAATCTGTAATTGGTCGAGATCAGAAATATTTTAGGATATGACTATTCACAAATCATACAGCTCGACAGACTGATGACTATTCATAGATCTCGTCGGGAGAGTACTTGGCATCCCTAAGGAAGAGGCCAATGTCAGGTATTTGTCATAGGGTGAATACCCCTTGCAAAATGCCATTATGTGTGAGTACCCCTTGCAACACATCGGTATGGGCGAGCATCCCTTGCAACTCGCCATTATGGGCGAGTACCATTTCAACTCGCCGGTATGAGCAAGCATCCAAATACCGTCATAGAGCGAGTTCTCGCGACATTCTCTATGAGCGATTAGCACCTTTTAGTTGTCATGTCGGCAAGGTTGTCCTTAAGTCACATGGTAGGTATCTCGCAGAGGTCGAGTATTCTCGCATACATCCCCCCCCCCCCTCCCAATTTGTTTATAAATAGGACCCAAGGGGTGCAAGGAATGGCAAGTTGAGAGCCCCTAAGCTTCATACTCGCCAAGCCTATGCCTTCCTCGTACTTAGCTCAACCCTTTGGTTTTGGAGTGGAAGATATTTTTGACTTCCATGTATGCGGTCGAACCTCCTCGTTGTAGTACTCAGGTAATGTTTGTAAGTAGTCCAGTTCTCTCTCCCTCTCTCCCTCTCTCTTGCCATCAGATCTTTCTGGTTTGATGGTGGGATATGTAACATTAGGCTAAATCTTGCTCTGAATATTTGGAAAAGAATTTTCTTAGTTCCAACACGGTGCTCCTCGAACACCTTTATGATTCCTATTTGAATTTGCCCATACCTTATACTACTCTTCCCTTTTGGTCTTCTCCCTTAGATAGTTTTCTACTAGTAAGTACAAGCATTAGAAAGGTCAGACCCCACCCCAAGTGTTGTAGGTTATTTACTAGTGCAAGACAATTTGTTGTCCCTGGTTTGGAGGATGGTATTACTATAATGTTGGCTAGGGCCCTCCAATTTAGTCACTACTTGAGTAATGCCTTGAAGAAATTGTGGGAGAAATCTAAGTTTTGATTTAATAAAGTGTGAGACAGAGAGAGTGACTTCTTTTGTGAATGCCTTTGTGAGTGGAAGTGCTTTACTTTGTGAATTTTGGTGCTTTTTCACTTTTTAAGTGTCTCATTTCCTTTGTAAGCAACCTCACCCTTTATATAAAGAGTCGACTGACGAGGATGCAACCAAGGACACACGAAGATAAAGAATTAAAGTGGGAGGTAATAATGTGAGTGTACTGAAGCACCGAGCTTCCCTCTAGTAAGCAAATTCCGCGGTATAGATGTAATTCCTTTGTTTATCTTATGCATGATAAAGATTGTCATAGTTTAGTGTAATAATGTGCTGATTATTTGAAGAAATTGTTCTTATTTGATTATGGAAGGGTTGTTTAACTAATAGCTAGAATTTACCCTTATGCGACCTTTGAGATGATATCATAGATTGTCTTGTGTTTGGAATGTGATGTAAGTCTTCCCTTGGATAGTTTGAGCCTTTGAACAATTACATTACAATTCATCATTACTCATGTAAGCATATTTTGTAGTCAACAAGATAAGTATCTCTTTTAATTCTTGTATATCTAAATGAGTAGGGAGTAGTCTTCCTCCCCTCCTCTTCCGAGGTATGGAGCTTGGAGAGATTCTCAAATCATGGGATGAGCCACAGGTGTGTGCTCTTAACAGCACACTAGTGAAAATTTTATCAGAGATGAGCTACTTAAAAATGAACCTTCAAAAATTTACCGAAATTTAAAAACTTATTATAAACCTATTAATAATGAAGAATTTAAACATGTGTTATTGTAACTCTACATATTCCCATTTCTTCACGACACAAGTAGTCAACTAAATAATTTAATTGATATCTTCATCAGATTTAGCAAAATGTTAGACTTTACCACAATTAAGTACAGGAAAATATACAAACTCAATATAGAAATATTAGATCATGCAAATAAGATGCTGAATGAAATAGCAACTAACCGATAATGACATAGCAACTAACCGATAATATTTGAAAAAACAACTCTGAAGTTTGTTGAAGAAGCTTACAAAAATAGAACACAAACTCACAAAAATAACTCTGAACATAGCATGCATAACAAATCAATTGAAGAATTGCAAAATCATTATGCCAACATAAAACAACTTGTAGAACTAAATAACTTAGTCTTATCTTGAAAGGATATCGAAGAATATAAAGAAGCTCCACAACATACAATATGTACCTATAAAATTTAGTAGGTTTTAGTAATCATGATCCAGAGGGAGAAAATAATAAAATTACCGTGAGACGACAAAGCAATATAATATTGCATTTGCTCATCTAACTCCATAAGAAATTGATGTTATTATACAAAAAATTAATAAACCAAATGTTGATTTACAAATTGAAGGCTTGATAGGACAATTAGAAGATTTAAAACTAGATAGGGTAAAACCTTTCAAGGCATGAGAAATCTTATATAAATTTGGAATAACTAAATGATTCTACAACCATTTACACAATGACAGACATAAAAATTATATTCAATGTGGGAGGTGTATATAATTATTTAATAAAATAAATTGACTAATATAACAAAAATATGTTTATATTACATTAATATCACTGTTGAAGCCGAGAAATATCTCAACCTCAGAAATCGGACTAGGCCACCTGAAGTTACTGGTCAAGCGGTCAAAAAGAAGGTCTCTGGTCAGGAAACAGAAGCAAACTGTGCGAACAAGACCCCAGGTTGCTGCGGCAAGAAGGTCCCACCACGTACCCAGTTGCTCAGAAGAAGCAACCCCTTCTCAACCAAATTGGTCGAGCTAGGTACGAAGGAGACGAGCTCGAGTAATAGCGAGTCGAGGGCAATTGTTGGAACTCGCGAGGGCTCAGGCCGAGATTTGCTTCCCCTCTCCCTCGTACCCCTGGGGTCCTATTTATAGGGAAATCCAAGGAGGGGGGGTCTTACTTATACCCCCACCCTGGCGAGTTGGCGACTTCCCCGGGGAGCTCGCCTAGAAGAGGCGAGCATCTGGCCATAGTCTCCACCTGGCGAGTTGGCCTGGGGAGCTCGCCATACTCGCCCGAACCTCCTGCAGCCTGGGGTGCTGATCTGGATCTCCATCTTGCCTTGTTGACTTTGACTTCTGATGACCTGGCGGTGGTAGGACCCACCCTCGTCGAATATGGGTTGTACACAATCCCCGCTCTTTTTGGGCGACGTAGGAGCCCAGAAAGAATCATCCAACGCTTATTCAACGAGTACCTCTGCCGAGTATCTGGACAGCTCGCATCGTCGTCTGCTGGTAGAGTAGTCTATAAATAGGGGGGCTTGATTTTCGAGACGGACCCTGAAGCTCGCCGAAAATGTCGGATGCTGAGAAGTTGCTGATGGACAATCTCGCCGCCCTGTCTGGCCTCCTCGGCATAGCCAGACAGAAAAGGCCGCGCGAGGAAGACGCCACCGCCTCGACCCCGCCGAAGAAGAAAAAGGCGAAGAAGGTCAAGCAGTCCGCCACTGCGGCGGTTGGCTCGCCTCCACCGCTGAACCAAGTCGCCGCGGCGACTGGAAATCCCGCAACTTCTTCCAGCACCCAGAAGCTGTTGAGCGATCTCGGGCTTGACGACCTCCCCGGATCTGTTCGGGACAGCCCGCCGGAGGACCCGGGAGTGGCCGAGGAGCTCGCGGCCGCTAAGTAATCTGCGGCGGCTCAGGTCGAGGTCTTCACCGTGACAGGTCGCCATCTGGAAATCTTTCCTGCTAGGTTGTCGCCGCTTCTTCTTTACTGACTACTTTTCTATGCAGACTCTCCGACTGCCGCGGACGTGACTCTTGATGTTGTCCTGCTGAGCTCGGCCCCCCTACTCGCCCTGGCGGCCGATAGGCCGTCCAAGACCGCCTACACGGTCCGGATGGGCCTTAGCTCGGGGAAGGCGTCGGGGGAGACGTTGGTGAAGGGCACCCCCCCCCCCCGGCGAGCAAGGAGCTGCCGGTGAAAGAAACTCCCGCTGGGTTGTCCGGGTCGGCGCGCGAGGATCCTCCGGCGAGCAGGGCGGCCTCCGCCGTTGCGAGTGGCGGGAAAGTAGTCTCGGCGAGCGCCTCATTGCCGCCGCCGCCACCCTTGGTCGCCACTCCTGGCCAGATGCCGGGCATCGTCCTGCCCCCGCCACTGCCTTTGTCTGCTTCGCAGAGGTCGGATCTTCCGCGACCTCCACCTCCTATGTCGAGGGCTCCACACCACCCGGCGAGCTCATCTCAAGCTCCGCCGCCGTTGAAGAAGCCGGAGAGGCAGCGGCCGGCCTACTTCCCTCCGCGGGTTGGAGACCCCGACTACGTCGGCCGAGGGTCTGGAGAGCGCGGGCAGGGCAGGCCTGCCGATCTTCCGAGCAGCTCTTCGGGGAGACGAGATACCTCCGGACGACCTCCCTTGCCGCGCCGATCCCGATCTCCTCGCCGTGGTAAGCTTTTTTACCACTTCGATTTCTGCTCCACTTTTTCCGACCTGACGATCTATTTCTCTTTCTTGTCAGATCGCCCGGCGACCCCTGGTGCGGCTTTCATCGACGCCATCGGGCTATCGGGGAGCGAGTATCGCCAAGCCACTGCTCGCGCATACATGGAGCTGGAAAGCAAGTTCGACCAGCTCGCTATCTGCGACCCTCACCGACGCATCTCGGCTCTGGAGGCGAGGATGGCCAAGGTCGAAGGGCTCTAGGCGACCTTGGAGAACTATGAAGCTCGCTTCCACATGGTCAAAGAGAATGATCGCCAGCTGCAGTTGAACAACCACCGCCTGCAGCTGGTGCTTGACGAGCTGGCCGACATCCGGGCGAGCATGGGGTCTGCTGGACGTCTGGCGAGGATGGAGGAGCAGCTCCGGCTCGGCGACGATGCCATGGCATTGGCGACGGAGCATTACCGGCGTGCACGCGAGATCGGCTGGGCCGGGCGACATCCTCACCCCCTGAGCGGCCTAGGGCGCCTTAGTAATTTTGCCTTTTGAATGTAGCTCGCCATGCGCGACTTTGTACTTCTTTCGGACATCTATTTTTTTATTGATTAATTCATCTTTGCGTGTATGAGTATTCTCGCCTTCTGATTCTTCGTGTGTGCGCTTTCTTTGTGGTGTGCCGAGCTCTAGGTCTTCTGGCAATGTCGCCTCTTATTCTTCACCACGCGAGCTCGTTCGATACTCGCCGAGACGGGCAGACCCCCCCCCCCCCCCCCTTTGCCTTGTCATATCTATAAATAGGAGGGGTAGGTGGGTCATAAAGCGTACGTTGTAGCGATCCTCTCTTCATATCGGCGAGTATCCGAACATCCAGCTCGCCTTCTCTCGCTCTTTTTACAGCTCGCAAGTGTTGAAGCCGGGAGATTGCGCGGGCGGCGGGGAACATCATACTCGCGCGCCTCAGGCTCGGGGGCCAGCTCGTCGAGGGGGAGAAGCCGCTCACTGTCGACGAGCTCATTCCCGAGCTACTCGCCGAGGGGACCATCCCACCGTACCGCGCCTCGCCGCCGACCAGCTCCGGCGATTTCGATGATAGCAGCAGCGGAAGCAGCAGCGGCGGGAGCGAGAGCGATGAATTTGTAGATATCGGTGATATCGGAGACGACGAATATCGGCCAGATACTGGCGACGAGGAGTCCTAGTTGCTCGCCGATATTCCTTTTGTAAATCAATTTTTGACTTGTGATTTATACAAATTTTTGCTCCTGCATTTTTCTGACATGTTACTCGCTAGGCTCAAAGGCTCGGAGAGTAGCGTTCTCTAGATCGCAGGGGGATGGTCCCGACATCGATCATCCGCTCGCCGGGACCTACTCGCCCCTGCGCCCGGGTACTCGTGAACCTGCTGAGAGAACCTCGCGCACCGCGCGGGTCGGCGCGTGGGACATACTCGCATGCCCTCCGGGGCTCGCTTACTCGCGCGGTTCCAGCTCGCTTACCCGCGTGGGACCAGCTCGCCTACTCGCGCGAGATCAGCTCGCCTACTCGCGCGAGGCCTGCTCGCCCACCTGCGCGTGACACAAGTCGAACCTGGCTTAGTTGTCGAATCATAACCTGCGAGCCTCTCATTCTCGCAATCGAGGAGATCGGCCGATTCCCGGCGAGAGGAGCTCGTGGGGATGCCGATCTTACGATGCTACTCAACTCGAAGTCTTGGACTACAATCGAGGAGATCGGCCGATTCCCGAGGAGAGGAGCTCGTGGGGATACCGGTCTTACAACGCTGCTCAACTCGAAGTCTTGGATTATAATCGAGGGGATCGGCTGATTCCCGAGGAGAGGAGCTCGTGGGGACACCGGTCTTACGACGCTGCTCAACTCGAAGTCTTGAAGTACAATCGAGGAGATCGGCCGATTCCCGAGGAGAGGAGCTCGTGGGGATACCGGTCTTACGACGCTGCTCAACTCGAAGTCTTGAAGTACAATCGAGGAGATCGGCCGATTCCCGAGGAGAGGAGCTTGTGGGGATACCGGTCTTACGACGCTGCTCAACTCGAAGTCTTGGATTATAATCGAGGAGATCGGCCGATTCCCGAGGAGAGGAGCTCGTGGGGATACCGGTCTTACGACGCTGCTCAACTCGAAGTCTTGGATTATAATCGAGGAGATCGGCCGATTCCCGAGGAGAGGAGCTCGTGGGGATACCGGTCTTACGACGCTGCTCAACTCAAAGTCTTGAACTACAATCGTGGAGATCGGCCGATTCCCGAGGAGAGGAGCTCGTGGGGATACCGGTTTTATGACGCTGCTCAACTCGAAGTCTTGGATTATAATCGAGGAGATCGGCCAATTCCCGAGGAGAGGAGCTCGTGGGGATACCGGTCTTATGACGCTGCTCAACTCGAAGTCTTGAACTACAATCGAGGAGATCGGCCGATTCCCGAGGAGAGGAGCTCGTGGGGATACCGGTCTTACGACGCTGCTCAACTTGAAGTCTTGGCGGCCGATTCCCGAGGAGAGGAGCTCATGGGGATACCGGTCTTACGACGCTGCTCAACTCGAAGTCTTGAAGTACAATCGAGGAGATCGACCGATTCCCGAGGAGAGGAGCTCGTGGGGATACCGGTCTTACGACACTGCTCAACTCGAAGTATTGGATTATAATCGAGGGGATCGGCCGATTCCCGAGGAGAGGAGCTCGTGGGGATACCGGTCTTACGACGCTGCTCAACTCGAAGTCTTGGATTACAATCGAGGAGATCGGCCGATTCCCGAGGAGAGGAGCTCGTGGGGATACCAGTCTTACAACGCTGATCAACTCGAAGTCTTGGATTACAATCGAGGAGATCGGCCGATTCCCGAGAAGAGGAGCTCGTGGGGATACCGGCCTTACGACGCTGCTCAACTCGAAGTCTTGGATTATAATCGAGGAGATCGGCCGATTCCCGAGGAGATGAGCTCGTGGGGATACCGGTCTTACGACGCTACTCAACTCGAAGTCTTGGATTATAATCGAGGAGATCGGCCGATTCCCGAGGAGAGGAGCTCGTGGGGATACCGGTCTTACGACGCTGCTCAACTCGAAGTCTTGAATAAAATCCTGCATCCTTACATAGTTTGGAGATTAATCTCAGAGACATCTTGACAAGAAAGAAACTCTCTCCGGAGAGACGCTCTTGACCCTGCCAAATCGGGGGGTTGGCATCCAGACTCGTTCCTAAGAATTCCTCTAGTCGGAAGAGAGATGCACTCGGGGAGACCTAGGCCGACATGCAAGAGGGGAGCTGATCTCGGCCGGCAATGTAGAGGCTCGGTCTTACAAGAGCGCTTAAAGTCCCGAAGCATCGTCCTATCATCCGTACTAGGCTATTCAGTAAGAACGGGTTGAAGGCACGTATCTCGATTTGATAGTGAAGATCGCTTCCAGCTACGATTGGAACGGGGGTGGTGTTCATCGAGGGTCCTCTCCGGACGCACTCGGAATCAACACACACCCCTGGGCTCGTCCACGCCCTCCCTTCAGCAGGTTATCCTGCCTTGTTGCTCACTTGAGATTTTTTCCTTCTGGGTGCTTTATGAGGCCGGCCTCTCCTCGAGTCCGGGGGATCAGGGTGCGGATCTGTTCCTCGTAGTTCCTCCAGACGGAAGAGAGATGCACTCGGGGAGACATAGGCCGACATGCAAGGGGGGAGCTGATCTCGGCCGACAATGCAGAGGCCCGGTCTTACAAGAGCGCTTAAAATCCCGAAGCATCGTCCTATCATCCGTACTGGGCTATGTATGAGGAACAAACCGACCACTGCCTCCCGAAGTCGACTACGAGGCGGGCCATGGAAACACTCAGAAGCCTTGAGGCATGTTCAACACAAAAGAGATAAAATCCCGCATCCTTTGTATATTAACTATGTTTACAGAAATAGATACATGGGTTACCGCTATGGGTAGAATCTTTTCAAATCATCCCCACTCCAGGTCCCAGTCAGCTGCTCTCCCGCTTGATCTTGTAGGTAATAGCCTCCTGTGGCCAGGGCTTCTTGGACGATGAAAGGTCCTTCCCAGTTGGGATGCAGCTTGCCTACGGCAGCTCCCCGCCCAGCGGCGTCCACCTTCATCATGACCAAGTCCCCTGCGAGGAAGTTTTTTAAGCGGACATTTTTGTCGAAATGCCTTGCCATGCGTCTCTTGATTTCTTCCTGGCGTATGGAGGCCAAGTCCCGAAGCTCTTCCACATAATCTAGGGAGAGCCTCTGAGCCTCTTCATTCTCTAGCCGCCATTCCTCGCTTCCGTCTTCGGCTGCGATGACCCTTGGGCTATGCACTTCAAATTCGACCGGGATGAGTGCCTCGGACCCGCGTGACAGTTTGAAGGGTGTTTCCCCTGTGGCTGAGTTTGGGGTGGTCCTGAGATCCCATAGGACGGAAGGGAGTTGTTCGGCCCAATTTCCCTTGAGGTTGGTGATCTTCTTCTTCAGCAAGTTGATGATGAGCTTGTTCGCGGCCTCTACTTACCCATTACTCCGAGGGTGGTGTACCGAGGCGAACCGAAGGTCGGTTCCCAACTGCTTACAAAAGTCCCCTAGCTCCAAGCTGGCGAACTGCGGCCCATTGTCGGTGATGATGGCCAGAGGGATCCCGAATCTGCATGCGATTTCGCCCCAGATGAAGTTCTTGACGATTTGAGACGTGGTCTTGGCCAGAGCCTTGGCCTCGATCCACTTTGTGAAGTAGTCGACCATTACTAGCACAAACTTCCTTTGTCCGCTAGCTTGAGGGAACGGGCCGATTAAGTCCATTCCCCAGATTGCGAAAGGCCACGGAGCGGTGATCGAGCGAAGCTGTTGAGCCGGCTGGAGCGCGAGGGGCGCGAAGAGTTGACATTGGGAGCATTTTCTGGAATAGGCCTCTGCGTCCTTTCGGATGGTTGGCCAGAAGTAACCGTGCCTCAAAATTCTCTGCTCCAGGGTGCGGGTCCCGGAGTGGCTGCCGCACTCTCCTGAGTGAATCTCCTCGAGGACCCGGGGAATCTCGAGCTCTGACAAGCATCGGGCCAGAGGGCCTGAGATGGTCTTGCGATAGAGCTCGCCGTCTTGCAATAAGTAGTATGCGGCCTTGTACCGGAACTTTCTCTGATCTTGCCCGTCGGATGGTAGTCGGCCTGTTGTCAGAAACGTGATGAACGGATCCCTCCACGAGGCTCGTTGATCGATCTCCATCAGCTCGCCTTCTTCGACGGATGGTCGAAACAACTCGATGGCGATTCCCCCAGCCCGAGGGCCGTATTTTGCAAGGCCGTCTGCCTCGGAGTTGCGTTCTCGGGGGCACATGCTCGACGTGGAAGGATCGGAATCCCCCGATCAGGCCCTTGACCTTAACCAGATATTGCTGCAAAATGGGATCTCGAACTTCGAACTCTCCCCGAATCTGAGATGCGGCCACCATGGAGTCGGTAAAAGCCTGGATGTCTCTGATGGCCAGCTCCTTGGCGAGTCGCAAGCCAGCCACCATGGCTTCGTACTCCGCCTGATTGTTGGTTACTGGGAAAAGGATCTCGATGGCTTGTTCGATCCTAGTCCCTTGAGGACTAACCAGCACCACCCCGGCTCCCACGGAGTGCCTTCCCGACGCGCCGTCTACAAACATCTTCCAGGGGACTGGCCGAGAGACGCCCATGTCTGCCTCGACCTCGGCCGAGAAGTCGGCCAGGAAATCCGCCACGGCTTGTGCTTTGATCGCGACCCTTGGGGGGTAGGAGATGTCGAACTCACTCAGCTCCACAGCCCACTTGGCTAGTCTGCCGGAGTGCTCCACTCCGTCCAAGATACTCCTCAGGGGGTGGTCGGAGACTACCTTGATAGAGTGGGCTTGGAAATACGGACGGAGTCGCCTGGCCGAAACCACCAAGGCGAAAACCAACTTCTCGAGGATCGGATATCTCGCTTCGGCTTGCCTCAACATCCGGCTCACGTAGTAAATTGGAAGCTGCTTCTTTCCCTCTTCTCGGACCAGCACCGAGCTAACTGCTTCAGCCCCCACCCCTAGGTAGAGCAAGAGATCCTCACCGCCCTGCCGACCCTGAAGGAGAGGAGCTCGGGTCAGCTGTTGTTTGAGCTTTATGAAAGCCTCCTCGCACTCCGGGGTCCACTCGAATTTCTGGTTGCCCCGAAGGGCCTTGAAGAATGGGGAGCACTTCTCTCCGGCCTTGGAGAGAAACCGGCTAAGACCTGCCAGCCTTCCGGTCAACCTTTGAACTTCCTTGGAATCTCTCGGGGACGCCATCTCCACGATGGCTTTCACCTTGTCGGGGTTAGGCTCCACCCCCTGGGGAGTAAGGAGGTGCCCTAGAAACTTCCCCCTTCCCATGCCGAAAACACACTTGGCCGGGTTGAGCCGCATCTTGTACCTCCTCAGGGTGGCGAAGGTCTCTGCCAGATCCGCTACGTGCTCTGCGGCGCTCTTGCCTTTGACGAGCAGGTCATCCACGTAGACCTCCAGATTCCGCCCCTTTTGCTCTCTGAAGACGTGATCCATCATTCTTTGATATGTCGCGCCGGCGTTCTTGAGCCCGAAGGGCATCATCTTGTAGCTATAGCATCCGTCGCTGGTGATGAAGGAAACGTCGTGGCAATCGGGGGGATGCATCCGGATCTGGTGATATCCTGAAAAGGCATCAAGGAAGCTCATTACGGGAAACCCGACGGCAGAATCAACCAGCGCGTTGATTTGAGGCAAGGGATAACAATCCTTGGGGCAAGCTTTATTGAGTATAGAGAAATCGATACATAGTCTCCAGCCTCCTCCTGACTTCTTCACCATTACAACATTGGAGACCCAGCCTGGATACTGGATCTCCGAAACAAAACCCGCTTCCAGCAGCTTCCCCACTTCCTCCCGGATTGGTCCCGCCAGCGCGGTGGCGCTCTTCCTCTGCTTCTAACGGACTGGGGCCGTCGCTGGATCCAAGTTGAGGCGATGACAGGCAACATCAGCATCAATCCCTGGCATCTCGGCGGCGCTCCACGCGAAGATGTCCGCGTTCTCCTGCAGGCAAGCAGCTATCTCCACCTTCCCTTCCGGGGGCAAGGCTCCTCCGATCTTCAGCAGCTCAGGCTCTCCTCTCGAGGAGATCACCTTCACTTCCTCCAGCTCCTCGGCAGCCTGCAGGCCCTCCTCCTGCTCCATCATCCTCTCCAACCTTTTTGCGTCACCCATCCAGCTGATGGTGCTGACCGCATTCAGGTAGCATTCCCTGGAGGCCTTGGGATCTCCTCTGATCCTGACTTGGACGTCGTCCCGGCAGTACTTCAGGCACTGATGATATGACGATGGAACGGCCTTGAAGTAGTTGATGAGGGGCCGCCCGAAGATGGCGTTGTAACCGCTGGGTGCGTCGACGATGACGAAGCGACATCGGATCGAAGTTCCCCTGAGAGTGACCAGCAGCTCCACCCCTCCTTCCACCTCTTTTTTCTCTCACGAGAAACCGAAGAGAGGCCCGTCCGCCGCCTGAACCCGGGACGCTTCCACCTGAAGACCGACGAAGGTTCTCTTAAAGATGACATTCACCGAACTACCGTTATCCGCGAGGATTCGGTCGACGGTGAAGTCCTCGATCGCGGCCTGGATCACCAGAGCGTCGTGGAAGGGGTTCTCGTTCCAGAGCATGTCTTCCTCCGAGAAGGTGATCTCGTTCAATGGAGGGGGGGTTTGAGACGTCGAGGCGACGCTCTTTTTGTAGATCTGGTGGAGGCTTCCCTTACGGGAAGCTCCTAACCCAGCCCCTCCGTTGATTACTCCGACGTGTTCGCCTCCCGGACCGGGGATAACATTCCCCCTTCCTCCTTGGTCGATCCTGTCCTTGTTTCTCCTCCTCTGCGGCACCTGGTAAGCCACCTGCCCAACCTGGGCCTCCTGCTGCGGCTGCTCCCTCTCGGCCACCGTCGCTTCCATCCTCCTCCTTGCTTCCCAGAACTCAGGGCAAGCCAAGGTTCCGTGCCCCTCCACTCGATGGATATCGCAGTAGAGGGGAATCACCGCTTCCTGCTGCCTTTCCTGCCTCCTCTCCTACTGCCTCTCCTTTCGCCGGCGCTTAGCGGCTCGCTGGGTGATGGCCATGGTCTCCCTTCTTCCTCCTCCCTGCTCCCGAGGGTTGTAATTCCTCCTCTCCTCCTGATGGACGGGTCGCCTCCACTGGGGGCGATCCCTCGGGTACTGGAATCTTCTCTCCCCGCTCCTCGTCTCTCGACCCCCGACGGGCCTCCTATCCTCCTGCCTTCGAGGCCTCTCCTGCCTCTCCGCTTTTCTGAGCTCCCTTCCCCTTTCTCTCTTCTCTTCCTCTTTCCTTTGCGGCCTCTCCTGCTTCCTGTCGCTGCGCCCCTCCGGCGCCCTCTCCTTCTCTAGTAGCCTTCCTCTGTCCTTCTCCAGCGGTCTGTCTCCGTCTAACTGTGTCAGGAACTCCTTGTTCCTCTCCTCTCCTTGGATGAACATATTGGCTCGCTCCACCATTTCTTCGAACGACTTGGGCGGCCTGTGCCCCAACTCCATGTTGAATAGGCCCTGCTTCAGCCCAAACTTGAGGGCCACCATCAAGGTGAACCCATCTACCTCTTCCACCTCCAGCACCTCCTCCTGGAACCGATCGATGTAACGGCCCAAACTCTCGTGCTGCCCCTGCACGATCTTGAAGAGGGCGGTTGCCTCCTTCTTCCTCCGCTTGGACGTCGCAAACCTTGCCAACAGACCCCGTCGAAGATCCGAGAAGCAGTAGACTGACCCTGCTGGCAGCTGGTGGAACCAATCTCTTGCGCTACCTTTGAAGGTAATGGAGAAGAGCCGGCACTTGAGAGCATCAGACATGTTGCGAATAGACACCACATCTTCAAACCACTGAAGATGTCTCACCGGGTCGTCCTTGCCGGAGTAGTACGAGAGGACCGGCTCTCTGAAGTTGTCGGGGACGAGGGCTGCGAGGATCTCGTCGCAAAAGGAGCTCCTCCCTTCCTGGCGGCGGCGAGTATCCTCCCCGCTCAAGCAGTCATACTCGCTCCATCGACGAGTATCTCCATACCTCGCCGAGAGTTCCGGATCTCGAAACCGGATTCCCTGTCTACTCGCCGGGTGATGTCGCGGCGGGATCACCTGCTCTCCACTCGCCCAAGCGGGCTCCTTCCCTGCTCGCCGAGTTGGTATCTCCTCGCCCGGGGGTGTCCGGCGGCGGGGAGAAGTCGCCGTCACCTCAGGCAGATTGGACAACCCGACGAGTATCGCCTTCTCCACTCTCCTCGCGAACTCTTCAAAAGCCGTCACTGTCACATACTCGCTACCTTGCCCCGGGACTCCAGCTCCCGCCGAGTTACCTCCCAACTCGCCCCGGTCTCCACCATCAGCCATCTTCAACCACGACTTTCTTCTTCGATCGCTATCCACGCTCACCGCACCAAGTGTTGAAGCCGAGAAATATCTCAACCTCAGAAATCGGACTAGGCCATCTGAAGTTACTGGTCGAGCGGTCAAAAAGACGGTCTCTGGTCAGGAAACATAAGCAAACTGTGCGAACAAGACCTCAGGTTGCTGCGGCAGGAAGGTCCCACCACGTACCCAGTTTCTTAGAAGAAGCAACCCCTTCTCAACCAAATTGGCCGAGCTAGGTACGAAGGAGACGAGCTCGAGCAATAGCGAGTCGAGGGCAATTGTTGGAACTCACGAGGGCTCAGACCGAGATTTGCTTCCCCTCTCCCTCGTACCCCTGGGGTCCTATTTATAGGGAAATCCAAGGAGGGGGGGGGGTCTTACTTATACCCCCACCCTGGCGAGTTGGCGACTTCCCTGGGGAGCTCGCCTAGAAGAGGCGAGCATCTGGCCATAGTCGCCACCTAGCGAGTTGGCCTGGGGAGCTCGCCATACTCGCCCGAACCTCCTGCGGCCTGGGGTGCTGATCTGGATCCCCATCATATACCTCAATTCATCTTGCTTTATGAATTATTTGAATATCATCATTTCTTGTAAATAGTTTTAACATTTTGCTTTATGGATTATTTGAATATAATCATTTCTTGTAAATAGTTTTAACATTTCACACAATAATATAATAATAAACTTTTTTATATAAAAAATTTTAAACAACTAATTTGTTCATAAAAAAATATAATAACATAATAACAAACTTGTTTAAAAAAAGCAATAAACAATACATTACAATAAACCTGTTTATAAATAGAATATTAAAAAGAATGTAACAATAAATTTATTTATAATTTTTTTTTGACAATTAACAACAAATTTATTTATAATAAAAAATTTTAAATCAATATAACAACAAACTTATTTTAATAAAACTTTAAATAACAATATAATAAAGAACTTGTTTATACAAAAAACATTTAAACAATAGCATTCCAACCTTGTCAATAAAAAAACAAAATATTGTTATTGGTAGGAATTGAACCATAAACCTCTAGATTAAAAAAAAGTTAGTCTACCAACTACGTTAAGAAAAATTTATTAAAATAAACATTTTTATTGTACTATATTGGATTATACCGAATTGACCATGATAAATTTGTTTTCGACTACTGAAAGATTGTATTTTTAAAATTTAGTGTGAGCGACTACCCACGCTCGGCCCTATGTAGATCCGCCCCTGCATTTACATGAACTAGTAGAACTATCGCCTCTAAAAATAGTAATCATCTTCATTTTTAGGAAAACTCTTCCGTCAGAAAATGAAGATAAAAACTATGCTTAAAGAACTCTTTGATATAAAACAAGATTTTATATTATATAACTATAATGTCTCGGTCTATTGTGGGCACGCTACAAATCTGCAAATTAGTGACCCCCACCTATCTCCATAGATCTGATTGGTCATAAATGTTAATTCCAATGTCGAGTTGTTGAGGTCGAGGCTTGAACCCCCGACCTCCTAGATAAGTGTTGCGGATCACTTGGTTTTTTCTGGTCCGGAGAATCAGACCGTCTTAGCTCGGAATTAAATCGAGCGTGCAAACAGTCAGAGAAAAACAATGACAAATGACAAAAGATTTTTTTTTTAATATGGAAAACCTGGAAATGGTGAAAAACCACGTGGTTGGATCTGTGCCGAGCCAAAATCCACTATTTCTTTGGAGATTACCAGAGTTGGGATGATTCCTCGGAGGGTGATAGGTCACCTCTCCGTTACAAGTACAAATTGTGAAAATGATGAAAAAGAAATGAAGTTCCCGAAGCTTTTTTAGAAGCGCTCCGGCTTGGAAAATGACTAAGTCCAAATAACCTCGATGAAAACGTTCCGTCCGGGAGAAATCTTTAAGTCCATGAAGTCTCGATGGGAGCGCTCCGACTAAAGCGGAACTTTATTGGGAGCGCTCTTCCGAAGACAAACGACATACCATGGAAGCTTGATGGAACTTTTGCGCTAGAAGGGGAACATGGAATCGGTCTAAGTTCACGACCTCGTTGAAAAACCTCAAAGCTCTTTCTTGCTTCGGGAGTTGCTTGCCTTCAAATGATGGCCTGAGGGCCTATTTACAATATTCTGGAGGGATACGTCAACAATCTTGTAGGGGTGGAATTTGTGCTAGCGAATGACATCGCTCCGTGTCAGCCACATGGATCACCAAAATTATCGAAATGACGAAGGTGCCCCCCGATTGGCCGTGCGCGCGCGAGGCGCTGCCTGTACGTGTGCACGAGTTTTGCCATCCGATCGGGTGTTTCTGGGCCTTGGGGGAGTGTGGCGTGGCGCGGGCGACTTGTTCGGTCGGGTTGGTTTTCCCCACATGTCCTCGGTTCAAGTCTTTCTAATTTTACTCAAATATTTCCGGGGAAACCCCATCAATAAGGTAGTGTTAAATTGGTCCTCGTCAGCACTTGTAGAAGAACAATCACAACCAGAATTTCAAATATTCCTTGCTAGCGAGGAAGCAACATCCCAAGGTTGTAGTGTCTTTACATTCGAGACGGTAGTAGAAAGTAAAATAGGGAAACCATCTATGACCACGTATAATGAATATCAAGGAGGAAACATACCACTAAATCATGAGAAAAATGTGCTCTCATATAAACAAAGTTTTCTACCAACAATAAAAAAATGTGTTCTTCTTGTCGCTCGCAAACCTCTCGAGTATACGATAAAAATGAGCAATGGGCGGAGTATAGTCATCAAAAATGCTAAAGTAATGTCGTGATTGCGCAAGCACTAATTGTCTCCTGAGTACGGGTAAAAATTAGGTCCGGTTGGCGGACCTTTCTCTAGGTCCCCACCAATAGAAAAGAGGAGAAGCTTGTAAATATGCGGGATCCACAATACACAGTCAATATAGACACGTGAGATCCATCACAATACACGCTTTTTATTAACCACCCGAACCTTCCTTTAGGTCTTGGTGGCTGAACAAAATTTTTTCCCCCGAGTACTGTCCTGGTCGGATATGGTGGGTGGTGGTGGGGGCCGAGCCCTCTCTCACTCGTCTAGTAATAAAGCTACTACTGCTCATTATCTACCCGACTGGGACGAAGGAAGAGCTGGGAGAAGGAGGGAGGGAGGAAGAATGCCAACTTCGATTTTCCGCCGCCCCTCCCTCCTCTTCTCGCCCTATTCCCTCTTCTACGCTGCAAACCTCGCCGGCCCTCGGTCGTACCATTGCGTCTCACGCCGCCGTCCTCATCGGCATTACATCAAACAACTCTTCTTCAGAAACTCCTCCGCCGCCTCCTCCTCCCCAGTCTCCATGTGTTCCGCCGTCAATACCACCCTCAAGCTGTCCAAAAAGGCCCGCCGGGAGACGCCGGAGATCATTCTCCGACACCAGCTCGACATGTGCTCGAAGCACGGCGACGTTTCCGAAGCACTCCGCCTCTACGACGCCGCCCGCGCCGATTCAATCCCGCTCTCCCTCCACCACTACAACATCCTTCTCTACCTTTGCTCCCATTCTTCAGCCACCGCCGATGACGCCGATCGCGCCCTTGATATCTTCCGCCAGATGTCCGTTGACGACGTCACCCCCAACGAAGCCACTTACACCAACCTCGTCCGTCTGGCCGCCGTCCGCGGCGACCCAGACCTCGCCTTCCAGTTTATCAAGAACATGTCGGCTTCCGGCATCGCCCCACGCCTGCGCAGCTACACTCCCGCCCTCTTTGGATTCTGCGAGAAGGGCCGCGTTGAGAGGGCTCACGAGCTCGATGCACATATGGTCGGTGCTGGGGTTGATCCCGAGGAGCCGGAGCTCGCCGCTCTCTTCCGTCTCAATTCCGAGCTTGGGAGGGGAGACGATGTTTATCGGCTGCTGCACAGGATGAGGGCGGAATTGAGGAAGGTATCAGAAACGACAGCCGAGTTAATTGAAGGATGGTTTCGATCAGAGGCGGCCGCAGGGTTTGGAATTATGGAGTGGGATGCAGAGAAGGTTAGGGAAGGGATAGCCAAGGGAGGGGGAGGGTGGCACGGACAGGGGTGGTTGGGAAAGGGGGAATGGAGTGTTGGAAGGAGTGAGATGGATAAGGAGGGGGTGTGCCGACGATGTGGGGATAGGATGGTGTGCATAGATATTGATCCCGTCGAGACTGAGATGTTTGCAAGCTCTTTGGCAAAGCTGGTTGGTAAGAAGGAGGCGAAGGCTGATTTTGCAGGCTTCCAGGTTCGATTGATTGCACAATTTTCTTCTCATATCCTTTAGTTGTTTACAACAATAATAATAAAGGTTAAATTATGATTTTGTTTATTTGTTTCATATCATTTGTGACACAGTGTAGGCTGTGTGAAGCAAGGTTGTCAGGATCGAGATCCTAAGTGGGATCGTTTAAGGGGTTGGATTGGATCGGATCGTAGGATCGGATCGTGGATCGTAAGATCCCACTACATTCTTAAAACTAGACTTAAATGATGAAATTGAATTTGATATCAATCATATCATACAATTACACAAATAATCTATACCAAAAATCATATAATTAATCATTTTCATTTGTTTACTTAAGAGTAATAAGACTATTATTACGAGAAATCTAGAATAGATCCTAAGTGTAAGACAAAATAAGAACATGCATAAAGAAACAGTTATGATTCTAAATGTACCTGAGTAGTGTAACTTCGGACTCTACGTTAGCAACTCTAAAGCCAAGATGAGTAAGCATTTTTGTCTTAGCTGTCCGCCTGTCCCACCTTCGTCAAACTATCATCAATAACCAAATTATGAAGATGAACCTATAAATGAGAAAACATAAATCACAGAGACAATTAATCCAAATAACCCTTTTGTAAGTTATAACAATGACAAATTAAGTAATTAACAATGCTATCAGCCTATCAGATGATTCAGATAGTTAAAACATATTGGTCAATGAAAACAAATCACTAACAAACACTTCAAATATAAGTCTAAAACAAATCATTAACAAACACTTCAATTATAAGTCTTCCACCATATCAAATACGGAATACAAAAATAATGTCTAAAACAAAATGACAAATCAAATAGTAGATTCATGATTCATTTAATGGTCAATAAAAATCATCAAAAATCAGAACAAATCCTTAATCGGTATGTCGACCATGTCCTCATCATCAAGTGTCACATTTTCCTCATCATCACCACTGACATTCTCGTCATCACCCCATTCACCCTCACTAATATATTCGATAGCATTGTGATCACTGCCTCTTATGGTGAGATCTTCAACTCTACCTACAAAAAAAAGTAATTTAATTAAGAAAAGAGAGCACGATGCGAGATCTATTAAGAAAAGAGAGTCTATCAGATCTATTTTAAATTTAATATGAAACTTACCTTCTTCATTCATTTCAGTAGTGGTTTGTTCAACATTCCTTTCATTGCTATCGTCACTATATGTTTCCTGAGGATCTTTTTGTTGAATAATCCTCAACCAGTTGCCCTTACGGGGAAGAACTGGATCTTCTATCTCTGTGATCCATTCATCATCAGAAGGGATATTCTCAAAATTAAAAAACTTTTCCTTTAACTACATATCCCTTTTATCTTGTCTTTCCATCAACTTTTTGTTATACATAACAAACACTAGATCATTCATCTTCTTTTGATGTAGACGATTCTTTTTTTTGCATGAACCTTTAAAATATGAATTATAATGAGTTAATGACAATAAAAAATCACCTGAGATTATGCTTTTAAACATACAACAATATTTGAGGCATCGAGCTCACCATCTCAAATGCACTCCAGTTACGTTCACATCCGGAAGAGCTGCATGTTAGACTTAGAACCATCTGGACTGATTTCTACCCTAGCTGACTAGAAATATCATCAACACTCTCATCAAGAAATCACAGAAATTATCATCAAGAAGAAGGAGAAGGAGAAGGAGAAGGAGAAGGAGAAGGAGAAGGAGAAGGAGAAGACTTGATGAATACGGGTGAAGACGCCTGCGCTGGAGCACCAGGGAGTGGGTGAAGACGCCTGCGCTGGAGCGGGGAAGGGGTCGGGAGAGGGGAAATAGGGTTTAGGTATTCCGCAGCTTTTCCCCTCCTTTTAATCTCCGCTCCTTTTAACTATTCCGCCCGAATCGTGGAATCGTGCTTACGGATCGCGATCCTACCGATTCCATGATCCGGATCACGATCCCGCTTGATCTTACCCTGATTTCGATCCGGGTTAAGATCCAGATCGAAATGTAGGATCTGGATCGTAGGATCGTCCTACGATCCTACGATCCGGATCGCGATCCTGACAACATTGGTGTGAAGGCAATATAAACCAATGTAAGTCCCAAGTGCGGTGTCTAGAAAACAGTTCTTATTTAACCATGATGAGCAAGAATCGTCTCTTAGATTCAAGCATGTTGAAAACTTGTTCTCTCTCTCTCTATATATATATATACTTTGACCAGGCCAAATAAATTCTTAAATATATATGTATAGATCTTAATACCTAATATATATGATGCTTCACCTAATTCATTCATTGAAAAACATTTCTTACGATAAATCGGAGGTCCTGTCTCACACATGGGAGTGTATAAGAACTCTCCCTCGCAAACCAAAACCCGTGCCAGGTGAGTGGGAGGAGGCAGGATTGCGAGGTGTGTTGGAGAGCTCACGAGTTCTAGGCGAGATCTCCAGTAGATTGATGGCACTGCCCCTTCCTCTTAACGACGGGTCATATTTATATGTAACGATAGAGGGGGGGGGGGGGAATATACCACCGACCTGATAGTGGGTACTACCCTTATGCAAGATTCAATTGGTCTCGCAACTTGATGTTGAGTCTCAGTGATGAGATGACGACTCCTGACATGGAGTCTGCGAATTGAATGCGAACTTACCACGTGCTTACTACAAACTTACTATGAGGGATATTTTGGTAATTGTCTTGCTAGGTTTTCCAGCCTTGGCCTTGCCGAGTAAGGATCGTACACAATTTCCATTTTTGGGGTCGGTACGAGGTCAAAAAAATTGAATGAGACCCAGGACTTGACGAGCTAGTTGAGGCCATAAAGAGTCCCCCAAAGGTTGGGGGGCTTCTGTAACCGTGTGAAAGTGAGGAATGATACTTGATAATTACTCTTAAGGGCATGCCACAAATTATAAAAGCGGTAATATAAGATTATGCAATATAATAAACAAAGTTATAATGTAGATCAACCAGACTACACAAATGTTTTATAGAGGTTCCTCAAATTTAGGTACGTCATCTCTTCTACCCCTTGATATGAATTCACAAAATAATATCAAGTCTTTTGATTAGAAGTCTCTTAGAACCATTAGTGAATTTTTTGATAAGAAGATTCTTAGGACTAGGCTTGTAAGCGAAAACCAACCGAACCGCCAAACCGAACCAAACCAAACCAAACCACACGGTTTGGTTCGGTTTCAGTAGGTCGCGGTTCGGTCACGGTTTTGATTTTAGAAAAATCATACGGTTTGGTTCGCTTCATGGTTTTGCATGACAAATCGAACCGAGTAGAAACGAACCGTAGTGTATAACAACATTTAATTTATTAATTACATTTCAATCTTGATGCACAATTTAATGCAAGTAATAAACATGCATATGGATCATGAAATTTTGTGCGCTTTGAGATACACAGTTAATATGTGCTAAGATTTGTATTTATAAAAATATTTGTATCTCTAATATGTGTTAACTGATAATTCTATTGTCATTCCATTACGTAGAATTTGATGTGTGTCTCTACCTCACACAGTTGTGTGTTGTGCAACTACATATTCATTGTTATTTTACATCTTTATTTCAGAACATGCAAACTATAAATGATTGCCACACTGCTGTGAATTCATGTAAATACAATTCTATTTTATTTGACATTAATGCCCATCTTCTATTATAACACATTATTTAAATCACCAAAATCGAACCGAATCATTAGGTTTAGTTCGGTTCACTTTCAATGTTTGAGCGGTTTGGTTCGATTCTAAATTTTTGAAACCACATAGGGGTGGTTCTGTTTGCGATTTTGCTTAAAAACCGAACCAAACTGTTACAACGCTACTTAGGACCTCTAAATTCTTTTAAAGAGAGATTCTTAAGATTATCACTGATTTCTTTAAAGAGAGATTCTTAAAATTCTATCACTGATTCGTTTAAATGGAGATTCTTAAAATTATAACACTGTTCTTTTTAAGAGGGATTCTTAAAACTCTTTTGATCTGAATGGCTGAGAAAGTTGTAGATGAGATAAATCTGTTCGATCGTTCTTGTTGAGGAGAAGAAAATAGAACAATGATCAACAACTTTTCTTTTCTTTCTTGAATTCTTATAGTTGAAGGCTCTTTTTCATATTGAGAGCGAAGAAGAATTAGAGTAAGACTCAGAGAGAAGATTAGTTCTTCTTGAGATCTAAGTTATCAAAGGCGCAAGGCGCACCGATGTGCAAAGGGCCCCTGTAGCCTAGGCGCAGGCGAGCTCCTGAGGCACGTGAGGCGTAAAAATGAGGGAAAAAAGGAAATTGAGCGAATTGGGCGCAACGAATTGGGCGCCCAATTCAGTCAAATTGTGCGAATTGGGCGCCCAATTCGCTCAAATTGTGCGAATGGGGCTCCCAATTCGCTGAAATTGTGCGAATTATTTCAGCAAATTGGACGCCCAATTGCGCCTAGGGGTGCCCCGGGTGCGTCCAAGATCATGTTTTTGCCCATATAATTTTTTTAAAAAAAAATACCTTGGAAGGTCTGGGCGCGCCTTTGGCACGCCTGGGAGCCTGTAAGGCGCGCGCCTGGGGCACATCGCCCGCCTCAGCCGTGCTGAGGCGCTGCGGGCTGCGCCTGGTGCGCCCGACACCTCAGGCACGCCTAGGCACGTGCCTTGACAACTATGCTTGAGATTTTGTAGAAGTAGAGAATAAGACGATCTAGACTTTTAATATGTCGATTCTATTGGCCAACCTTTCTCGGTTTGAATCTTCTCTATTTATAGGTGACCATCTGAATTAATACTTTCCTTCTTTTCTCTAATTTGACATATTCTCTTTTCATATGAGGAACACCAACGACTAGATTTGAATGTCAATCACGACCTTAATCTGCTCATTTCTTCATCTGTCAGTCATTAGAGAAATTGACGTAAGTCTGACAAACCGTCGATGACTTTTCGACATATGTCGATTTCTATGTATATAGAAATCGATGTAAGCTAACTTCTTTTAAACCGAGCTTCGATTTCTTTTGCAATGATTTCTTACAATTCGACGCAAACTGCCTTAGCTGTTTAACGTACGTGGAATATTTCTCGACCTACGGAGCCTTCAGTCGATATTTTTTCTTAGCATTTTTCTACCTTCAATACTGTAGAATAGTGCTGAAACCTTGTATATACTTCTCCAAATTACAAATTACAAGTATGAGTACACATATATAAGGAGAAGAGAAAGAGAATCATCCCTTATACAAGATGTGAGACTAATACATGAGAAAGTAAAAAGACCTATAATGGACCTTTACACAGTTTTCTAACACTCCCCCGCAAGCTGGAGCATACTAGTCGTAGGCGCCAAGCTTGGATAAGAACTGATAGTATAACGATCGAGAGAGGGCTTTGGTTAAGATGTCAGCAACTTGTCCTGTAGCGAGAACATGTTCCAACTCTATCTTCTTTGATTGAACCGTTTTCCGAATGAAATGACAGTCAACTTCAATATGCTTTGTTCGTTCATAGAAGACTGAATTCTTGATAATATGTATCGCTGCTTGACTGTCATAAAATAAGGTTGCCGGAGATGCGAGTTTGACTTCCAAATCATCAAGAAGACTTTCAAGCTAGGTTAACTCAGATATAATAACAGCCATAATCCGATACTCGACCTCAGTAGAGAATCGAGCAACAACGACCTGCTTCTTGCTACGCCAGGTTATAAGGTGTCCACCGAAGTATGTACAAAAATCAGTTGTGGAACGCCCATCATCCAGAGAATCCGCGTAGTCAGTGTCAGAATACGCTACTAGAGATAGAGAGGTAGATGGTTTGTAAACAAGTTCTTGTCCTGAAACAGTCTTTAGATATCTGAGGATGCGTTCAACGACTTGGAGATGAGATGTCCGAGGAGCATACATCAAACGACTCACAACTCCCACAACAAATGAGATGTCAGGTCGAGTAACTGTAAGATAAATCAACTTCCCCACCAAGCGTCGATAGTACTATGGATTTGTAAGCAATTGATCAGAATCAGAACCATGTGCAGAGATCTTGTGATTTACATCCATAGGGGTGTCCGCAGGTTTGCACCCTAAGTATCCAGCATCTTGAAGGAAGTCAATACAATACTTCCGCTGGGATAAGACGAGTCCATCAGGTCGTCTGGCGACCTTGAGCCCAAGAAAGTAACGAAGATGTCTCAGGTCTTTTGTCTGAAATGTTGAGTTTAAATGCTGCTTGATTTGTTGTATTCCTGTAGAGTCGTTGCCAGTAATTAGAATATCATCAACATACACAAGGAGAATTACCATGTCTGTTGGCTGATCGGGTGAATAGAGAGAAGTCAGCCGAGCTGTGTAAAACCAACTTCATGAACAACCTTGCTGAATTTTTTAAACCAAGCACGCGGGGACTGTTTGAGACTATATATAGACTTCCAAAGATTACATACATGAGACTCCCCCGTGATCCCAAACCCGGGAGGTTGATGCATATAGATAGTTTCCTGCACATCACCATTGAGAAAGACGTTTTTAATATCCAACTGGTTGATGAGTCACTGACGATAGACTGCCAAGGAGATCAGGACCCGAACAGTATTTAACTTGGCAACCGGGGAGAAGGTTTCATCATAATCAAGGCCTTGCTGCTGAGTGAACCCCCGGGCCACAAAGAGCTTTTAGGCGGTCAACAGTCCCATCCGTAGCATGTTTGATAACAAAAACCCACTTGCAGCTGACACAAGACTGGTCGGGAGGAAGAGGAACCAAATCCCAGGTCTGGTTAGCCCAAAGGGCAGTCATTTAATCCTCCATAGCCGCCCGTCACCCTGGGTGCTGAAGTGCTTCCTGCACAAAGTTAGGAATATAAATGGAGGAAAGAGAGATTGTAAAATCGTGGAGTAGTCGAGAGAGGCGATGTAAAGACACATAATTCACCAAGGGGTGAGCTGTAGTGGTTGATGCAGGATCAGCAAGCCGCAGGATGCCATCTGTAGAGGGAAGCTGCTGCGGACTTACGACGAGTATAGACATGAAGAGGTGGAGGAGGTAGAGAGGGGACCAGGAGAGGTGTAGGAGGAGGGGGTAGAGATGGAGTCGTGACAGGAACGACATGACGAGCAGCAGTGGATAGTGGTGACGGAGTAGAAGAAGAGTAGTGGAATGGTTTATCCTCAAGGAAGGTTACATCAGCCAAGACAATCTGCTTGCTGTCGGTTGGTGAATAACAAACATAACCTTTTTGAGTGCGGGAGTAGCCAACGAATATACACTTTGTGGCGCGAGCAGCGAGCTTGTCAGTAGATGGACCAAGTAGGTGAACATAACATGCACTACCAAAGACACGAGGTGTGAGAGAGAAGGGAGTCTTGGAAGGAAAGATGAGACTAAATGGAGAGCCGAAGTCGAGGACGGATGAAAGCATGCAGTTGATGAGATGACATACAGTAGAGACCGTAAAGTTTCAATATTCTATGGGCACCTGCATTTGAAACATGAGGGATCAGACAACATCAAGGAGGTGACAATTTTTTCGCTCGGCCACATCGTTTTGTTGGGGGGGTATAAACATACGAGGTTTGATGTAGGATGTCAAACTCGGTGCATAAATTGGAGATGGTACGATCAGTATATTTGCGAGCATTATTGGCGCGAATGATTTTTAGCATAGTGGAGAATTGCGTACACGTCTCAGTTAGAAAATTACAAAAACAGATGTTAGTTCAGTACGATCTTGTAGTAAATATAATCAAGTGAGACGTGAGTAATCATCAATAAAGATGACAAAATATCGATAGTCAAAAATACTGGTAACTTTATAGGGGCCCTAGATATCAAAATGAAGTAAAGAGAACGGAGTATCACTCCGGGTACATGTAGGAGGGAAAGAAATACGATGTTGTTTGTCATAAATACATGATTCACGAGTAAACTCTTGCAGGGAGACATCAGGAAGAGCCTTCTTGAGAATCGGGAGGGGAGCATTCCTAAGGCGGCGATGCCAGTCAACAGTGGAGACAATATGGTGGGTGGAACATCCAAGAGATACAACCCATTCGACAACCTCCCTTTACCAATGATACTCCGCGTGCGGCGAACCTGCACAACAAAAGAGGAAGGAGAAAATGTTATAGAACAATCAAGTTCCTGAGTAAGACGACTAACTGATAACAAATTGAAGGGGGATCCCGGAACATGGAGAACTGAGGAGAGAGGGAGAGTAGGAGTAAGCCGAAGATTAGCCGCACCAGCAACCGGAGTGGTGTCACCATTGGCAACAGTGATGAACTTGGGATAAGCAGATTGTATATACCGCGCTGGTCTCTGGGATGTAATATGATGAGTAGCACCCGAATCCACGATCCAGTGGGGGCTATGGGAGAGACAAGTTATACCTTCAGAAAAAGACGCTACCGAGCCAGAGTAGCTATTGATGACGCCTTGGAGTTGTTGAAGCTGGGTTCGGAGAGCATTGATATCTTGCCGGGTAGAAGAATCAGAATCCTGTGGAGCACCTGTGGGAGGAAGATCAGCTGTAGTAGAAACAACAAGGTGTGGAGGTAGACCATGCTTGCGGTAGCATATAGCTTCAAGATGACCCTCTCGACCACAGTAAGTACATTTGAAATCGGAGCACCCAACACGTCCTCATTCCCGAGACGTGTGGCGGCCTCCCCTAGTTGAAGAGCCACGAGTTGGAGCAGGAGTGGGTAAGAGTGGCTGCTGAAGGAGAGTCGATGAAAAATTTGTAGGGGCCTTAGAAGGAGGTGTGACTTTGAGCAACATAGAGCAGACATCAGACAGGGAGGGCGTGGTGGAGGAGGAAAGAATCTGAGCTTGGACACTGTATAGGTGAGGAGGCACTCAGACCATCATCATTGCAATCCCAACAACTTTCTTTTGCGCCCGTTGCGTAGCAAGATCCGTGGAGGGAGGCTGATGTTGTATCCTTGCCTCAACTAACGTTTTGGCCTTGGCAACGAAAAAGGCCAAATCACCTGTTGTCCCGGGATCCAGAGCTTGAAGTTTAGAGATGATATCGAACAGATATAACAAGCTGTCTTTGCCAGAGTAGAGAGAGTGAATCTCCTCCCACATTGCCTTTTCCGTCTCATGATACATGACCATGCGGAGGGCTCGATGTCCATGGAATTGAGGATCCAAGATTGGACCCGGCTGTCATCACACAACCATTCATCAGTAGGATCAATGGGAACGTCCTGTGTAAGGTGATGAAGAAGACCTTTAGTTTGTAGAACACGAGGAACAGAATGCATCCATTCCACAAAGTTGTGCTTCCCACTGAGAGAGATAGTGGTGATCCGAAGCTCATCGCGGACTTCAGGAGAGAGAGTTGCGACACGAGCGGGAAGAGAGGAAGCCGTTGTGGAGTCCATATCAACAAGAGGAGGGCGACATGGGCTAGCCGCAGGCCCGCAACAACTAGAGTTGCAGGTAGAGCAGCAGGGAGAAAGCAACAAGCCGCAGATGATCGGCTAGAGGAGTAGAGGTCGGTGAATAGCAGGCAAAGGCAATTAGGCCGCACAATCAAAGAGAGAAAACCGTGGCGGGCAGAGAAGCAGGCCGCGGTGGTTAGAGAAGCAGACCATGGCAGTTAGAAGCAGACCGCGGCGGTTAGAGAAGCAGACCGCGGTGATTAGAGAAGCAGACCACAGAGAGCAGTCTCTAGCGGGAAGCAGCGGCTTGAGGAGAAAAAAGGCGGGCTGAAGATGCAGCGAGCAGAGAAGCAAGGACTAGGCCGCGCGACAAACAGTCTGCACGATCAAAAAAAGGAGTACGTGATATGCGAAAGAGAATAGGGCCAAGCGCGCAGCGAGTAGAAAACCAAGTCCAGAGAAGGTAGAGAACACAATCAAGTCCGCAACTATAACAGGGCCATGCCCGCAACGGGTAGAATAACAACAAGCCCGTATAAGCCAGAGGAGAGGCACAACGGGTATAGAGCAAAAGACCAGTCCGCGCGATTAAAAGAGAGAGGTCAACGACGGTTAGAAGAGAACCAGTCCGCTTGGGCAATCGAGGCAGGCCGCAGCTCGCAGAGGCAAGCCGGAAGGAACCTTAAGCAAGGAGACCGCACTGAGCAGAGAGAAAATCGTTGCGGATAAGGGAAATCGCAGAAGGGCGAACGGGCAGCAGATCGCGGCGGACAGAGTAAACAACGAACAAGAGAGGCTCGCAGACCGCAGATCGCAGCGGACAGGCCGCAGATCACAGATCGCAGCGAACAAAAAGTAAACATCACTCAGCGACAGGAGTCCTCGGCAGCCCGCCATAGAGACAAACAGGTGAATCTTGGCGAGTACAGACTTCTCGGCAAGAGAGGAAGTTGCTATCGGCTAGACAGAACCAAGCCGTGGACAGAGAAGGGGAGAGACTGTAGCGGAAAAAGGAAGACCGCAGCGGAAAAAGGAAGACCGCATCGGAAAAGAGGCTGCAGCGGGGAGTGGAAGACTGCAGCGGTTAGAAGAGGCAAAAAGATAAACCGCATCGGACACAAGGCAGTCCGCTGGAGGGCAAAGAGGCGGGCCCCAACAATGAAGGTTATAAAAGCACGGTAAACACATGAGAACCAGGAGGGGAGTAGCTCGCCGAGTACCGTGCGGACAGAAGAAAGGTATCCGGCAAAAGGGGTAACTCACCGAGCCATCGAGCCCGCGCGAAGGAAGGAGACTGCCCAAGGGAAAGTGGTTAGAAACTCAGAGACCGCCCAAGGAAGACCGAACCTCGCTCCGATAACATGTAGAATAGTGCTGAAACCTTGTATATACTTCTTCAAATTACAAATTACAAGTATGAGTACAAATATATAGGGAGAAGAGAGAGAAAATAATCCCTTTTACAAGATGTGTGACTAATACATGAGAAAGTAAAAAAGACCTATAATGGGCCTCTAAATGAGCCTTTACACAGTTTTCTAACAAATACTGCCAGCTTTCTTTGTTTATTTAGTGCAATAAAAGCCTTTCTATGTAACTTATAAATCATTTCCTAAATCATTTATTTAATTTGATATATCAAATCAATGAGTTTTTTCCAACAATCTCTCCTTATTTAGTATAACATATTTTATAGATTGATAAGTGATTTTACATAGAAAAAAAAGAAATACAATACAAAGAATACTCAGAGCATTAAAAGAGAACAACATTCATTCATTAATTTTTTTCCAGAACATGCTCCTATACAGCTATTTTTTTGTACTTGGAAGTTCCACATGATCACTTTTCTTTAATGAATTTAATTATAGAATCACAAGTAAAGGTTAATTTTGAGCAAAATAAACATATTCCAACTGAGCAACTGTTGTTTGAGTCAGTGCTAGTTTCTCACAATCCGATAGATAATAATAATTAAATCACAAAATCATCATATTTTCTAGGAAGAGATGTCTATCAGAACTATAAATAGTAAAATAGAGGTAGTGGGCAAGTGGATAGACATACTATTTCAAAATTTCAGTATTCAGCTATAGAAATATTTTGAATATCAAACTGACATAGGAGTATATAAACAGAATATCACCATAGTGTTCTGTCAGTTTATCTATCAAAATAACATAAGAGTTTATACATAAAATATCACCATAGCGTTCTGTCAGTTTATCTATCAAAATAACATAAGAGTTTATACATAAAAAGAGTGTTCTTAGAATATTGCCATTGTATTCTATCGAAACATCCATCAGAAGAACTTTATAGAATTAACTAGGAATGAAAATTCTTCCCGATGATTCACCCCGATCTCCCATGGTAATAACAATCCCTTTCTCTGCTTTCCTTTTTTAGAATTTACCTTTTTTTCTTGGCTTCTGAATCCTTCCTTCCTTCAAGTCCTTTCCTCCCCCTAAACAAGTCAATACCTTCGGGCTTAAAGACTTCCCCCATAAGCATCACCATCATACTCTTGGACCTCCTTGATTTCATTAATCAATGAAGTTGTAGAAAAGAGCACGATCAATGAAGAAAAATCAGTAAACCTTGTGTATCCTTGTTCCATATGTAATACAATGTATGAGTACATATATATAGGAGGGGGAAGGAGAGAGGAGTCCCATATACATGGTGTGGGACTAATACAACAAGAGAAAATGAAAGACAAAATGGGCCATTAGGCGGGCCTTTATAATGTCTTTTCTAACACTCCCCCGCAAGCTGGAGCGTACAAGCCGTAGGCACCAAGCTTGGACAAGAACTTATAGAATAGAGTACTAGGCAGGGCCTTAGTAATAAGATCCGCAACTTGGTCAGTAGCCGAAACTTGTCTTGATTCCAGTTTCTTCATTTGAACTTTTTCCCGAATGAAGTGACAGTCAACTTCAATGTGCTTTGTTCTTTCGTGGATGACCAGATTCTTAGCTATGTGTATAACAACTTGACTATCACAGAGTAAGGTAGCTGGTGAGGAAATTTTTACTACCATATCTCCTAGGAGACTTTCGAGCCAAGTAAGCTCAGATACCGCAGACGTCATTGAACGGTACTCAGCTTAAGCTGAAGATCGAGCAACTACAGCTTGTTTCTTACTGCACCAGGTAACAAGATATCCTCTCAAGTAGGTACAAAATCCGCTGGTAGGGTGCCGATCATCCAGGGATCCAACATAATCTGCATCTGAATACGCAACCAGAATTGAGGTAGAAGTAGAGGAGGTTTTGTATAAAGCCCTTGACCAGAGGCTGTTTTTAGGTATCTCAGGATGCGTTCGACGACCTGTTAATAAGACATCCAAGGAGAGTGCATAAACCGACTGACAACCCCAACAACGAAGGATATGTCCGGTCTTGTGACAGTTAGGTAGATCAGTTTTCTAACAAGCCGTCAATAGTATTCTGGATTTGAAAGAAGTAGATCTGTATCTGAGCCCCCAACACAAAGCTTATGATTGACATCCATGAGAGTTTTGGTCGGCATGCATCCAGAGTAACTGACATCCTGAAGGAGGTCGAGACAGTACTTTCGTTGAGAGAGGACAAGGCCATCCGGACGTCTCGCAATCTCAATGCCGAGAAAGTATTAGAGGTTCCCCAAATTTTTTGTTTGAAAAATAGAGTTTAGGTGCTATTTGATCATTTGTATTCCCTTTGAGTCATTTCCCGTGATTAGGATGTTGTCGACATACACCAAGAGGAGAATTGTGCCTCTTGTGTGATGTCGAGTAAACAAAGAGAAGTCTGCCGAGCTCCGAGTAAAACCAACCTCTCGCACAACCCTACTGAATTTGTCGAACTATGCCCGAGGGACTGTTTGAGACCATAAATTGATTTTTTGAGGTGACAAACCCTGGACTATTGTGCGTGCTCCGAGTGATGAGGCTTACCCACATCACCCCCTTCTTGTTTATTATCTTTTGGGATATATAAATAGAGATGCTCTTGAGTTATCATTTATTGTATAGCTTATTCGGCATTCAAGCTTTTGCTAATTATCCTTTCTGATTTGAGCTAATGATCTTTGGAGTATGTGTAACAGTGTAAGTGCTCCCTTGTAGAGATGAGAAGATTGTTTGAAACTCGAAAGTCGCTCGGATATTGAGTTGAATCAAAATTGGTTACAATTGATTTGACTCAATTTGAGCGGATTCATTTTGACTCAAATCACATTTCGAGTCGATTTAGACTCCACTCTAAATCACTCGAAATATGATTTTAATTAGCTCGAATTAATAAAATATTATATACGTATTAACATATTATTATTTTAAATTAAAAACACTAAAGTCTAAAGCTAAACTAAAGGATGAAATTCTTAAAACTCTCCATTTCCTCGATTTAGAGCCGAATCGATTTCATTTTGAGACAATTCGATTTCATTTCGAGCTGACTCAAAATTGAGCTATTTCGATTAGAACCGACTCAACTCAAAATAATTTCGATTTCAAGCCGAGTTTGACTCGAATATTTTGATTTCTATCCGAGCCCAAATCACTCGAACTTGACTCAAAATTAACCCTACTCGGTAAAGGACCTCTAAGGACGGTGGAAAATCAAGCCTACAAAGGACTGTTTGAGGAGGTCCTCTGCTGCGGACCTTGCCCAAAACATCATCTGATGCGGTAGTGGAGGCAGAGAGACAATGAGAGTTGAGCTTAAATTGCGAAGAATGCGAGTGGAGTGGAAGAAGGGGAGCCTTGCTCAACCTTAACTCTAAAAATGTTGAAATGAGGAAGGAGCTAGAGAGGGGGGGAGGCTTTGAGAGAGAATCTTGGATTAATTCATTCATAATGATTCATGTCCCAGTGGGTACCTTCAATAAAGATTACATGACTCCGACAAATTACTCCGACAAATTACCAAAAGACCCTACATGAATTAGAAGACCTGAATATCATAATAACTCGAAAGAGCAACATTAATAATGACGACACTAACATGACAAATTAATAATACATTCATAAAATTAACTAATAACGATGACTATTGTGGACCCATCCTACCCGTTCTTCAAATCGTGCTTGTCTTCAAGCTCGAACAAGGTGTTAACGACTTGGTCATCTCGCTCCTTAATTTCCCTCCAGAATAGTTCGCGGTAGATTGTCGCTGTAGCGCAGGTTGCATCAAGCGGTAGGGCGTCAATATGCTTATATATGTCATAAAAGACTACAAGGAGCCGCTTGGCAGATGCACTTGCTGATGGGAGACTGCCGACCAGATATGATGTCGGTCACAATGTTCCCAATGGAAGGTCGAGTTAGACAAAAGACCAGGCTGTATGTGAGCTACGTCGATTGAACGTAATGGCGGCGTGATGAACAATTGCCAACAAGAATGGTTTTAGAGGGGCCGACTTAGCCAATGGTCGGAGCGCAGGCAACAGGATGCAGACACCTGGAACTGATAGCGATGTCACAAATTATGGTAGTACCACCGCTGGGCTTGGAGGAAACGATGATGGAGCTTGGGATCGGGCCTCCGAAACAGACTTTGTCAATGCTGACAATGAGTCACGAAAGTGTGGCGTCATATGACTCCGACATCTCCAATAACTTATGGAGCATCAAACAGAGGACCATTTGCTATTCGGGGCTCGTGAAAGGATTACCAAAATTTATGCTTGCAGATGGAGCTTGGAAGAAATATATGTAGATAAATATATATTGATGATAAGACTATCTGTGAGAGTGTGGGCTCGAGAAAATAGGCTCGCAAAGTCGCGCAGAGTATTGACGTGTTATTTTTAGTTTACGGTTATTATATTTGGATTTATGTGTGATTGAGTTTAGTCCCACGTTGCAGGTGCTCTTTTCTTATCTTTGTATCTCCTATATATATATTCCCCAAAGTGGATGAAATAATAATTTGATTCTCTCATTTAATTTGGTATCAGAGCAAGGAGGAGCCGGGATCCCGTCGTGCCCTAATTCCGCGACTCGCCTTCGCTTCGCCGATGCCGATAGACCGCGCCGACGATGTGAAGCCCGTATCCTCCTCTTCATTTCCTCCCCCCTCGCGTTTTCCTCCAGTCTCCCAGTCGCCGTCGCGTCTTCCGCCACTCCGTTCTTCCGCCGCCTCCTCCAACCGAGCGTTGCTTCTTCCGCCAGTTCCCTGCTTTCTTCCGACTGTTCTTCCACCAGCTTCCCTACTGGTCTTCCGCCAGATCCTCTACTCTTCTTCCCTGCTGCTCTTCCGCTGATCCCTCTGTTCTTTCACTGTCGTTTTGGTTGGTGTTTAACACCTCTTTCCCATTTCTTTTTCTTTTCATGACCTAGATCTGTGATCTACGGTCTCTCTTTCCTTTTGGGATGGAATTTCCTACTGGCATTTAAGGGACTTCTTGCTTTCCTCTCTTAGAGATTTCGCCTTTTTTTGGAGTTCTCTTGATCCCATCCCATGGATTCCTCTCCTCTTGGTTCGCATGATGGCTTTGCTCGGCGCATCACTACCGCCCTTCTCAATGAAAAGAACTTTATTGCTTGGTCCAACTCCGTGCGAGTCCATCTTGCTTGACATGACAAGCTAGATTGACTTGAACCTAATGGTGTTCCCCAACTTACCGACGATAAGGCTATCCGTCAATTACACACAAAAAAATTCAAGATTTTCGGGTGGCTTCAATGCTCCATGGAGATCCGCATTTAAGAGCAGTTTATGCGTTTCGATTCCGTGCCGTATCTTTGGCATGCCTTGACACGCACCTACGGTCACACACGTGTTGATACGCGGATTTATTCTGTCTTCCAAGAGATTTCTACTGCTCGTCAGGGGGACCGTTCTGTGCATGTGTACTTTACCTTTCTCTTTGAGAGATTTCAGGATCTTTCTGACATCGAGCTGCTTAGTGCTTTTCCACATTCAGAGGATCTGCTTGTTGCCAAGCGAAGGCATGAGAAGCGGGAGACCTACCAGTTCCTGATGGGGTTGAGGCCCGAGTTTGAGCAGATTCAGGTTCAGATTGTCAGCATGAATCCTCTTCCTGATATCTTGGATACTTATTCCATGGTAGAGGAGCATGAGCGTCGTGCTCGCCTGACCGCCGTTTCTTCCGTTCCAGCTTTTGTTCCTCTTCCAGACCAAATGGCCCTTGCTTCGGGCCGTACTTCTTCTTTGCGAGAGGGGCGTACTTCTACCCCATAAAGGTCGCGGGGGTGGCCGCGGGAGCCCGTTTGCTTCTATTCAGTGTCATCACTGCTTACAGACTGGTCATGAGAAGGCCAGATGCTGGCTGCTCTTTCCTCATCTACGCCAGTAGTCCTCCACTACGCGTACCGCCGCCGCTACTTCTTCAGACCTTGGGGGCCAGCAGGATTACAGTGCCTCTTTTGGGGCCCCTTCCGGCGTCTGGAGTCAGTTTTTGGCTCAGGTGCAGCAGCTTCAGGCTCAGCTTCAACAACAGTCCCAGTTTCAGCCTTCGCACCAGCCTCTTCCTGCTCAGCCGTTATCTGTTTCCTCGTCGTTCTCGTCGACTTCAGCGTCTGCGTCAAGTGCCCCGACGGCCTTTCACGTCACTCACGAGGGGTCTTCCTCTCCCTGAGTGATTGACTCTGGGGCCACTGATCACATGACTGGTGAGACACGCTTGCTCACTTCTCTTGAGTCTTCGAGCGTCCATCGACAGGTTCGCCTTGCTGATGACTCTGTGACCCCCATTCTTCACCGGGGCACCGTTTCTCTGTCACCCTCTTTCTTCTTGGGTTCAGTTCTTCATGTTCCCAAGCTTGCTTTAAATCTTCTTTCTGTTAGTCAATTGACTCGTTCGATGCATTGCTCGGTGACATTTTTTCCTTCTGACTGTGTTTTTTAGGACCTGACCACGAGGAGGACTTTTGACTACGGCCGTCAGCGCGACGGGATTTACCAGCTGGAGCCCCCACCTCCTTTGTCACGTCTCTCACCACCGTCCATCGCAGCTGCTACTACTTCACTTGCTCTTTGGCATGCCAAACTGGGGAATGCACGTCCTCAGATTGTGTCGACTATTTTTCCGAGTGTTTTGTTTGAACATTCCTTTCAGTGTAATGTGTGTCAGCTTAGCAAACACACACGCACTTCCTATCCTGTATCTGTTTCTCGTAGCTCTGCACCGTTTGATATTATTCACTCAGATGTTTTGGGGCCTGCCCCGGTTGTTTCTTATGATGGCTTTCTGTATTTTGTTACTTTTATAAATGATTTTACTCGTTGTTGTTAGGTCTATCTTATGGGTGCCAAATCTGACGTCTTTGATTTATATACCCAGTTTACTCATATGGTTAGGACTCTCTCGTATTCGGGTCCTTCGCTCCGATAACCGGGGGGGGGGGGGTATACCTCTTCCTCTTTTACATCTTTCCTTGCTAGTCAGGGAGCCCTTCACCAATTCTCCTGTCCTTATACACCGGATTAGAACGGACTGGCGGAATGCAAGAATCGTCATCTCTTGAATATGACCCGGTGTATTCTTCGTGGGTCTCACGTACCCAAGTCTTTTTGGAGTGCTGCCCTTCTTATGGGGACCTTCTTGGTCAACCGTCTGCCTTGTCAGCCTTTAGCGTGTCGGGTTCCCCTTAGTCTCCTATCTCCCTGCCGCCCTCTGTTTCCCGTTCCTCTCCGGGTGTTCGGGTGTGTATGCTTTGTTCAGGACCGTCGTCCGACTCGGACAAAACTTGATGACAAAACTATCCGATGCTTATTTTTGGGCTATTCCTCCTCTTCCAAGGGCTATCGGTGTTTTTGACCCTCTTCTCGCCGGACTTTTCACTCCCTGGATGTTACGTTCTTTGAGAATCTCCCCTTCTATGGTACCCCTCCTGTCCCTGTTCCTCCTACTCCGCCACTGCCAGCTCTGGTTGCCCTTGCTCCAGTGCATGACTTCCTTCCGTTGCAGATGTACACCCGTGGCCCACGCGTTCCCTCACATGTCCACCCCATACTTCGGGATCCACTTGTTATGCCCAGCTCACAGGACCTTGTGCCACATCCTCTGGCAGATGATGTTCTTCATTCCTCTGACTTACCCATTGCACTTCGCAAGGGTAAGCATTCTTGTGTTACTGACCATCCTGTGGCAAGCTATGTGTCCTCCGACGTCTTTCCCAGGGTTACCGGGCTTTCCTGACTGCTACCGACCAGATCAGAGTTCCAAGTTCGATGACTGAGACATTCCAGCACCCCGAGTGGGTGGCGGCCATGGAGGCTGAGTTGTCCGCATTACAGAAGGCAAGCACCTGGCGCTTGGTTCCTCTTCCCGCAGGTCGGAAAACTGTTGGCTGTCGTTGGGTTTACACCGTCATGTATAATGCTGACGGTTCTCTTGACCGTTACAAGACCCTCCTTGTCGCAAAGGGATTCACTCGGACTCCTGGGGATTATGGCGTGACCTTCGCCCCTGTGGCCAAGCTCTCTACTATCTGTTTACTTGTTTCTCTTGTTGTCTGCCATGGGTGACCTCTTCATCAACTAGACGTGAAGAATGCTTTCCTCAATGACGATCTTGCTGAGGAAGTTTATATGGATCCGCCCCCCGATTACAAGGTTCAGGGGGAGTATTTGGGTCGTGTTTGTCTTTTGCTGAAATCCTTTTATGGGCCGAAGCAGTCCCCTCGAGCGTGGTTTGAGCGGTTCGGTACCGTTGTGCTTCAGAGTGGGTTCACTAGATGCCATGCCAACCACACATGCTTTGTTCGAACTGTTGTGGATGACCTTAGGGTAATTATTCTTGTCTATGTAGATGATATCATTCTTACCGGTGACGACAACTCTGGGATACTTCAGATCAAGGGGGTACTTCAGAAGGCATTTAAAGTGAAAGATTTGGGGCCTCTGAAGTACTTTCTCGGGATTGAGGTTGCCAGATCTCTGCAGGGGATCTCTTTGTCTCAGCGCAAGTATACACTAGATCTCTTAAGTGATACTGGCCTTCTTAGGTGCTCTCCGGTGTCTACACCCATGGATCCGAACTACCACATACATGCCGAGTCTGACGATCCTCTCCCTGATCAGGGCAAATACCAACGTCTTGTTGGCAGACTTATCTATCTGACCAACACTCGCCCTGACATTGGCTTTGCTGTGAGTGTGGTCAGTCAGTTCATGCATGCTCCACGGACTTCTCACCTAGATGCATCATTTCGGATCCTCCATTACTTGAAGGGATCTCTTGGCCCCGGGCTCTTCTACCGTTCATCTCCGTCCCTCGGTCTCACATGTTACACGGATTCTGACTATGCCGGTTCCCTTACTGATCAACGGTCTACTTCGGGGATGTGCACTTTCTATGGTGACAATCTTATTTCCTGAAAAAGCAAGAAGCAGAGTGTTGTCTCTCGCTCGTCTGCTGAGGCTGAGTACCGGTCTATGGCCCATGGCGCTACTGAGCTCCTTTGGCTGCGTACTCTCTTGACCGAGCTTGAATTTCCTCCTCCTGGTTCCTTGACACTTGTTTGCAACAACCAACCCGCTCTCATGCTAGCCTCTGACTCTGTTCTGCACGAGCGAACTAAGCATATTGAGGTTGATATTCACTTTCTCAGGGAGCACATCCGTTCAGGAACTCTTGATGCATCCTATGTTCCTTCCGCAGAGCAGATTGCAGATGTCTTCACCAAGGCGGTTGGGCCTTCCAGACTCCTCTCTACTTGTGGCAAGCTGAGCTTGCTTGATCTCTTCGCGCCAGCTTGAGGGGGAGTATTGATGTGTTATTTTTAGTTTAC
The DNA here is from genome assembly GCA_039513925.1 of Platanthera zijinensis. Taxonomy (NCBI): domain Eukaryota; kingdom Viridiplantae; phylum Streptophyta; class Magnoliopsida; order Asparagales; family Orchidaceae; genus Platanthera; species Platanthera zijinensis. Next base: position 56,999,211 of record CM077080.1, on the reverse strand, counting down.
GGTTATTATATTTGGATTTATGTGTGAGTGGGTTTAGTCCTACCTTGCAGGTTCTCTTTTCTTATCTTTGTATCTCTTATATATATATATATTCCCCAAAGTGGATGAAATAATAATTTGATTCTCTCATTTAATTCAGAGTCCCCAAGCGGGTGAAATATTTGCGTCCGGGTACTGGTTATAACCAGGAGTCACTCCAAGCCATTCATTTATATCTGAGATGTTTTTTCTTTACTTGAGATACACCTCCTTTATCTGAGAATTGAGATACACCTCCATTGCACGTGGTGCAATTTGGTTGGTCTCAAACGCTCCGAGTTTCGAACGCAAATATTTCACTCACAGAGGAGTCACACAGAGGAGATCGACAGGCAAAGATGTTGTGGGCGTCAAATCGAGTGGCAGATAAGATTGGCGGAATTGATTGAGAAACTGACAAAGGAGATCAATTAGTAGAGGATGAGAAGAACAACGTGAAGAAGAATCAACAGCTCGGCCTGCTTGCGGTCTGTTTTCCTAGACTCCTAGGCCTATCGATTGATTCGAGCGCCTGCGGAATCCGATGAAGAACGATGACGATGCAGGATGGAAACGAGAACAACGGTTATCATGTGAACGTGAACTGCTGCGACGGGCACTTGCACTTCCAAGGGATGTTATGTTGACGGCTTTACAGGTTAACGACAATGGAGGGGGAGCTTAATTCGTCGTGTTTATTGTGTTGACAGTGCATAGCTCATGGGTTGGGCTTGCTGACCGCCAAGAAGATGAAGTCGGCTGTGTATAGTGTGAGGGAAGCAAAGGGTAGAGCAAGGCTTCATACCCTAAACTGGGACAGGGCTTGCAATTGCGAACAAGGATGCACTGGAATACGCCGATTGCACAGGGAGGGTTGCGGTTGCCGATATTGGTTGCAGAAGAGAGGAGGAGAACCTCACATAGGGAGATGACATAGAACTTCAATTAAGCTGATTTCTGGAGGGAGAAGTGGCTGCCGCGATGGTCGATCCCAATTTCTGTAAGGAGATGATGGTTGGTACTTGGTAGGGACATCATTTTCTATGACATAGAAGAGAATGGCTTCTGTAAGATGCACAATCGGTGGATGACTGGATGCATTGGAAGACACCAATTGCACCAGGACCTTTCACCCGTGCGTGAACTTGGTAGGTATTGCTGATAAGAAAAGTGCTATTACAAGGTTGGTGGTTGTCAGTGAGGAAAAGGTTGGTGGTTTTCGATGAGGAAAAGGCATGCGGTTTCCGATGTGGGTTGCTGAAGAGGGGAGGAGAACCTATCTCTGATACCAAGATTTTACGGGCTTAGCCTATAATGTTGTTTAAGGTGGCGGTGGAAGTAAATATACAAGCCGAGCTCAACTTGCGGAGAATGTGAGGGGAGAGGAAGAAGTGGAGCCTTGCTCAACCTTACCCTAGAAATGATAAAATGAGGAGGAAGGAGCTAGAGAGAGGGAAAGGCTTAGAGAGAGAGAAACTTGGATTAATTCATTTATAATGATTCATGACCTAAGGTGTCCCTTAAATAGAGATTATATGACTCCGATAAATTACCAAAAGTTCCTACATGAAAATAGAAGACCCGAATATCATAATAACTCTAAAGAGCGATACTAATAATGACGACACTAATATGACAAATTAGTAATACATTCATAAAATTAACTGATAACGAGGGCTATTGAGGACTCGTCATCCTCCCCATGAAGTGATCCAACATAACAAAGGATTATATGCAGAGGAAAATTTCTTTTATCCCCACTTCATGTATTCCTTAGATTCACTGAAGTGAGATCATTTCATGCCCCCATTTTTTTATTTTGCTCATTACATAGGCTTTGACTTGTTTTTAATTTAATATTTGTGTTAGAATGAAATAGCAATTTGCATTGTGCGGATTTCTACAATTTCTTCTCGAATACAATTATATATGATGTTATGTTCAGTCCTCTGAGTTTAAGAAAAAGTGCAAGTATTATCTTTATTCCAGCTGCATATCATTATTATTTAGGAATTTAAGCATTTCCTCCTGTATCACTGACCTACTTTTACTAAAGCCATTAACATTAAGTACTAACTATATTCAGGCATGGCTTGATCGGTATGGACCATTTGATGCAGTCATTGATGGTGCAAATGTTGGTCTTAATAGTCAACACAATTTCAGTTTTTTCCAGGTAAGGTATTTCACAAGCACTGCTATGCTATTTCTTGATATTGTACTCAAAATAGAGAAAAATGCTAGATTGTAATATCTGGTTCCATATTATGATTATTGTATATGCAGCTAAATTCTATTGTTAAAGAGCTCCAACAAATGAGTCCATCAAAGAAGTTGCCTCTTGTTGTTTTGCATTGCAGTCGGGTACGTGCTGGACCTGCTGATAAACCAAACAATAAAAGGTTGTTGGCAAGCTGGAATAAGGCTGGTGCGCTCTATGCCACTCCACCTGGATCAAATGATGACTGGTAACTAGTTGCTCTACTTTTTTTCTTGCTTTGTTTCTCTAACTGAATTTATGTTACATGAATTAGGTTGGTTTCCTTCTCTTGTAATTTCATGATTGTTGTTGTGGAGGTGTGGATTAAAGTTATTATTAAAACCTCTAATATGCGAAATGAGATTAAAGAAAATGGGGGCATCAAAAATCTGATATTGGAGTTGTTTATTGCAAAGCGTTTTGCTTTAATCCATTTCCAATTCTCAAATATTGGTCTGCTCAAAAGGAGCCCATACTTTATAATGATAGTCATATTTATGCATCAAGCATAGTTTAGTTACATAAGAAATAGTTTTCCATTAGCGTCCGTTCGTTTGGACGGAATTGGCTTTCTGGAATTGTTATTGGAGATTAGAAATTCAATTATAGCGTTCGTCATGACGAAATTTACGTGGGTGTTTTTTTTTTTGCGAAAACCCATGGCCTTGACTTTGAACTAAAAAATCAAATAGCCAATTGTTACCTCCGCCCCATGGGTTTTCCATGTAATCGAATGTTGATTTCAAGAGCCTAAACACCTAGAGGGGGGGGGGGGAGGTTAATAGGTTCTAAACTTTTTATACAATTTTTATAGGCAAACAGCTAGATTAAATTCTGCACAGATAATTCAAAGCATAGACCACAATTCACAGCACAGCATACACCAGATTTATAGTGGTTCCCCAAGGTATGGATACATCCACTTTTCCCCTTCGCCTATCCAGTAGATAACTGGATTCAGCCTAACTTCCTTCCACTGGCTCGGATCCGCAGATCTTACAACTCAGAACCAGAATGGTTCCTACAGCTCAGACTTTAACAAGTCGTACCTCAGATTCTTCCCAAGGATCCTACCTCAGGCCTCAGCCCTACCTCAGCCTTTATCACTAGGCTTACAACTCAGACATTCCACAAGTCCTACACCTCAGGCTCTCAGCCCTACCTCAGCCTTTATAATTTCAGGCTTACAACTCAGATCTAACAATAGATCCTACAAGGAATTGAATGATATAAAGGTACTGAAAATTCACCAGCTAGATTTCTCTATTGCTGTAGTCTTCTTGATCAGTTCTTGAATGAACAGACCCTTCTGATCCAACCTGACTTAGCTTTTCAAAGCTTCTTGATAGAACAAAATAAGGTGGATCTTCACTTGATGTAGAAGATGATCTTCAGTCAGCTTCTTCCTTAAATTCAGAATGAATTCTGAATCTTTCTTGCAGACAGCTCTGGATCTGCCTTCGTAAGGGTTTTCCCTGTTCTTGTTGAAGAATTCTCTAGTGTTGTTCTTCTTCTTCTTATGTTTTGTTCATGTTGTTGTTGTCACAGATCTAACTCTTATATAGAGTTTTCCAATTGTTACCGGCTGATCCGGTTTGTAACAACCTTCTGACAGTTCTGACAGAGGTGTCAGACCGGTTGGTTATGATAGCTGTCGAGTCATCAGTCAAGTTAGTTGATTCGTCAAAGACTCAGCACATTCCACTCTGCAAACTGCTTTACATGTGTTGACACATATAGGCTAAGTGTCGACAAAAGTCTTCATGATGTCGACACAGCATTCAATGTGTCGACTCAGTCAATCTTCTGCTACTCGACACTTCTTCTGTTGTATGTGTCGACACAAGTCCAGTGTGTCGACACAAGTCTTTATGCTCTCAACATAACTGCTGCAGACAGATGATGTTGAGTGTATGTCAGACGGCGTTGAGTGTGTGTCGACACAAGTCCTGTGTGTCGACACAAGTCCTGTGTGTCGACACAAGTCCTTCTGGTCTCGACATAGCTGTTGCCGACAGACGACGTTGAGTGTGTGTCGACAGTGTTGAGTATGTCCAGATGGCGTTGAGTGTGTGTCGACACAAGTCCTATGTGTCGACACAATTGCTTCTGATCTCGACACAACACTTTGAGAGTTGATATGTCGACACAAGTCCAGTGTGTCGACACAACTGCTTCCAGTGTCGACATAGCTCCTTGGTGTCGACACAGCTCCTGTATTAGGTGTCGACACAAATTCTGCCTCAGGTGTCGACACAATTCTGGGTGTCGACACAGCTGCTTCTTTAGGTGTCGACTCAGTTTGAGTGTCGACACAACTTCTTCATAAGTGTCGACTTAGCTTGGGTGTCGACACAACTTTTTCACAAGTGTCGACTTAGGTTGGGTGTCGACACAACTTCTTCACAAGTGTCGACATTTGTACTTAAATTTTTTTTTTCAAATTCTTGAACCTGCACAATGTAACTCAAACATTTATCAAATACAAATTGATGCATATCATTGACTAAGATGAGGCTTCTTCAAATCTGGTACATATTTTTCAATGTACCCAACAATCTCCCCATATTTGGAGAAGTCATAATTCTTAGTCAAAGTTATACGTCTCTCATAACAAAACATAATAGAAATAGATGTACATCAATTTCACAGCAGGTTAACATATAATCATTGTAAACAACAAAAATTAATTCTAAAACTGATTTCATTTAATTCAGAAAAATGATATGTTTACAAGATTTTATTTTAGAACAAAAAAACAAAATATTATATTGTTCTTTTACATAAGCCTAGCTATCATATTACTTACTAAACTCCTTAATCACAATGTCTTTTCCAGACTTGATCTTAGCCTGCAAAGGAGGTTCAGTATCATCAGCAGACTTCTTTCCTTTTAGAGCTTTTTTCTTTTGTTCTTCAGCCTTTATTCTCTGTCTTTCAAAATAGTGAAATGGCTTTGGGAAGTACTTGCTTGGCTCCTGAGCATTAGCAGGTAGCTTCCCAGCCTTAGCACTTCTTCTGTGTTCAAGAATGACTTCCTGCCCAGCCTGATACTTATTACATTCTTGCTCTGAATACCATTTACCCCTATTATGAGTTTTATCCTTCACAGCTTTCCAGGCAGTCAGTATAATGTTTCTGGAAGTAGGACTCCATTGCTCAAAGTCTGGCTTCAACTCAGCATGTTTTCTGAACCTCTTTTTGGATAGCTGAGCTTCCTTCTGAGCTTCTATGACAGCTTCTGACATTTCTACTTTCTTCAGAATAACATTGTGTGCCTCTAGTGGAGGACTATACATTTTCTGAACTTCCTCTTGAATCATTTCAAAATCTGTTGGGGGGTAAATCACCTGAGCAACTTCAGGTTGATCTCCTTCAGTATGAGCAGGTTGTATTCCAGACTCAGCTACATTGTCATCATCACATAGGGGAGGATATCCAAGAGTTGCTCTGATGCTATTTGATATTCATTTAGCATGATCAGAGCAGGCTTTGACTACTACCCTCTCCCCCTTTATGACTTCTCTATCAATATGATCCATCAGATCATCTTTTTGAAATCTGACTTGATTAATAACATAGCCAGTTTCTTCTTTATAATAATCTCTGAATTTTGTCAAGAAATCAGACATATTCTCCTGTGAGGCTTGAAATGTGGCCTGAACAACAGCTATATCTTCCTTGATCTGCTTTGAGACTTCAGTTTTGACAGCAGTTGTTAGAGCATCAATTTTTGTCAAGATAACATGATGTGAATCTTTAAGATTCTCATTCATTCTTAATTGATTCTCTAGTACATAACTCTGCTTTACTGCAATATCTTCCACTTGTACTTTCAGATCCTGCTGTTGTTTTGCCAGGAATACCACAGCATTACCTCCCTTATGAAACCAATCTGTCATTTCCTTTTTATTTTGATTAACTTCAAATCTAATAGACTTGATATCCTGAGTCAATTAGAATTGCAACTCCTTGTGAGTTACATCCACATATTTCTCCAGAGATTGTCTTTGCTCATCCAACTTAATTTGCATTTGGACCAGTAGAGAACTGAAGTCCATGCTTGTAGTAGGTGGTGCTGTGCCTGTTTGCAAGGCCTTTTTGTAGCCAGAACTCTTTTTCCTTAAGGTAACTATTTTTCTTTTCTTAGCCATTGAGGCTTCTTCATCATCAGAAGTTTCAGATGTACTTTGTATATCAACTGTGGCCTTATCAGTTGGGGCATGCTGATACAGCTCCCCCTCAGTCTTTGGTAAATCTTTTTCTTTTATTTGTTCCTCCCCTCGGTCCTTGGCAAATCCTTTTCCAGCTGGGATTGCTCCCCCTCAGTTCTTGCATCAGGTAAATCAGAAAAGAGCTCTTCCATAGTGAACTCTTGCTGCACCTGTGTAGGAGGAACAAGATTAGTTTGAACAACAAAAGGTTTTCCCTGAACATCCAAATTTTTGTCCAGGGCCCTCTGTTTAAAGGAGATACTTACTTGCTCATTTTGACCTTCTTTCTCAACATTGTCTTGAGCTTCATTATTGATTTCAGATACTATGTTCATGACAGTATCTGCAACAAATTCACTTTCAAGGGCAGCTTCAACAATGCCTCCCCCTTGGGCAGGCAACTCAGTTTGTTCAGTATTTTCTCCCCTTGGAGTGGAGTCTATCTGTTGATCTTGGGCTTCTTTTGGTTGCTGGTCTTCATCTGAGCTGAAGACTACTTCCTCTTCAGAATCACTAGAGGATTCCGCTTGTTGAACAACTTTCTTCTGTTTTTTATCTTTCTTAGTTTGTTTCTGAGGAGTAGTGACTTCCTTGGTCAGAACCCTATCCCACCTTGACAGAATTCTCACATCCATTCTCCTCATGTGATTGATTTTGGATCCTGCCACTTGTTTCAAAACATCTGGTATTACTGAAGATAAACATAAACTTAGGATCCTTCTCAGGTTTGATTTCTTCACTCCTTCTTTGATCTTGTCGAACACTACTGTTGTCTAGTCAATTTTCACTTTGAACATGATCCGTGTCATCAGATTGAACATGTGGACTGAAATTCGATCATGTCCACCAGTCTTACATAGTGTTACCTTCCCAACTATTTCAGACAAGAAATTCCCTTGGGAATTCATCCCTTTCCGAGTTATGGATGATCCAACCTTGATATTAGGGTTCAGCCCGCACCAACTTAATGCTTTTGTAGTCAGGGATGAAATTATTTCATCTGATTCCTTAACCAAGGGAAGCTGAAGAGATTTCCTAATTGTCTTCAGTGTAAGTTTCATTTGGGAATCTTGAACTGTTGCTTTGATCTTCTTCCCTTCTGTATCCACGCTTGCTGGTTAATAGAATTCCAAAACTTCATTCTTCCAAATCTTGGTTGGTTCAGAGACCAAGTATTCCAAACCATTCTCAGAAATTAGGGCAATTACACCCTGAATTTCTTCTGAAGCTGTCGTGAACACTTCACGAACCAGCTCATATCCTTCATTGACTTTGTCTTCTTGATGAGGCGCCATCGACGAGAGAGATGAGAGAGAAAAGAAAAGAAGGTCTTTGTCGACAGAAGGTGCAGAGCCAAGAATTCTGAAAGCGTAGTCGACCAGATTTTGGCTTCATCTATTTATAGTATTAGTGTCAAGGGCAGGTCAAACGACGGGCCTAGGTCGACAAATCAGCATACGTGTCGTCAGAAATGACCTAGGTCTCGACAATACTTAGTTAAGTCGACACGACTATGTGTCGACATACTAATGTATGAGTCGACACATCTATGTGTCGACATACTTGTGTCAGTGTCGACACACTTGTGTCTGTGTCGACACAGGCCATTTAAGTCTCGACAGAGTTGTGTCGACACCAGTTCTTCTGTCTACACAGATACTGTTTCTGTGTCGACACATCCTTTTTCTGTGTCGACACAACATATTGAGTGTCTCGCAACTTGCTTGTGTCGACACAAACTTTGTACTTAGATAAATTTCCAGAGAAATTTGGTGCTTTCATATGTTACTTAAGGAAGTTTGTTCTAACCTATTATAGGTTCAACATACCTAATTCAATTTTAAAATAATTGAATTTAGTTTCATCCAGAGGTTTTGTAAAAATATCAGTTATTTAATTATCTGTTTTCACAAACTCTAGGCTAATATTTTCCTTTTCTACATGTTCTCTGATGAAATGAAACTTAATTTCTATATGCTTGGTCCTACTGTGTGATACAAGATTCTTAGCAATAGAAATAACACTAGTAGAATCACAAAACAGTGGAATTCTACTTACCTGGATGTCATAGTCTTCAAGTTGATGTTTTATCCACATCAATTGTGCACAGCAGCTACCTGCAGCTATATATTCTGATTCAGCTGTTGATATAGCTACACTGGTTTGCTTCTTGCTGCTCCATGACACCAGCCTCCCACCAAGGAATTGACAAGTTCCTGTAGTACTCTTTCTGTCTTCTTTGCATCCAGCAAAGTCTGCATCTGAGAAACCAGTTAGAATGAAATCTCTATTCTTAGGGTACCAAAGGCCTAGATTAGGTGTGCCCTTAAGATATCTCAATATTCTCTTAACTGCAGTATAATGAGATTCCTTTGGGCAAGCTTGGTACCTAGCACAGACACATGTTGCATATATGATGTCAGGTCTACTAGCAGTCAAGTAAAGTAGGGAGCCAATTATCGCTCTATACAAAGACTCATCAACAGGTTTCCCTACCTCATTTTTTCCTATAAGCATACTTGTTCCCATTGGAGTTTTCATGGTAGAAACTGAGTCCATACCATAATTCTTAATCAACTGCTCGGTGAACTTAGACTGAGATATGGACAAAACACTATCAGTCTGTCTAATTTGAAGTCCCAAGAAGAACTTCAGCTCACTTATACTGTTCATCTCAAACTTCCCTTGCATAAGTTTGACAAACTTTCTACAAAGGTTGTTTTCAGTAGAACCGAAGATAATGTCATCTACATATATCTGGACTAGTATTATCTTGCCTTTAGATTCCCTAAAGAATAGAGTTTTGTCTATTTTTCCTCTAGAGAATTTATTCTCAATAAGGAAAGCAGACAAGATCTCATACCAAGCCCTTGGAGCTTGTTTCAAACCATATAGAGTTTTCCTAAGCCTATATACATAATCAGGAAAATGAGAATCTACAAAACCTGAGGGTTATTCAACATAGACTTTCTCTTTTAAATCCCCATTCAGAAATACTGATTTCACATCGATCTGGTATACCTTGAACCCTTGATAGACAGCATAGGCTAAAAACAGCCTTATAGCCTCCAGCTTTGCCACTGGAGCAAATGTTTGATCAAAGTCAATACCTTCCTCTTGCATGTAGCCTTTAGCTACCAGTCTGGCCTTGTTCTTGACTATGGTGTCATTCTTATCAAGCTTGTTCCTGTAGATCCACTTAGTTCTTATTATGTTGTGATCCTTAGGTTTAGGCACCAGTACCCAGACTTTACATCTTCTGAACTGACTGAGCTCTTCTTGCATAGCATCAATTCAGTTGGAGTCTTGCATTGCTTCTTCAATCTTCTTGGGTTCTATTTGAGACAAGAAGCTAGAACATAGAACTGTGTTCATGCTCTTGCTCCTAGTTAGAACCCCTTGACTTGCATCACCAATAATTTGGTGAGCTGACTGATCCTTCAAGTGTCTTCTTGCTGGAGGAAATCTGTCAGCATTATGGATTTCTTCAGTTTCCTCAACTTGATGCCCCACATTGTCTTCTTCATCCAGTGTGACTTGTTCTCCCCCTGGATAGCTGCCATCTTTTTCTTCATCCAGCCTGACAGGAACTTCTTCATTGATGGTCAGCTTATCCAGCATGTCTGTTAGACTTGTAGAACTAACTGAAGAACTAGATAATTCATTGTTAATCAATCTAGACTCATCAAAAACAACATGGACTGACTCTTCTACAACTTGAGTAGTCAAGTTGTAGACCTTGTATGCCATACTATTATTGCTGTACCCAACAAATATCCCTTCTAGGGATTTGACAGCAAACTTTGTTTGGTAGTGTTTACCATTAACTAGGACATAACACTTGCTACCAAAGATTCTGAAATAAAAAATATTTGGTTTTCTGTCCTTCAAAATCTGATAGGAAGTCAACTTAAGTTTCTTATTTATGGATGCTCTATTGAGAACATGACAAGCAGTGTTTACTGCCTCAGCCCAGAAATATTCAGGGAGAGTAATATCACTGAGTATAGTTCTACCAGCCTCAATAAGAGTTCTATTCTTTCTTTCAACAATTCCATTTTGCTGAGGTGTTCTAGGTGAGCAGAACTCCTGATGTATCCCAAGTTTTTCACAGAATTTTGTCATACATTCAGACTGAAATTCAGTTTCATGGTCACTTCTGATTTTGAACACTGAATTGTTAAATTCATTCTGAACTTGTCTAACAAAAGTCTGGAAAACACTAGGGGTTTCAGATTTATGCCTCAAGAAGAACACCCAAGTGTATCTAGAATAATCATCCACAACAACTAGTGTATATACTTTCCTACCAAGACTGTGAACTGACATAGGACCAAACAAATCTATATGCAAGAGATATAAACATCTCAATGAATCTTTGGTATCTAGTGCAGGAAAAGAGAACTTGGTCTGTTTGCCCTTTTGGCAAGCTGAACACACTCCCTCTTTAATGCACTTGACTTGAGGACCATTCCTCACCAGACTCATGCTAAACAGCAATCCTATGGACTTATAGTTCAGATGAGCTAGCCTTTTGTGGCATTTGACACATAGTGAAGCTTTCTCATCTGCAACTAGGCAAATAAGTGAGTTGTTCAACTCACAATCTAGGTTAAGACAATAGACATTTCCTTTTCTAGTGCCAGTCAAAATGATCTCTTGATCACTTGATCTCTTAATTTGGTACTCCCATTTGTGAAAGGAGATGTCATAACCTAGATCACTAAGCTGACTTATGCTAATCAAGTTATGTTTCAGACCCTTCACATAAGTCACTTTAGTGATAGTAATTGAGTCACAAGAGATATTACCAAATCCTTTGATGACTCTTTTTTCTGATCCACCAAAGATGACTTTGAGACCATTCTCTATGGGTACATAGTCTCTCAACATTCTTCTTGTTCCAGTCATGTGTCTGGAACAACCACTATCCAAGTACCATATAAGGGTATGGTCACTTGGATTCACCTGCATCAAATAAAGAATCATTTACCCTTAGAACCCAATTTGCTATTGGGTCCTAGGTCCTTGTTAGTTTGTAATCCTGCAGCTGTTCTAACAGGAAAACTACTCTTGATTTTAACACTTGTGTTAAACCAGCAATCCATGACAAAGTGGCCCACCTTGCCACAACACCAACACTCAAATCTATTATACCTTCTCTTAGGTACAAACTTTACTAATTTGTTGTCAGCTGTCTTGTTAAGTGGTGGTGCTGGAGCAGCAAACTTCAAGAATTTCTCTTGTACATGATGGACATGCCTATAGAGTGGCCTATTGGCATTTGCACCTTTGCCTATGAGATTTCCATATTCACATTGACCATGAGTAGTGTCATGATCATACCTGTTTGTAGGATTCATCATCTTCCTAAAGAAGATAGGGGGTTTTACAGCTAGAGGCTGAACTGGGGCCTTACCTTTTCTATGTGAATTGGTGACCCTAGTTCTTCCCTTAAAACCTAGACCAGTCTTCCCTTTTTGTGAAATGAAATTGTCTATTAATGGTAAGACGGATTTTGGCTTGAAGTCACTAACTCTCTTTCTTGCTGAAGTTTTCCTTCCAGTTTCTTGATATGATTCTCCTTGAAAGAGATTGTGCCCATCTAAATAACAGTAATGTTTTTCAGTTTTGCAACCTCATTCAATTTTAGATCCAACAACTTTGCTGAATCTGCTGCAGCCAGTTTAAGAGACTCAATCTCCTTGGACTGCTCTTTGATAAGAAACTTACTCATTAATGAGTTGATGTACATCCCCCTCAGAATCAGAACCATCCCCTTCTCTTGAAGTTGATGCTACTGATTCTGATCCAGTAAAATAATCAGAATCTAAGGGAGAAATGTATACCTTACTAGGACCAGCCTGATCCTGGCATTGATCATTTTCTAATAGGGCCATCAGCCCTCTGCAGCAATATTCTTCCACTCCATTTATGGAGTCCAACATTTGTAGGAATTCTAACTCCTTAGAATCCTCTTCAGTTGAGAATAGCCCAACATATGCTTCAACATCTTCTTCTTCTCCTGATTCAGATGATGAAGAATCTGTCCAGTTCTTCTGATTCTGGGCAACAAAAGATTTTTCCTTCTTGCCTTTTACTTGCTGTTTCTTCTTGTCTTTTGACTCCTTCCTTTTGTCAGGACAGTCGGCTATGACATGTCCTTGCCTGTTGCAACATAACACACAATCTTAGAATTAGATTGTTTACTAGATTTAGAAGCATACCTGTCCTCCTTGGGAGTCTTCTTTTTCTTGTAGTACTCATCCTTGGAAAAGGATGTAGAAAGTCTGGTTCTCCACTTCTTTTTCTTTATGAATCTTTGGAACTGCCTTGTGAAGGCTGCAAAATCCTCATCAGAGGTGTGGCTGTCTGATGAGGTGTTATCAGGAATATCTTCTTCTGCCTCAGCACTCTTTTTGGGAGGAGAAGGAGATTTTCTCCTGCCCTTTCTTGTGCAGATTTTTCCTTGTGTTCAGATCTGCCGCTCTTCTCTTCCTCCTTTCTAGCTGTAAGCTGCATTTCATATGAAAGCAGCTTTCCAAACAGTGTGGGAGGAGGTGTATCTGCCAGCCTTGCCACCTCTCTGATGACACAAATCTTGGTGTCCCAATCCTTTATCAGAGATCTCAGAAACTTGTCATTCAGTTCATAAGTACTGAAGACTATTTCATAAGTCATCGGCTCATTTATAATCCTGAAGAATTTCTTGTAGCATTCAGTTATGCTGATCCTTGGCTTGTCTAAAGCTCTCATACTCCTGATTTAGCATAGGCTTCCTGTCCTCTCTGACTTCTTCTGTGCCCTCCATGTAGACAATAAGGGTGTCCCACATTTCCTTGGAGGTTTTACAGTGTACCAGATTCTGAAAGGTAGCATCATCTATTACACTTACAATGATATTCTGTGCCCTTTTGTCTAGAGTTGCCAGGATGATTTCATCATTTGTCATCTCAGAATAACTCTTAGGAGTTTTAACATTTGCATCCATGACTGATACCTTCATTGGAATGAAGGAGCCTTCCTATACCGTGATATAGATTCTTGGATCAGATGCTTCCATAAACAACATGACCCTTTCCTTCCATATGCCAAAGGATTCTTTCCTGCAGATTGGCAGTTTCATAGATCCAAACTCCTTTTGATTCTCATTTGAACTCATTCTTGATATCTGTTATTTGCCTTGGAGATTCACTCAGACTGTTAGGTCAATCTTTGAGTAACCTCCCTCTGATATCACTTGAAAGACCTGATTTCAAGAGCCTAAACACCTAGAGGGGGGGGGGGGTGAATAGGTTCTAAACTTTTTATACAATTTTTATAGACAAACAGCTAGATTAAATTCTGCATAGATAATTCAAAGCACAGACCACAATTCACAGCACAACATACACTAGATTTATAGTGGTTCCCCAAGGTATGGGTACATCCACTTTCCCCCCTTCGCCTATCCAGTAGATAACTGGATTCAGCCTAACTTCCTTCCACTGGCTCGGATCCGCAGATCTTACAACTCAGAACCAGAATGGTTCCTACAGCTCAGACTTAAACAAGTCCTACCTCAGATTCTTCTCAAGAATCCTACCTCAGGCCTCAGCCCTACCTCAGCCTTTATCACTAGACTTACAACTCAGACTTTCCACAAGTCCCTACATCTCAGGCTCTCAGCCCTACCTCTGTCTTTATAATTTCAGGCTTACAACTCAGATCTAACAATAGATCCTACAATAAATTGAATGATATAAAGGTACTGAAAATTCACTAGCTAGATTTCTCTATTGGTGTAGCCTTCTTGATCAGTTCTTGAATGAACAGACCCTTCTGATCCAACCTGACTTAGCTTTTCAAAGCTTCTTGATAGAACAAAATAAGGTGGATCTTCACTTGATGTAGAAGATGATCTTCAGTCAGCTTCTTCCTTAAATTCAGAATGAATTTTGAATCTTTTTTGCAGACAGCTCTGGATCTGCCTTCGTAAGGATTTTCCCTGTTCTTGTCGAAGAATTCTCTAGTGTTCTTCTTCTTCTTTTGTTATGTTCATGTTGTTGTTGTCACAGATCTGACTCTTATATAGAGTTTCCCAATTGTTATCGGCTGATCCGGTTTGTAATAACCTTCTGACATTTCTGACAGAGGTGTCAGACCGGTTGGTTATGACAGCTGTCGAGTCATCAGTCAAGTTAGTTGATTCGTCAAAGACTCAACACATTCCACTCTGCAAACTGCTTTACATATGTCGACACATATAGGCTAAGTGTCGACACAAGTCTTCATGATGTCGACACAGCATTCAATGTGTTGACTCAGTCAATCTTTTGCTACTCGACACTTCTTCTGTTGTATGTGTCGACACAAGTCTTCATGTTCTCAACATAACTGCTGCAGACAGATGACGTTGAGTGTATGCCAGACGGCGTTGAGTGTGTGTCGACACAAGTCCTGTGTGTCGACACAAGTCCTTCTGGTCTCGACATAGCTGTTGCCGACAGACGACGTTGAGTGTGTGTCGACAGCGTTGAGTGTGTCCAGATGGCGTTAAGTGTGTGTCGACACAAGTCATGCGTGTCGACACAATTGCTTCTGATCTCGACACAACACTTTGAGAGTTGATGTGTCGACACAAGTCCAGTGTGTCGACACAACTGCGTCCAGTGTCGACATAACTCCTTGGTGTCGACACAGCTCCTGTATTAGGTGTCGACACAATTCTGGGTGTCGACACAGCTGCTTCTTTAGGTGTCGACTCAGTTTGTGTGTCGACACAACTTCTTCATAAGTGTCGACTTAGCTTGGGTGTCGACACAACTTCTTCACAAGTATCGACTTAGCTTGGGTGTCGACACAACTTCTTCACAAGTGTCGACACTTGTACTTAGAAAATTTTCTTCAAATTCTTGAACCTGCACAATGTAACTCAAACATCTATCAAATTCCTGAGCGCACGTTTTTCTCCTGGGTGCATGTTTTTTTCCCTTGCACACGTTTTTTTGTCCGGGCGCACGTTTTTCACCCGGGCGTGCGTTTTTTGTCCAGACGAGAAAACGTGCGCCTGAGAAAAAAACATGCCCCCGGGCAAAAAATTGCGCTCCTGGGCGAAAAATATTCAGCCGAGCCAAAGATAGCCAACCTGGGCAAAAAACGTGCGTCCGGGCATATAAAACATGCGTCCGGGCATAAAACATGCGTCCGTGCAAAAAGCGCCCATCTGTGCGAAATATGACTTTCAAGATCTCAAGATCTTATGTGTAACATCGAGATGTCTGGTTTGTCATGAGTGCATAAAATGTTTAACTCCAACAACATATGTAATGCCAGGTCGGGTGTGTGATAAGTAGATTAGATGCCCCACTAATCTCTGATATGCAACAATATCTTGGATAGTTTCATAATCGTCCCTTCCTAATTTGTAGTTTGTTTCGATGGGTGTATTAGCAGGTATGCACCCACTAATTCCACTTTGTTCGAGGAGGTAAAACACATATTTCGTTTGGGAAATGAAAATTCCATGTTTTGATCATGCCACTTCGATACCAAGAAATATCTAAAGATTTTTATGTTCTTTAACCTCAAATTTCTCAACAAATTGTTGTTTCAATGTTTGTTTTTCTTCAGCATCGTCATCAATAATCACTATATCATCAACATACAATAAGAATAGCCACTTTATCTCCCTTGTGTTTTACAAACAGTCTATGACCAAAGGATACTATAGCTCTGTGAAACCGTCCAAACAAAGCACACATGGATTGCTTTTGTCCATAGAGAACTTTCTTTAACTTGCAGACATTGCCTTCTGATCCTTTAGGAGCGATGTCTGGTGGCGGGGACTTACATCTTCAAAATCACCATGAAAAAACACATTTTTTTTTACATCTAATTGGTTGAGGTCCCACCTTTTACAAACTACACGACACAAAAAAACTCTAATTGAGTTCATTTTAGCAGTTTCGATGATGGTGCAATAGTTGTGGGTTGTACACGTGTATTTGTTCTTCTAGTATAGACTTGCAATTATTTCAGTCTTTGATGAATAGTCTCACCTGGACCATAGGTATCAGTGGGAAGAGTAGAAGGGATATAAGCTGGAGGGATGTGTAAGAAAAGTGTAAGGGAACTCACTTCATTCTTCGGTAAAGACTCCCCCACCCTCCGATGCGAGATCCCATAGAAAGGGTGGGATTCATGGAAGGTGGCCTCCATACTATAAAGGTCGTCTTTGTAGGAGGGTGGAAGCACTTGCACCCTTTTTGAGTAGATGTTTCCAAATAAATACACATTTGAGCACACGAGGATCACATTTGGAGCGGTGAATAGAATATATATGGACAAGCAAATGCACCCAATGATACGGAGTGGAAGGGGAGTGGTGGGGATGTTAGGGTAGCAAGTTGATATTTATTCCCCAAAATGGGAGTGAACATGCGATTAATCAAATGGGCAGCCCGCCCGTTGTGATGCCACTAACGCCACTAAAGATATGCTAATATTACAACATTTCATTATAATGTCTAAATAGTGTATAATGGTGTGCTAATAAAGAGCTTGTGGGTTTAAAAAGGAGGTGAACCGGTTGAAAACAGGGCTTGAACCGGCTATTCCCGGTGAACCGGCGTGCGTGTCGAACTAAGAAGAAGCGGCGCCCGATAGAATAGAGAATCGAAGAGGCCACAGTTCATTTCATTCCTCTCCCGATCCCGCACAGCAGCCGGGCGACAGTGAGAAGAGACGGACAAGCCGCACACGCCGATCATCACCAAGAGCCCAATCCTTCTCCGTTTCTTCCGATTTCTCCTCTGATTGAAAGGTAATCTCTTTCTCTCTACTTTTTTTGTTTCTTTTTCAAAGATTTCTCATGGATTGAAAAGGGTAGAAACCCTAGGGTTTAGGGTTTTCCGAAATTGTTTGTTTGTTTTCATGGGAAAAATTTCTGTAATGACTTATAAGCCTAAATCCGTGAGTTCCAAAGGCTTTTGATGAAACCATAGCTAAGTGAAAAAGATTTTGATTTTTAGGGTTGAAAAAGGAGAAACCCTAAGGGTCCAAATAATTATTTGGAGGCTAAGCCTTGCTGACCTTTCACTAAAACAGTGAAAGTTCACTAATTGAACATAGGGCAGCAAAACCCTAAATATTTAAATAAGTCTTTGACCTAATTAGATCAATTAAAGACATCAAATTGACGGTCTTAGGCTTTGTTTGGCGCGGTGTTTTGAGAGCGGCGGACCGCGGATTTTTCAAACGCCGCGCCAAACAGTTTTCTGGAGGGACCACGGTGGCAATAGCCACCGTGATTTATAACGGTGCCCCGCTGTTTTTGAGACAGCGGAAATTGGCTGCAACACTACTGCACTTTTTTATAAAAAAAATTATATTTTTAATATATAAAGTTATACACGTAATATATATAATTATAATATTTAAAAAATTATATAATTATAATATAAAAAAAATTATATTAATATATAATATAAAAAAAATTATATTAATATAAGTTATAAATAATATATACATGTGATTGTGCCTCACGGTTGAAACAACACTGCAAATGCCGTTCTTCCAAACAGATTCATAGATACTGCCACCACTCTGCAAAATAGCTGATTATTCCACCACTGCTTCCCACCACTGCTTCTCCAGTCGCTACAGCCGCGCCAAACAGAGCCTTAACATAGTTAAGAATGGTACCATGTAGGAAATGACGTCACACGGAAGCGGAAGGCGTAATAACGGAAATCAGAGCGATAAAGGGAAAGGAAAAGCCACGGTGAGTTCTCACCCTTCTGTAATTGTTTAATTTCATGATTATGTTTTATGTTTATGCTTTATGTTGCAAGAAAGAGCAATTGAAGTAAACGTACAATAAAGTAAATGAAATAAATGAAGCAAATGAAGTAAATGAATATGTCTAAAGAAAGAGGAATACAAAACTGAAGTAAAGAAATGAAGGAATGAAATTGGCTAAATTAAGGGTCAATCCAACAGTGGAGGTGGGGTGAATGTCCTCCCAATGATAATGTAATGAAAGTTAACGTGCGAATATGAAAAGACACATTAAGGAACGTATGCGAATATAAAAAGGCACGCAAGCGCGCTATATAAATGATAAAAAAATGTTAATATTCCCTTAACACTGCCCGATAACAACAAAAAAAGTATAAGAGATAAGGATAAGAAAGTAAAACCCCACATGAAAAGATATATATATGAAAAGGATGAGCAAAAGATGAGCAGAAGAAGAAAAAGGTAAACAATAAGAAGATGATGAAAATGAATAATATGATATAACGAGAGAGAACGTAATCAAGAGAATAAACTATGAAATCCGTAAAATATTAATAAGACATCATAGTAAAAAGGGAAAAATGAGAATTCATTTAGTCTCCAACTAATAGAAAATGTAACTAAACAGGTCAAGGAGGAAGCTACTCCCGGCACATCTAGCCAGCCTCCTACTCGACGCGAGAAGATGTATAAAATCTTGGTTGAGATCGTCACCGCAGTCTTTGGAGTTCTGGACGCCCACAAAGCTGTCTGCTGTGATCCAGATTGCCCGCATGATGAGTTCCAATTCTGCTTCCAGTAGTTCATAGTATTTCATGATATGTAGTATAGTACTATAGTTTTGATCTGTTGCTCTACTCATACTTTGTTACATGCTTTACTGTTCTTTGAGCACAGATGTAAGATACCCACTTTTGTATGCATATGCTGGGTTATCTTTTTGATGATCAGATGTACTATATGACCTTGTGATATAAATAACATATTTTACTTTTCGGCACTTTTCTTTATGTACTCATAAATGCTTAATGTTAAATTCCCTGACAACTCCGTGAAATAGATAAATGAAATGAAAATTGTGATGATGCCTAGAATGTAGGGCCGTTACACCCGCATCTCCCTAGTACTACTTGAGAATATGCCTAGTGAGGTGGAGACGCTGCAACTTCCAAAAGATGATGATTCTTCCACTCAGTTACATCATTTTGAGCAGGAGAGTACACCCATGATGTTTGATGAATGATGTCTTGATTCCCAAAATATGCCTCAAAGGAGGAAACAACATATTCACGTCCACCGTTACTATGTAAAATTTTTATGAAGACACCAAATTGGCTCGCCACCATCTTATGAAATTGTTTGAAAATAGGAAAAACTTCATTGGTTTGTTTCATCAAGTAAACCTATGTAGTGCGAGAAGAATATTCAATAAAATAGCAAACCAAGATCAGCTAGTAAGAGAAAGGACTTTGCATGAACTCTTAAGTCAATATGCTTTATATGAAAACACATAGAATTATGTAACGAGACCTGAGCAAGAAAAGTATGGCAGTGTTTAGCCGGTTCACACACATCTCACACAAAACTTTGAGCAATGAAGAAAAAATAGAAAGAATAGTAGGAATAAACATTAGACTATGTTAATGCGCAAGGCGTAAAGAGGTCATGAAGCCAAGGTGTAAGGCCCAGGCGCGCGTCTGACAAATGCGAGGTGCAAAAAAAAATATTTATTTTATTTAACACAAAAAGCACATAACATAAAATTACCACCATAGCAACACACTAGTATTAATGCCATAAATAAATAATGTAATAGAAATGTAGAATAAAAAGTATCATTAAAGGTTAAAAAAATAAAAAATATAAATGTTTTATTACTCAGCAGTTCTATATCAACTAATCATCCTCAGAAAAGATTATGTCATCATCATCATCTATGCTGTCATTATAATCTTCTTCTTCATTGTATTCGACTTCATCATCCTCTTCATCATCATCAGCATCTCTAAGACCTACGAGAGTAGGAGTCATCGTTTTAGACGTGCTCCCCTTTTCAACTATCTTTATAGAGATCATATTCTTTCCTTTTTATAATCATTTGTAATAGATATCATCTTCAACTCTAGTGACTCTAGAAACTGCACCCCAAGTCAAGTACTCGTTATTAAATCAATTCCTCCTACTCAACCTCATTATCTTCCTCCATTCTGCCTACTAACCATCTATTGATATCGTCAATATCTGTCAACGAAATCAAATCAATACAATCAAGTGCATCATATTGGTGTCGCAACACTTGATTGTATTTCACAAATATTAAATCATTTAAGCATTCTTGAGCTAACCTGTTTCTTTTTTTGCCATGAATCTATAATATAACCAATTAACCACAAAAATTAATGTTACGAATACCTACAAGCGCCGCGAGTCGCGAGTGCCACACGCCTAAAACTTTATCTCCTAGTTATATTTTATTTTCTATGCATGCTTTTAATATTTCTAGCCTCACCTTGTTAAGCCCTGTGTGGGGGCAATTATGTATTTTGATTTTTATGATTTGGGACTTTATGTTGGAGGTTGGAAATGAACTGAGGGGAGAAGAAATTAAATCCAAACTCTCATTCTCTCTCTCCGCCCCTTTTTATTCCATCGGACGCCCTAAACGCACACTTCCGATCTGGACTCCCGCACCCTGCCGTCGGCTCCAGCGCCCCGCCTCACTGAGCGCCGCCCCACTTTCCCCTCCTCCTCACCATTGCGCCTTAGGGTTCCAAGAAGGGATCCTCCTCCCTCCGGGATTTCCCTCTCCATCCTTCGTGCATGCGCTCGCAATCTAGGGAACGCAACAACTTGGTATCATAGCCACCGGTCCTTCCACCTGCTGGGCAGACCATTTCTGCACTGCCACCGACTCCCATGCTCTCCAGCAGCAGCGCTGATCCCGACAACCGTAGCCCTTGCTGCACCGCTCCGCCCAGCCCGCGTCCGCTCCAGGCAGACCCTTTTCCGCTCTGACCGTCCACCCTACGCGCCATCCTCCTTGGCTCTTCTCTCTCTAGGGGCCTATTGTTAGTTGTCTCCACCTGACTGCTTCCTCCGCTGGCTTTTCCTCCACTGGCTTTTCCTCCACTTCCCGCTGCGCGTCTAATGGTCGGCGATCTTCCGGGAGGCCAGACCTTGGCCCAGATCTTTGACTCATTCAAAACCATGATGACGGACATCCACCAATCTCTTCTCGCCGCACTTCGCCCGGATGGCACTCTGCCACCCCCGCGCACCGCATCCGCCTCCTCCCCTTCCATTCCTGAGCATCCACATCATAACCCGCCAGCTGATTTTCCGGCCTTCTCTGACTATTCTACAGTGTTACGCTTTGTGAAGTTGGATTTTTTTATCTTCGAGGGCCGCGAAGATCCCCTGACATGGTTGACTCGTTGTGAGCAATTCTTTGTTGCACGACGCACCCCTTGGGAGGATTGGCTCGTTGTTGCCTCCTTACACCCCGTGGGTTCGGCACAACTCTGGTTCTCCCAGCTTCAATAGGAGAGGCCCCACCTCACGTGGGACGACTTCAAGACCCAGTGGCCAGTGCAACCTCCGCTTTGGGCCACCGCTCCACATCAACCCTATTGGCGACTTGATCTCCTTGAAGCAGCCAGGCTTTATTGATGACTACTTAAAGCAGTTCCAGGTGCTCCTTGCCCGTGCTCCACCAGTTCTAACGGCTCACCAGGTGGCCTTCTTCACAGTAGATTTACATGAGCGCCCCCGCATGGATGTTGAGTTCCAGAATCCTGTAGATCTTACCAACGCCATGAGTTTAGCATGCATTTGCGAGAGGCGCATTTTGTTGGATCGCCCTCACATGGGTCGTCGTAGCAGTGATAACTCTTTCCAGCACTAAAGTCAGCACCAGCCGCCTCCGGGAGGTGGCACGACCAGGCCCAAGGACGGGGAGCGTCCCTCTCACATCCGATGTTTATCAAACTAGGAGATGGCCGAACGCCACACGAAGGGCCTTTGCTTTAATTGTGATGAGACTTACACCCATGGCCACCGGTGTAAGCGTCTATTTTTGCTCAAGGTCAACGATCCCTTGGATGGGGAAACCTGGGACGACGAGACAGGGGACCCCTTGATCTCCTTGCATGACATGTCGGACCCACATTTTGGAGACACAGTGCAAATGCCCATTACCATAGCGGGCCACCAACTACTTGCTCTCATGGGCACAGACAGATGCACAACTTCATCAGCCACCTCATTACTCAGCGACTTCAGCTTCACATTTCCAGTTGCAGTCATTTGCGGGTTGCCGTGCTTAATGGCGCCGCCATAGCCTGCATCGGGGTTTACCGAGATGTTCTGATTATTGTGGAGGACTATCGCTCTCAAGTGGACTTCTTCGTCATCTCCCTGCGGGACTTCGAGGCCGTCTTAAGGACACGTTGGTTGCGTACCCTCGACCCGATTTTGTGAGATTTGGAGGGCCCGACGATGTCACGGGGACAAGGACCCTATTTGACAATATGGCACGACCATCCGAAGGCGGACACTGGCCATGCTTTCTCTCTTCAGCCTGATTCTTCTGTGTCGCGGGATCTCTCAGACCTTCTTCATGAGTATAACAATACCTTGGCCTCACCGACAGGGCTTCCCCTTCGCGTCCGCACGACCACCACATTTGCTTCCTTCTAAACACGACCCCGATAGTAGTCTTCCCCTACCGCTATCTATTTCTACAGAAGGATGAGATCGAGCGGCAGTGCACTGAGATGCTTCGCCAGGGCATCATCCGCCACAACGCCTCGCCCTTTTTTTCCCCGGTCCTTTTGGCACAAAAAATGGTTTTTGGCGCTTCTGTGTGGACTGTCGCTTCTTGAACGCGCAAACGGTGAAAAATAAGTTTCCCATCCCGGTCGTCGAGGAGCTATTAGATGAGTTGCATGGGGCACTCTATTTCTGTAAGCTTGACCTTTGCTCGGGGTACCACTAGGTTTGTATGTTTCCGACTGACGTGGAGAATCAACTTTTCACACACATCATGGCCATTTCGAGTTTCTCGTGATACCTTTTGGGCTCACGAATGCACCATCTGCTTTCCACGCACTCATGAACGACGTATTCCATACTCTCCTTCGCCGCTGCGTGCTTGTTTTCTTCAATGATATTTTGATGTACAACAAAACTTGGGAGACGCACCTCTGTTGAAAATGATGAAGTGAAAGTGGGTGATTGAGCAACCTGGGCGACCTGTCCGCGCGGTCTATGCGGACAGGACTGACGGTTAGCCAGGTCGGTAGAGCTGTTGCAGACGGCTTGTTCTTTGGCGTCCTGGGCTGTCTGTTCGCGCAGACTGTGCGGACAGAGGCGGCGGCCAGCCAGGCCGGCTTATGCTCAGCAGGCAGTTGGATCCCAGAAGGTAACCGGGCGGATAACTTCTCTATTCGTGGAGTCCGGCAAGACGCGGACGTGACTGGAGCTCGGCAGACTGACATGGCAGATGCTTTGGTCTAGCTCTGGTGATGCGGCTAGTGGAAGCCGCAGGGATCGCCGGTTAAAGCAGACTGGATCTGGAGGTTGCCGGGATTGGCGGACTGTTTCCAGTGTCTGCCAGTAAGCGCGGACTGACCCTTGTGGCCGGTGGTGTGGACTTGGTTGGTTTTGAACCAAGTCCAGGTTTAATTTAGTCCAGCGAGATCGCGCAGTTAAGCGCGGACTGCTTCTCAGTCCGCCAAGCTCGGCAGCAGTGTCGTGTGCCTTGGTTGCGAGCTTGGGGAATGCGGACTGGAGTTGAGTCCGCAAGGCGTGCGGACTGGTGCAGTGTCCGCCGAGCTCGGCAGCTTGGCTGATGTGCCTTTGTTACTAACTTGGGGGTGCGGACTGGTGCTGTGTCCGCAGGGCACGCAGACTGGAGCGGTGTCCGCTGATAGACGGACAAGGTGTTGCTGCAGAGTTCTGCGGGTAGCTGTCTAAGTCTGGCTAGGCCTTTGGCGACAAGGCGGATAGGGTTGCTATCCGGCCTTGGTGATGTTATTGGCGGGCTTGCTATCCTACTCAGGTCGCGACGGACTGGCTGTGTATTCGCGGCTTGCGGATACACTTGGTTCTTGCTGCGGGATGGGGTGGTTATCCTATCGGCTAGGGCGGTGACCACACTCCTCACCGTGCCTATAAATAGGACCCCCAGACACATCAATGATAAACGAATGAGCAGTAAGTGAACTCGCGGATAGTTGCTGCGTACTGGATTTTTGTATCCGCGCGGTTTGAGATGATTGACCGGGTTGTGTTGTGCAGGTTATGCGGATAGCGCTAGAAGGCCAGGACTTGGTTCTGACTGCGGTCAGGGACAGTGCGGACTCTGCGGATAGCAACCAACGGTTAACAGCAGGTCGCGAGTTGCGGCTAGGCGGTCTCTCTTCTGCAACTAGTTTCCCGGTTCAATAAGCTGTCCGCTTCTGGCGGCCTGTTCAGTTCGGCAGCAGCAGCAGCTCGCACGGTCTGGCGTCTAGGCGACCTCGCGGTTATGCGGCTTGCAGATCAGTGGTTAGAGTTCAACATTGGAATATCGGGCAGTCCGCGCGGCTTGGTTGCGGTCTGGCGACTAGGCGGGTTGAGCGGACTCCGTAGCGGATAGCAGTAGAGCCGCCGGTTACCTCATCAGTCCGCGCGGCTAGTTTTGCCTTGTATTGTGTCTGCTTTTCCCTTTGGGTTTTTTGGCGAATCATGTCTCGCCATGTATGTCTCGCCTTGTACAGATTGTTTAGTACAAGATTCTTGCTCTTCTGGTTTGCATCTGGTTTATTTGAGCTCGGATAGGTTGAGTGTTCCTGTGCCTGGTTTCCCGTCTTTCGCTATATCAAATTTTAACATGGCATCAGAGGAAGCAGAGGCTTGTGCAGTGGATCAACCTACAGTTTGATTTAATGCAAGTGAACCAGGGTTAAATGCAATGGAAGGTGGTTTTGCAAGGGATCTTGGAATGGAGCTTCTTACATGGACTAACTTTGTAAAGTGGAAGTCATGTATGGAATGCTATCTTCTTGGTGAGAACCTTTGGGAGGTGGTTTGTGGAGACGAAAGACAAGAGGTTACTGCTGGCAATGCTGAAGTAATGAGAGCTTGGAAGGAGACAAACGCGAAAGCGGAGGTTGTTCTCAAACAGGTGATCTCATCGGAACTTTTGGACCACATCGGCGGATGTCGGTCAGCTGCGGAGATTTGGACTTCCTTCGATGAGTTGTTCAATAAGGAGGTGAAGTTGGCTGCTGAGGTTGGTCCCTCTACTTCTGATCAACAAGAGAGAAGTGTTTCTCCTAGGCGTGATGAGAAGAGGAAGGAAGGACCAAGGTGCTATAAATGCAAACGGCCTGGTCACCTCAAGAAGGAGTGTAAAGTTGTCTTGCACTCGGTAAACGTCGCTCATGTTGGGAGCAAAGGGAAGGACTTGGTTGAGTCGTCAACAAGTTCTAATGCTGATCGGTTGAAGGTCAGTGATAGTGCATCTATCTGACATGAAAGACTGGAGCACGTGGAGATGGACAAGCTGAAAGCAATAACGGTAAGAAGCCTTGTGAGAGGCTTGCCTAGGATGTCATCCTTCGGCGACGATCATGCTTGCGTGGGATGTCAACACGGTGAAGCTTATCGCTTTGCGTTTGATAACACGCAGTACAGGTGTAAGACACCATTGGAGGTTGTCCATGGTGATCTGGTGGGACCGACCGTCACTGCCAGTCTTGGAGGCAGTAGGTACATGCTGATATTGGTTGATGACTACTCAAGGTATATTTGGGTGTACTTCATGAAGGAGAAGTCGAACGCGTTCCGTTTGTTTGTGGAGTTCAAGAAGCTTGTGGAGGGCCAACTTTGTCTGCGGATCAAGAAGTTGAGGACGGGCAACGGAGGTGAGTTCAGCTCAACCGTGTTCTCTAACTTTTGCAGGAAGCATGAAATTCGAAGGGAGCTCTCTTGTGGACATACTCCAAAACAAAGTGGAGTAGCAGATCAGAAGATCCGTCTTTTGACGGAGACCTGCAATTGTTGGCTTCAGTGCAAAGGCATTCCTAAGGCTTTTTGGGCGGAAGGGATGACATGCGCGGTTCATGTCATCAATCAGATGCCTCTGAGTCCGATCAACATAAAATCTCCTGTTGAGATGATGTTTAAGGAGAAGCCTAGCGTGGAACACCTTCGAGTGTTTGGATCTACCTGCTTTGTACACACTCTGGATGCTCTCAAGACGAAGCTAGTGTTCGTTGGGTATGATGAGCAGAAGAGGAGATGGATGTGTATGGATCCTGCGACAAAGAAGTTTATCGTGTCGAGAGATGTTGTCTTCGATGAGCTGGCGTCGTATTGGGGTAGCTCAGATGGGGAGCTAGAGGTGAGCAGGTCAGCTGGTGGGCTGAAGGAGGCTACTGCTAAGGTCCAGATGGAGCTTCCTGTGTCACCAGGAGCTCCAGGTTGTTCTAGCTCCGGGGCAGAGGCGTCTGGGTCGGGAAGCAGGGGGAGCGATGCTCCAGGTGCTTCTGGCTCGAAGACGGTTGTTTCTGGTTTAGGAAGCAGGGGGAGCGTTGCTCCAGGTGCTTCTTGTTCAGGTAGCAAGGGGAGCGATGTTCCGAGCAGTTCTTGTTCAAGAGAGGAGGCTTCTGGTTCAGGTAGCAAGGGGAGCGTTGCTCCAGGTGCTTCTGGTTCCAGTGCGGTGGCTTCTTATTCAGGAAGCAAGGAGAGCATTGTTTCGGGTTTGCCCGGGAACGGAGCTGGTTCAGAAGAAGAAGCAGAGGTGGTTAGCCGTGATCAGGTTCTTCAGAGATCGGAGAGGATCACCAACCCACCAGCTCGATATAGCAAAGGAAACCTGGTGAGTTTTGTCTTTTGTTTCTTCACAGACCCTCAGATCGAGCGAGTGTCTTCTAGCTGTGATGACACCACTGAAGTCAAGGAGGTGAATGACACCAAGGTTGAGGAGGTGACTACTCTCCGAGGAAACGAGGCTTGGGGCCTTGTGCCCAAGATCGTTGGTGATACCCTGTGACGCACAGGTGGAGGTCGAAGCTGAACAAGAAGGCAGAGGGAAGAATGACTCCTTTTGGGAGATGTTGGAGGGATCCCTCATGGTCCAGGATATGCGGGGCGGGAACTATGTCTCAGACATCTTTTCAAAGGCGCTATCAGAGGGACCAGGTGCAAGGTTACGAGAACTGCTAGGGTTGCTCACCACTTCTCACTTCAAGGGGGAGTGTTGAAAATGGTGAAGTGAAAGTGGGTGATTGGGCAACCTGAGCGACCTGTCCGCGCGGTCTATGCGAACAGGACTGGCGGTTAGCCAGGTCGGCAGAGCTGTTGCAGACGACTTGATCTTTGGCGGCCTGGGTTGTCTGTTCGCGCGGACTGTGCGGACAGAGGCGGCGGCCAGCCAGGCCGGCTT
This sequence comes from Platanthera zijinensis, assembly GCA_039513925.1. Classification (NCBI taxonomy): domain Eukaryota; kingdom Viridiplantae; phylum Streptophyta; class Magnoliopsida; order Asparagales; family Orchidaceae; genus Platanthera; species Platanthera zijinensis. The sequence goes on along the minus strand of CM077080.1, from coordinate 56,971,505 downwards.
ATGCTCAACAAGCAGTTGGATTCCAGAAGGTAACCGGGCGGATAACTTCTCTATCCGCGGAGTCCGGCAAGACGCGGACTTGGCTGGAGCTCGGCAGACCGGCATGACAGATGCTTTTGTCTAGCTCTGGTGATGCGGCTGGTGGAAGCCGCAGGGATCGCCGGTTAGAGCGGACTGGATCTAGAGGTTGCCGGGATTGGCGGATTGTTTCCAGTGTCCGTCAGTAAGCGCAGACTGGCCTTTGTGGCCGGTGGTATGGACTTGGTTGGTTCTGAACCAAGTCCAGGTTTGGCTCAGTCTAGCGAGATTGCGCAGTTAAGCGCGGACTGCTTCTCAGTCCGCCAAGCTCGGCAGCAGTGTCGTGTGCCTTGGTTGCGAGCTTGGGGAATGCGGACTGGAGTTGAGTCTGCAAGGCGTGCGAACAAGTGCAGTATCCGCCGAGCTCAGCAGCTTGGCTGATGTGCCTTTGTTGCTAACTTGGGGGTGCAGACTGGTGCTATGTCCGCAGGGCGCGCGGACTGGAGCGGTGTCCGCTGATAGGCGGACAAGGTGTTGCTGCAGAGTTCTGCGGGTAGCTGTCTAAATCTGGCTAGGCCTTTGGCGACAAGGCGGATAGGGATGCTATCCGGCCTTGGTGATGTTATTGGCGGGCTGGCTATCCTACTCAAGTCGCGGCGGACTTGCTGTGTATCCGCGACTTGCGGATACACTTGGTTCTTACTGCGGGATAGGGTAGTTATCCTATCGGCTAGGGCGGTGACCACACTCCTCACCGTGCCTATAAATAGGACCCCCTGTCACATCAATGATAAACGAATGAACAGTAAGTGAACTTGCATGTAGTTGCTGCGGATTGGATTTTTGTATCCGCGCAATTTGAGAAGATTGACTGGGTTGTGCTGTGCAGGTTGTGTGGATGACGCTGGAAGGTTAGGACTTGGTTCTGACTGCGGTCAGGGACAGTGCGGACTCTGCGGATTGCAATCAACGGTTAACAGCAGGTCGCGGGTTGCGGCTAGGCGGTCTCTCTTCTGCAACTAGTTTCCCGGTTCAATAAGCTATCCGCTTCTGGAGACCTGCTCAGTTTGGCAGCAGCAGCTCGCGCGGTCTGACGGCTAGGCGACCTCGCAGTTAGGCGGCTTGCAGATCGGCTGTTAGATTTCAGCATTGGAATAACGGGCAGTCCGCGCGACTTGATTGCGGTCTGGCGACTAGGCGGGTTGAGCGGACTCCGTAGAGGATAACAGTAGAGCCGGCGGTTACCTCATCAGTCAGCGCGGCTAGTTTTGCCTTGTATTGTTTTTGCTTTTCCCTTTTGGTTTTTTGGCGAATCATGTCTCGCCATGTATGTCTCGCTTTGTAAAGATTGTTGCTTTTCTGGTTTGCATCTGGTTTATTTGAGCTCAGATAGGTTGAGTGTTCCTGCGTCCGGTTTCCCGTCTTCCGCTATATCAAATTTTAACAACCTCGACCACCTCAGACATGTTCTCCAGCTCGCACGCGCCCACCGACTCTTCCTCAAGCGGGCAAAATGCTCTTTCGACACTAACAGGGTTGCCTACTTGGGACACATCATCGACCGCTCCGGCATCTTGGCTGACCCAGCCAAGATTTAAAGGGTTCTGGACTGGCCCGTTCCCCAGACTCAGCAGGAGCTCCGTGGATTTCTCAGCCTGATCGACTACTACCGCCGCTTTATCCAGGGCTATACGATGATTGTCGCCCCCTTGTTGTCTCTCTTACGTTGTCAGTGTTTCACTTGGGACGAATCCGCCACGACGGCCATTTGTGCTTTACAGCAAGCCTTAGTATCAGCTCCCGTCCTCCAACTTCCCGATTTCGAGAGGGAGTTCCAGGTGGAATGCGCCGCCTTCGAGCATGGGTGCGATGCAGTACTTCAGCAGGAGGGACACCCGATTGCTTATTTCACCCCTACGTCAGCCCTCTATTACCGGAAGCTTCCCTCCGACGAGCAGGAGCTCATCGGACTGGCTAAGGCCGTCCACCACTGGCGGCCCTACTTGTGGGGGCGTTCGTTCGTGATCCGTACGGACCATTTCAGTCTCAAGTACTTACTGGAGCAGCGTTTGACGACAGTACCACAACAACATTTGGTGATCCGTCTTTTGGGCTACGACTTCTGAGTGGAGTTCAAGGCGGGACACCTGAACCGTGCGTCCGACGCTCTCTCCCCCCGCAACGCTCCAGATGCACTCCTCTACGCTGTCTCTGAGTCGTCGTCCCTGATCCTCCCTCGCCTCCGTCAGGAGATCCATGACACACCGGCTCTTGGGGAGCTACTTCGCCGCATTTAGGAGGGGCGTATTCCCCCGCATTGGACAGTCAATGATGACCTCATTCTTTACAGGGGCCGCTTCTACTTGCCCGCTGCCTCATTGCTGATTCCAGACCTGCTGGAGGCCGTCCACAACCGCACACACGAAGGGGTCCACAAGACCCTTCAGCGCCTGCGCGCCGATTTCTTCTGGCTGAGACTCAAACAGAGTGTCCAGACTTATATTGTCGCTTGCATGACCTGCCAACGCAGCAAGACGGAGTCACTTTCTCCGGCCGGTCTACTACAACCCCTCCCAGTTCCGACACAGATTTGAGTGGACATATCAATGGACTTCATCGAAGGGCTTCCTCCTTTGCGGGGGTACTCAGTCATCTTCGTCGTTGTTGATCGCTTCTCCAAGGGAGCCCAATTCATCGCCATGAGCCGTCCCATCACCGGCCCTGCCATCGCTCGTGCATTCTTTGACCAGGTGTTCCGCCTGCACGGTGTACTAGAGAGCATTGTGTTCCGCCCTCTGCGGAACAAAGTTGGCCCTCATCTACACCTACCACCCGCAGTCACATGGCCAAACCGAAGTGGTCAACGGGACGCTCGAGATGTACCTCCGCTGTCTCACTGGGGACTGCCCCAAGGATTGGGCGTGTTGGCTTCCATGGGTGGAGTATTACTGCAATACGTCCTACCACACCGCCCACCAGACTACCTTCCACCTCATCTACGGTCGGGATCCTCCCCTCCTGCTCACTTATGTTGGCGCTTCCGCCCGCTCCTCCATCGTCAACATCGAGCTTCACACATGTGACGAGGTTCTACGCCTTGCACGGGACCACCTCATTCAGTCCCAGGCGCGGATGGAGACCGTCCACAATAGAAGCCACCGTGAGTTGTTCTTCGCCCAGGGGATTGGGTCTGGCTGAAACGCCAACCTTACCATCAATCTGCCGTCTCCAAGAGAGCATATCAGAAGCTGGGACCCAAATTCTTCGGTCCCTTCGAGAACCTGCACCTCATTGGGGATGTGGCTTACCGTCTCCGCCTCTCCGAGAACGCTTAAATTCACGACGTCTTCCACGTCTCCCAGCTGAAGCCTTTCGTTAGCGACCCTCCCGCAGCACCCTTGGTACCATTGCCGCCGTCACCACATGACAAGCTTGAAGTCAAGCAGGGTGGAGATGTTACAGATCCTCGATGGGGGATTACCTACAAGCGTTGCGGGTCGCGAGTGCCGTGCGCTTAATACTTTATCTCCTTGTTATATTTTATTTTTTATGCATGCTTTTAATATTTTTAACCTCACCTTGTTAAGCCTTGTGAGGTGGCAATTATGTCTTTTGATTTTCATGATTTGGGACTTTATGTTAGAGGTTGGAAATGAAATGAGGGGAGAAGAAATTAAATCAAAACTCTCCTTCTCTCTCTACCCCTTTCTATTCCATCGGATGCCCCAGCCGCACGCTCCTGATCCGGACTCCCGCGCCCCGCTGTCGGCTCCAGCGCCCCGCCACACCGAGCGCCGCCCCCTCTTTCCCCACCTCTCCATTGTGCATAAGGGTTCCAAGAAGGGATCCTCCTCCCTCCTTAAGGATTTCCCTCTCCATCCTCCATGCATGCGCTCGCAATTTAGGGCACACAACAATTAATCAACACGATTTCATCACTTTATTAATTTTCCAAAATAGAATTTAAATACTTGCATGTTCATAAAAAATCTTCAATTGCCCTCATAATCTGATGCATTGTGAATAAAGCTAAGCATCTTAATAGTAAAACTTCTTAGATTAGAAGTTGAAGCTCGGTAAGATTGCTATCTTTCAGCTGTCAAAGTAATGAATATTTAGAAAGTAATCATGCATTATTAATACACTTAAATCGTGCTTGAAAAATTTTTAGTTTGCTTGGGGACTTTGTTTTTCTGTGCCGAATTGCAAATTTCATTTCAAATAACCCTTCAACATTTGTATATAAAGTAAGTTGGTCAATGATTTTATCTTGCTCATCATGACTTGTAGTCAGTCTTTCTTTGCATTGTCTAGTATAAACCCTTCGTAACTTCTCCATTTTTTGCACCAAGGGTTTGAATAGAAGAATTCTACATTCAAATAATGATAGTTGTATGGAAGATCGATGAAACTGGCTTTTCCATCTTCTATCCACAATTTCCAGGACATCATGGTATTTGTTCTCTTTTTCATTAAAAGACTTAATGATAACTTATTTAGTTTTATACATAGCTTCATAGTAACCCATAACTGATTCAACTAATCTCAATACGTGTACTAAAGGTCTAAAGATCCATAAAATATACACAATACTGCTCCAGAAAGAACCATTAAGATAATGTTATGCAGGCGGCGACAAAAGCGGATGGAGGAGGCATTCGAGGTGGCTGCAACAGGAGTGCACCAGGAATGGGTGGGGCTGCTGGAGGCTTGAGGAAGTGGGCTGGCTATGATTTGGGGGTCATAAGCAATGACTGGGAGGGGAATTGGGCTGGTGGAAGGTCAACGGACATGGGAGGTGATGGGGTAGAGGGAGACGTTTACTGTTGGGGTGTGGGCAGGGTGAAAGTCGACGAGAGAGGAGAGCGGCAGGAGGTGGTGGTTTGGGTTGCGGGTTGGGACCTGGAAGAAGTTGCCGATGTGGGTTGTGGCCTTGGACAGGGAGGAAGGTGCTGGCGTAGGTTGCGGGCTTGGACAGGGATGAAGTAGTCGGCTAGGGTTGCGGGCTTGGACAGGGATGAGGAAGGGGTTGCCGACGGGGTTGAAGGCGCAGGAGAGGAGGGAAGCGTGGACGATGACCTTACCCGACGTCACACTAGGTATCGCGTCTTATTCGGCGTCGCATCGGATAGCACAGGACCGAACGGTTTAAACTCTGCGAAACCCTCGACGCCCCCTTCTGAACCGCCGACTGCTTCTTATAAGCCTTGTAATAAAATTACCTATTAACTGCACATCATAATCTAAAATTAAACCACCCGATCGGACGATCAATACTGTTTTGGTTCAATCGGGGCTAAATACACCTAAAAAAAAATATAAAATATGTAAGTGACTAGAAACGATCATCCAGACGCGACCACGAGCTCCGATCGCCCGTCCGGGCAGCGTATCACCGCCTCCTGCGGGAATATACGCGCGCCGGTCGTGGTGTGCCGTCACATAGTTTGGAGAAGAAGAATCGGCTCCAGCGCCCCGCCACACCGAGCGCCGCCCCCTCTTTCCCCTCCTCTCCATTGTGCATAAGGGTTCCAAGAAGGGATCCTCCTCCCTCCTTAAGGATTTCCCTCTCCATCCTCCATGCACGCGCTCGCAATTTAGGGCACACAACAATTAATCAACACGATTTCATCAATTTATTAATTTTCCAAAATAGAATTTAAATACTTGCATGTTCAAAAAAAATCTTCAATTGCCCTCATAATCTGATGCATTGTGAATAAAGCTGAGCATCTTAATAGTAAAACTTCTTAGATTAGAAGTTGAAGCTCCGTAAGATTGCTATCATTCAGCTGTCAAAGTAATGAATATTTAGAAAGTAATCATGCATTATTAATACACTTAAATCGTGCTTGAAAAATTTTTAGTTTGCTTGGGGACTTTGTTTTTCTGTGCCGAATTGTAAATTTCATTTCAAATAACCCTTCAACATTTGTATATAAAGTAAGGTTGTCAATGATTTTATTTTGCTCATCATGACTTGTAGTCAGTCTTTCTTTGCATTGTCTAGTATAAATCCTTCGTAACTTCTCCATTTTTTTCACCAAGGGTTTGAATAGAAGAATTCTACATTCAAATAATGACAGTTGTATGGAAGATCGATGAAACTGGCTTTCCCATCTTTTATCCACAATTTCCAGGACATCATGGTATTTGTTCTCTTTTTCATTAAAAGACTTAATGATAACTTATTTAGTTTTATACATAGCTTCATAGTAATCCATAACTGATTTAACTAATCTCAATACGTGTACTAAAGGTCTAAAGATCTTTAAAATATACACAATACTGCTCCAGAAAGAACCATTAAGATAATGTTATGCAGGCGGCGACAAAAGCAGATGGAGGAGGCATTCGAGGTGGCTGCAACAGGAGTGCACCAGGAATGGGTGGGGCTGCTGGAGGCTTGAGGAAGTGGGCTGGCTATGATTTGGGGGTCATAAGCAATGACTGGGAGGGGAATTGGGCTGGTGGAAGGTCAACGGATATGGGAGGTGATGGGGTAGAGGGAGACGTTTACTGTTGGGGTGTGGGCAGGGTGAAAGTCGACGAGAGAGGAGAGCGGCAGGAGGTGGTGGTTTGGGTTGCGGGTTGGGACCTGGAAGAAGTTGCCGATGTGGGTTGTGGCCTTGGACAGGGAGGAAGGTGCTGGCGTAGGCTGCGGGCTTGGACAGGGATGAAGTAGTCGGCTAGGGTTGCGGGCTTGGACAGGGATGAGGAAGGGGTTGCCGACGGGGTTGAAGGCGCAGGGGAGGAGGGAAGCGTGGACGATGACCTTACCCGACGTCACACTAGGTATCACGCCTTCTCCGGCGTCGCATCGGATAGCACAGGACCGAACGGTTTCAACTCTGCGAAACCCTCGACGCCCCCTTCTGAACCGCCGACTGCTTCTTATAAGCCTTGTAATAAAACTACCTATTAACTGCACATCATAATCTAAAATTAAACCACCCGATCGGACGATCAATACTGTTTTGGTTCAATCGGGGCTAAATACACCTCAAAATAAAAAAATATAAAATATGTAAGTGACTAGAAACGATCATCCAGACGCGACCACGAGCTCCGATCGCCCGTCCGGGCAGCGTATCACCGCCTCCTGCGGGAATATACGCGCGCCGGTCGTGGTGTGCCGTCACATAGTTTGGAGAAGAAGAAGCTCGGACAATGAAAAAGTCCAAGTAAAAATAATTTATAAACTCCGGATTTAGAACTTAAAACAATAGATATCAAGTCTAATGAACTGATAATGTTATTTGCAAATTGAATATTATCATTAAGGTTTTCTATAGTATCAAAATGATAAAAGAATCACTATCTAGATACAAGATGAAAGAAATCTAGCAAAAAAGAAATCCGGTGAGGAAATCAGGAGAAGAAATAGGGAGGTGAGCAGTTTCCTCCTTCCGTCAGCATCAGGAAACAGCAAGAATGCACTGGGCGAGAGGAGCTTCACTTGGTCGTGGGAGAGAGTAGCTTGTCGTGTGTTTACGAGAGGGAGAAAAAAGTCCTAGTTTTTTAATATAACCCCTTGCCTATGAAGCCACAAGGTGCACCTTGCGCTTCGAGTGAGTGTGCCTCCCCCACACCTGAGTTGTCTCACCCGCCTTTGCCTGGCTCCTTTAATAATATGGACATTAGATATCTTGGAGGACATGATGGTGGAACAATGTTGGAGGAGTCCGTAGAAAAACCCAAGAGAGAAATATTTTTTTATTAAGATGATGTAGGGTCGGAAGGAATATCTTTGAGATGATGTCTCTTGTGTTGAGATCGTAGAAGGAAAGTGAAGGAGATACTCCAATCGGGATAGCTGGGTCTAGTTAATTTGGAAGCAGTCCCGAGATTTTCAGAGACGTTGGAAATGAGTGTGGGGGTAGGGAGCAGTAGCAATAGGAGCAGGAAGCAGCATAGGTGTCGCCATAGTTCAGTACGAGTAAGTGTTGAGTGTAATTGGGTTGGTCGAGTACTCGAGCTCATCGGGAGCTAGAACTCACTGACCCGTGGAAGTTGGTACACACTAAGAAAATTCACAGGAGGTTGTAGATGGGAAGTCACAAACACTTAGAGATCCCATGATTGAGTTCGCAGACGTTGGTGGGAGATGTAGGCTTTAGTTATTAAAGGCGCAAGACGCACCAAAACGCAAAGAGGTCTTGGAGCCTAGGCTCAAGGCGCAAGCACACGTCTGACAAAGGCAAGGCGCTACCGCCTCCATTTTAAATAATCAAAGCATCAAACATCATTTCAGCTTCTCGATCAAATTCTTCATCCAGTCTACTAATTAATCATTTATTATTATCGTTTACATCTCTTAAAAATAGAACCAATTTAGTCACTTGGATCATATCTAAGTCCCAACAGACAACTATCTTTCACAAACACTAAATCAATAAAATTTAATGAGTTCTTATATATATATTTTTTTTTGAAAAAATTTTACAACAAAAATCTCACTCAGACGCGTCTTTTATGTTCCAAAGGCGCACGAAGGCGCAAACCTTTGAGCTTGGTGAGCCTTGGAGCTTAGGCGCGTCTGAGGTGTGCCTTTAACAACATAGGATGCAGGCAAAATAGCTCGCTTATCTCCCGATGAAAGAGCTCGGTGGATGCGTAGGCGCGAGCACTTGCAAATCTTGTTGGTAAGGGGACGAGGGAAGGGGAGTTCGGTGCTCTCTAAAACGTGGAGCAGCAGAGCAGGAGAGAGTTGAAGTCATGCGATCGGAGGGAGAACTTGTGGTGGATCACATGCACTTGGGAGTCGCAGCAAGGAGATTGTGAATGCGCCGGGAGTTCACAAGTCCGGGTGAGAAGAATCTTATGAGTTCACTGGAGAAGTTCACGAGTTCGGGGAGCGAGAAGGTTGTGAAGGTCGCCGAGTTCTCGTAGGTAGTTTGCTGAAATTTTGTCTTGGTAAAGAGGGTCGCCCGACGGGCTAAGTCGCAAGAGAAATATATAAACTTTTCGGAAGTAATGAACGTGTGCACACTGGGATCTCATCTAAGGCCGGGAGGTTCACGCAAAACTGGAGAGGTTCGGGAGTGTTCGGGAGAAATTACGTGCGAGTATTTGTGAGAGAGCAACGAAAAATTCGTCCCTCTTATACCTTGTGAGAATTTGAAATAAAAATAATTAGTATTCCGAAATACTAGCTTATTACATAGGAACTCTCCTCTGTATATGGAGTAGAGGAAGAATATACATTTGGAGATGTGAGACTAAATAAAAGAAAGAGAAAAATATACAAGGAGTTCTTTTTTGGGCTTTTTACAAATGACTTTAAATTTTTTTTACACATGTAATGTTTATTTCTCACTTTCAATGGAAAGACAGTGCGACATTTTCATACTTACAGTCATGTGTTTTTTTGGGAGTTTTTTTTATAACTCTAATTTCTAAGATAGTTGTCATGTCATGTTCTAGATTTCAGTAGTTGTGTCTGAAAAACTTGTGATCCGGTAGATTAGGATAAAAACTCACATCAAGCTATTTGCATGCTTTCCAAATATATTGCGCAGGTCTATTTCTTCAGTATCTCAGAAAAAGACCGTTATAATTCGTCTTTCTTTTTGCTTTTGCATTTCTCATTTTATTGCAGTCATATGCTATGAGTTACTGAAATTATTTATAGTGACTGGGATCTTCTGTATGCATAGGTACTGGTTGTATGCAGCAGCAGCATCTTTGGTTGTCAATGATGAGATGAGAACATTTGTTTGCATTACTCGGAAATAACTTCTTTCCTAATGGAAAGAAAAACACCAAGTATTTTGATCATGTTGTTTACTAAACTAATTTATTTACCAATGAAATATGCTTAAGAGTTCCTGATTGCTTTCCTTGATTTAGCAAAATTTTATCTTTGTTAGTGTTTATGTAATTCGTTTGTTTGCATTTATTACATAATTTATTTTGAAATTGTATCTTGTTTGATGAACTTGAAATAACTTCAAGTGATGGAATAGTGATGCGGGGACAGGAGTCCACCTGCCCCGCCACCTTGGCTCACACCAAGATGGCACCAGGCGGCTTTAAGGCCCGCGGGCCATAAAAAGCTCTCCGCCACCAAGTCGCGCGGCAGGTTGTTGAGGCCAGGGCTTCGATCTAGATAAGAGGCCCTGCAACCTCTCATCACCCTTCCGCGGATCAGTTGGTGATGAGAGGTTGCAGCCTCTTATCTAGGAGGTCAGGGGATAGCCCTGGCCTAAACTGCCGCGCGATGCTGATTTGGCGGAGAGCTGGTTGGGGTTATGGCCCGCGGGCCTGTAGCCGCCTTCATCCAGGTCTTGGTGTGATGAAGGTGGCGGGGCTACTCCCCGCATAAAAGTGCAAGGCCAGGGCTATCCCCTGACCTCCTGTGAGCAACCTCTTCACCAACTTCCGCGGCAGTTGGTGATGAGATTGCTTGAGGGCCTCTTATCTTGATTTATGCCGCGCATGCTGATGTCGTGGCGGAAGCTGGTTGGGGTTATGGCCCGCGGGCCTAAAGCCGCCTTGTTAGTGCCCCTTTTATGCCAAGGTGGCGGGGCAGGTGGACTCCTTCGCATCATAAAAGTACTTTTATGATGCGGGGACAGTACTGCCCCGCCACCTTGGCTCACACCAAGGGGCCCACCTGGATGCAGGCGGCTTTTCAGGCCCGCGGGCCATACACCCCAACCAGCTTCCGCCACGACTCAGCATCGCGCGGCAGGTTGTGCAGGGCTATCCCCTGACCTCCTTAAGAGGCCCTCAAGCAATTTCACCAACTGATCCGCGGAATTGTATAGCTTGAGGGCCTCTTATCTAGGAGGTCAGGGGATGAGCCCTGCCTCAACAACCTGCCGCGCGACTGATGTTGGCGGAGAGCTGGTTGGGGTGTATGGCCCGCGTGCCTGATAGCCGCCTGGTGCTACTCCAGGTGGGCTTGGTGTTCAGGTGGCGGGGCAGTGACTCCTGTCCCCGCATCAAATAGTCTATGATCTCATTCCAGGTATGCATTCAGGAGTCCGGACAGTACTTTCATGGGAGCCATACTTTGACCATATAATAAAAGAAATGGGGAAGAAGACACAAAACCATATAAGTAAAAACCTTTGTTATCTTCAAATGTTTGGAATCTAACCGGCTTAAAACTAAGAGTTTAGACACAATAAAGCAAACTATTGCACCCGTTTGGGTGGAAGGGAAGGATATTTGATTGTGTAGACTACTGGTTGCCAATTCCGAGGCTTAAAAAGAAGAAGCTGAGGGCCAAACTTCTTTAGTCATGTCATGCTGGGTGGCATTTCCTGTTTCTACTTTTTTTTATCATGAGATATCTGGAAATTTGATCAAACGTGCAAAGGAAAAATTAGCTTGTACTAATTCTAGGAATAGGCCGGGTCCAATCTGTTGGAGAATGAAAACAACTTAATTAATTACCAAATAACCACATCCCCATTATATAAGGGAGGTGAGCATACAATAGAAAGGACTCATAAACATACATGTAATAAAGGCCGACAAGTTGGGTGTGAGATGTTTATCATGATAACTTGTCATGCTCTCCAATCTTTGGTATTTCCTTATAAATTTTTTTTAAACACTCGCACTCAACCCCTTCTGTTTAGTTTCTTTTTTGAATGCCGACAAGTTGTCTATCAAATGGAATAAAGGGTGTACAAAAAACTCCTCTCTATATTCTCTTCGATAAATTGTTTGTCCACTTAAATGTGTTTGGTGCGGTCATGGTAAATGGGGTTGTGAGCGATGCTGAAAGCGGTCTTATTGTCATAATATAACATGATGGGTTCATCTTCAGTAAGGCCTAGGTCACTCATCAAGGAGTGTAACCATAAGCCTTCATAAACCCTATGAGCCATGACTCTAAACTTTGCTTCTATGCTTGATCTTGTGACAACGTGTTATTTTTGCTTCTCTGGGCGACAAGATTTTCTCCTATAATGGAACACTATCCTTTAGTGGATCTTCGATCTTTAGTAGACTCAATCCAGTCTGTATGTGTAAACTTCAATTTTCAGTTCAGTATTGGGAGAGAATATGTTGTCGTTTCCTGATGAGGACTTGAGATATCTTATAATTCTATGGGAAACATCAACAAGATTGTTCTTTGGCTAGTGCATGTACTGACTGATTACTTTCACTGCATAAGAGATATCAGGGCGTGTCTACAATAACATTCAAGCCTTTATCCCACTATAGTGGGGTTGGCTATATTTATCCTTTGTCGCAGTGTGCCCTATCTTGTCATAAACTCACTAATGCCTAAGTACATCATATCTTTCCTTACAGTTTCATTCCAAGTCTTTATTGGTCTACCCCTCTCTCGTTTAACATGCCTAGTGACTAGACTCTCACAATGCCTAACAGCTGCCTCTAATGGTCTCCTTTGTACGTGTCCAAACCATCTTAGACGACTTTCTCGCATCGTCTCTGCAATTGGTGCTACTCCTGTCTTATCCCTGATACTTTCATTCCTAATTTTATCCAATCTCGTGTGTCTGCACATCTACCTAAGCATTCTCATCTCCACAACTCTCATTTTTTGCTCATGTACACAATTCACTGCCCAACACTCAGAACCATAGAGCATTGCGGGTCTAATTGCAGTACTTTTGTCTATAAAACTTGCCCTTAAGTTTTAGTGCAGCGGTACTTGCCAAGACGATCACATAAGATCCCTGACGCGCCTTTCCACTTCAACCAACCCGCTTGGATTCTATGTGTCACATCTTTATCAATACCTCAGTTTTTTTGAACTATCGATCCAAGATATTTAAAACACCCATTACGGGAAATATCTTGATCACCAAACTTAATAACAAAGTCATCCGTCCTTCTTGTATTGCTAAATTTAAGCTCTATATACTCCGTCTTTGCCCTACTCAACCTAAAACCCTTTTTTTCTAAAATATCTCGCCAAGATTCAAGTTTTGCGTTAACACCCTCGCATGTCTCATCAACCAAAAGTGTCGATAGGATACACCCATCATCTTTATTTTCGCAAACAATAAACACCAAGGTATTGCTTGTTGCATATGTTTGGTGAGCTCATCTAAAATAAGGGTAAAGAGATACGGGCTTAAAGCTAAACCTTGATGTAAGCCAACAGTGATAAGGAATTCTTGTGTTAATCCTCCAGATGTCCTCACCCTTGTCACTGAATTTGTATACATATCTTTGATTATGTCAATATATGAAACATTTACACCTTTCTTTTCTAAGACTCTCCATAAGATCTCTTTTGGAACTCTATCATAAGCCTTCTCAAGATCAACAAACAACATATACAAATCTTATTTTCTTTCTCAATAGTTGTCAATGAGTCTCCTCAAGAGATGTATAACTTCCATAGTCGACCTCCCTGACATGAATCCAAATTGATTCTTCGAGATATTAGTCTCCCGTCTTACTCTTCTTTCTATTACTCGTTCCCATAGTTTCATGGTATGACTCATCAATTTAATTCCTCTGTAATTAACACAATTTTGTATATCTCTTTTATTCTTATACAAAGGTACCAAGATACTTTCTCTCCATTAGTCTGACTTTCTCTTTGACTTCAGTATCTTATTGAAAAAACATGTAAATCACAAAATTCCTTCATTTCTTAGACATTTTCATACTTCGATAGGTACATTGTCTGACCCAATAGTCTTTCCATTTTTCATCTTATTTAGAGTATCTTTTACCTCTGATACCTGAATTTTACGATAAAATATTATGTTCTTATACTATTCTGATTTACTCAACTAGGCCTTCCAAGTACGCCTCAATTCATTGTCTTTTGTTTCATTATAGATGCGTGTTGATAAAAGTATCTTTGGAGGTAAGCACCAAAGATCGCTCTTTAATATCCATATAAACAACACAGGGGTCTTTGGGTAAACACCAAAGCCCACTATATCAGTCTCATCCTTTATGCATGAAAGGGTTACTTGACTTAAATCTCTTGTCTTCCTTTCTCTAGCTCGAGCAATTTTATATATGTCATGCTCTCCATCTTTGGTATCTAGTCGCTTATAAAAATTTTTATAAGCTTGACTTCTTGCTTCCCCTACTTACTGTCTGTTTATTTTCTTTTTTGGCGACTTTGGAGGACAATACTAAAGGGTGGAATATCCCTAAATTTTCATCATTCCTACAAGCGTATAGTGGAGGGATTTATAGCTGGCTCTCTTTGCCCTCACTTTGTCTTGCACTTCCTCTTTCCACTACCAAGATTTTTTATTTGAGGACGCATGACTTTTTGATACTGCAAGTATATTTTTTTCACATATCCTTAAATGTGAAGACATAACTTCTCATGAGGTATTAGAATCAACATAAGGGTCATCAACTAGTTGTTTCATAACTGTCTTCTTGAAAACAATCTACTTTTCCATTTTTAAGTTTCACCATCGATTTTTTTGCAACATTTTTGTTCTTGTCTTAAATTTATTATATTTAATTTGTACATCTAATAACATTAATCTATGTTGTGTTGTCAAACTTTCTCCTGTTATGACTTTGCAATACTTACAAATCATAAGATTTATCTATTTTACGAGTAATAAAATAATCAGTTTGACTTACATCCCAATTTATTCGGTCTGATTCGGGGTATTTTAAACGTATGTGAATAACTGCTATGTTCTTACAGAGCCCTTTTTGGCGAAAAATGAAAAACGTATTTGATACAATTAGTTCATGTGCTACGACAAAGTCTAAAATAGTTTGTCATTCTTCATGTTCAAACTCCTTTCTCCATATGAAGCCATATCCTCCATGAACGACTCAGGGGCCTCCGCAATTTACATTTTGCTTCCCTATATGTCCATTTAAGTCTCCTCCTATGAAAATCTTCTCTCTTGTGGGATTTCTCTTACTAAATCATCTAAGTCTTCCTATTTCCCTCAAATTGCACTTTAATAGCTTCACTTAATCCTACAAACTGTTTTTGTGGCGCATAAGCAGTTTAACTGATCACATTAATAGTTTCCTTTCTTATGACCAATGTGTTTTTAATTTGGAGCTAGTGGGAATGCGATTGGTTCTATCACCTTTTCTACTCACCCCAACACCTGTCTTGCTTTTGGTGCTAAGAAATCTTCAAGTACTGATCATTTGATGTTGTGACGTAAGAGATTTGGGCATGCTCAGAGTTGTCACGATTCTTGTTTGGTTCCGGTTCTACTAAAACTGTGAACTAAACTGCTATGGTAATTGTTCTTCAAATTAAAACCAAAACCTTATTTGGTTTGCCTGGTTCTGGTTCCAGGATAATTATTGGAACCGTCGGGTCAATGATTTTGGTTACGGTTTAATAAGAACCAAAACCAAACTATTCACTAACGGTTCAGTCCAGTTTTATGCGGTTTGGTCCGGTTTTAACCAGAACCAAAACCAATCTTGACAGAATGAATGAGAGAGATTAAAAATAAAAAACCGTAGGTTTAAAGTAAACCCGTTCGATTTTTTTACAAGAGGGACTTCAAAGTCTGGGGACCAGACGTAGAAATTTCGCGTTACATCAAGGAGTAATTTTTTGTATAATATAGTAAGTAGGGATGACAGTCAAATACCAAAACTGCAAAACCACATAACCGTACCCGACCACATCGATTTTAAAATGCATCGAACAGTTTGGTTATGGAGCGGTTTCGTTGGTTGTAAAAATGCATAGTTTGCGGTGCGGTTTTTGGCGGTGCAAAATAGTTGAATAAGAAAAAATAACCCAATAATAATTATTCATTCACAATAGGGGGAATAAATAGGAGATACAAAGATACATAAAGTTATCCTGCAATGTGGGACTAAACCCACTCACACATGAATACAAATATAATAATCGCAAATAAGTCAATACTCCCCCTCAAGCTTACGCAAAGAGATCAAGCAAGCCCGGCTTGCCACAAGTAGAGAGGAGTCTGGAAGACCCAACTGTCTTGGTGAAGGCATCTGCAATCTGCTCTGCGGAGGGAACATAGGATGCTGCAAGAGTCCCTGAACGGATGTGCTCCCTGAGAAAGTGAATATCAACCTCAATATGCTTAGTCCTCTCGTGCAGAACAGAGTCGGAGGCTAGCATGAGAGCGGACTGGTTGTCGCAAACAAGTGTCGAGGAACCAGAAGGAGGAAAGCCAAGCTCGGTCAAGAGAGTGTGCAACCAAAGGAGTTCAGTAGAACCATGGGCCATAGCCCGGTACTCAGCCTCAACAGAGGAGCGGGAGACAACAATCTGCTTCTTGCTTTTCTAGGAAATAAGATTGTCATCATAGAAAGTGCACGTCCCCAAAGTAGAACGCCGAAATGAGGGAACCGACATAATCAAAATCCGTGTAACAGGTGAGACCGGGGGACGAAGATGAATAGTAGAAAAGCCCGTGGTCGGGGGATCCCTTCACGTAGTGGAGGATCTGAAATGCTGCATCAAGGTGACAAGTCCGTGGAGCATGCATGAACTGACTGACCACACTCACACATCAAAGCTAATGTCGGGGCGAGTGTTGGTCAAGTAGATAAGTCTGCCAACAAGACGCTGGTATCTGGCCAGTTCAGGTAGAGGATCACCAGACTCGGCGTGTAAGCGGTGGTTCGGATCCATAGGTGTAGACACGGGAGGGCACCCAAAAAGGCCAGTATCACTTAAGAGATCGAGTGTATACTTGCGCTGAGACAAAGAGATCCTCTGCTGAGATCTTGCAGCCTCAATCCTGAGAAAGTACTTTAGAGGCCCTAAATCTTTCACTTCAAATGCCCTCTGAAGCACCCCCTTGATCTGAAGAATCCCCGAGCTGTCGTCACTGGTAAGAAGGATATCATCCACATAGACAAGAATAATGACCCTATGACCATCCACAGCAGTCCGAACAAAACACGTGTGGTCGGCATGGCACCTGGTGAACCCACTCTGAAGCACAACGGTATCGAACCACTCAAACCATGCTCGAGGGGACTGCTTCAACCCATACAAGGACTTCTGCAAAAGACAAGCACGGCCCAAATACTCCCCTTGAAACTTGTAACCGGGGGCGGATCCATATAAATTCCCTCAGCAAGATCGCCATTGAGGAAGGCATTTTTCACATCCAGCTGATGAAGTGGCTACCCATGGCAGGCGGCGAGAGAAACAAGTAGACGAACATTAGGGAGCTTGGCCACAGGGGCAAAGGTCACGCCGTAATCCCCAGGAGTCTGAGTGAAGCCCTTTGCGACAAGGCGGCCTTGTAGCGGTCAAGAGAATCGTCAACATTATAATTGACGGTGCCAACCCAACGACAACCAACAGTTTTCCGACCTGCGGGAAGAGGAACCAAACGCCAGGTGTCAGCCTTCTGTAATGCGGCCATCTCATCCTCCATAGCCGCTACCCACTCAGGATGCTGAAATACCTCAGTCATCAAACTCGGAACTCTGATCCGGTCGGCAGCAGTCAGGAAAGCCCGGTAACAATAGGAAAGACGCAGATAGGACACATAGCTTGCCTCAGGATGGTCAGTAATACAAGAACCCTTACCCTTGCAAAGTGCAATGGGTAAGTCAGAGGAGGGAAGAACATCACCTGCCAAAGGATGCGGCACAAGATCCTGTGAGCTGGGCGTAATCAGGGAATCCAGAAGTATGGGGTGGACATGTGAGGGCCCGCGTGGGCAAAGGGTTTACGTCTACAACGGAAGTGAGTCGTGCAGGGGAGCTAGGGCAACCGGAGCCGGCAGTAGCAGAGCAGAAGGAGCAACAGGGACTGAAGAAGCACCATAGAAGGGGACATCCTCAAAGAGCGTAACAACCGGGGAGTGAAAAGTCCTGCGAGAAGAGGGGTCAAAACATCGATATCCCTTGGAAGAGGAGGAATATTCCAAAAATAGGCAGTGGATAGCTTTGTCATCAAGTTTTGTCCGAGTCGGACTACGGTCCTGGACAAAGCACACATTCGAACACCCTGAGAGGAACAGGAAACAGAGGGCGGCGGGGAGATAGGAGACTAAGGGGGACCCGACCAGCTAAAGGCCGACAAGGCAGACGATTGACCAAGAAAGTCCCCGTAAGAAGGGCAGCACTCCAGAAAGACTTAAAGGACGCGAGGCCCACGAAGAAAACACCGGGTCACATTCAAGAGATGATGATTCTTGCGTTCCGTCAGTCCGTTCTGTTCCGTGGTATAGGGACAGGAGAATTGGTGAAGGGTTCCTTGGCGAGCAAGGAAAGCTGTGAAAGAGGAAGAGGTATACTCCCCCTGTTATCAAAGCGAAGGACCCGAATACGAGAGGAAAACTGAGTCATAACCATATGAGTAAACTGGGTATATAAATCAAATACGTCATATTTTGTACGCATAAGATATACCCAACATCAACGAATAAAATCATCTATAAAAGTAACAAAATACCAAAATCCATCATAAGAAACAACCGGGGCATACCCCAAACATCTGAGTGAATAATATCAAACGGTGCAAAACTACGAGAAACAGATACAGGATAAGAATTGTGTGTGTTTGCTAAGCTGACACACATCACACTGATAGGAGTGCTCAAACAATACACTCAGTGAAAGAGACGACACAATCTGAGGACTCTCATACCCCAGTCTGGCATGCCAAAGAGCAGGTGAAGTAGCAGTGACAACGATGGACGGTGGGGAGAGACGTGGCGAAAGAGATGGGAGTTCCAGCTGGTAAAGCCCGTCGTGCTCACGGCCGTAGCCAAAATTCCTCCTCGTTGCCAGGTCCTGAAAAACACAGCCAGAAGGAAAAAAATATCATCGAGCAGTGCATCGAACGAGTCAATATACTCACAGAAAGAAGGTTTAAAGCAAGCTTGGGAACATGAAGAACTGAACCCTAGGAGAAATAGGAGGACAGAGGAACTATGCCCCGGTGAAGGATGGGGGTTACAGAGCCATCGGCAAGGCGAACCTGTCGATGGACGCTCGGAGACTCAAGAAAAGAGAACAAGCGTGTCTCACCAGTCATGTGATCAGTGACATCAGAGTCAATCACTCAGGGAGAGGAAGACCCCTCTTGAGTGACGTGAAAGGCCGTCGGGGTACCTGACGCAGACGCTGATGTCGACAAGAACGGCGAGGAGGCAGGCAACGATTGAGCAGGAAGAGACTGTTGTTGAAGCTGGGACTGAAGCTGCTGTACTTGAGCCATAAGATGACTCCAGCCGACGGAAGGGCCCCAGAAGTGGCACTGTAAGCAGGATTGACCCCAAAGTTTGAAGAAGTAACAGCAGCGGTACGTGTGGCAGAGGATTGCTGGCGTAGGTGAGGAAAGAGCAGCCATCATCTGTCCTTCTCATGACCAGTCCGGAGGCAGTGCTGACACTGAACAGAGGCAAATGGACTCCCGCGGCCACCCCCTCGACCTTTAGGGGTAGAAGAATGCCCCCCCCCCCCCCCCCCCCCCGAGCACAAAAGAAGGACGACTCAAAGCAAGGGCCATTTGGTCTGGAAGAGGAACAGAAGCTGAAACAACGACGGTCAGGCGGGCACGGTGCTCATGCTCCTCCACCATGGAATACGCATCCAAGATATCAGGAAGAGGATTCATACTGAC
This sequence comes from Platanthera zijinensis, assembly GCA_039513925.1. Classification (NCBI taxonomy): domain Eukaryota; kingdom Viridiplantae; phylum Streptophyta; class Magnoliopsida; order Asparagales; family Orchidaceae; genus Platanthera; species Platanthera zijinensis. The sequence goes on along the minus strand of CM077080.1, from coordinate 56,951,962 downwards.
AATTAGAACCCGAATCTGCTCAAACTCGAGCCGCAACCCCATCAGGAATTGGTAGGTCTCCCGCTTCTCCTGCCTTTGCTTGGCAACAAGCAGATCCTCTGGATGTGGAAAAGCACTAAGCGGCTCGAGATCAGAAAGCTCCTGGAATCTCTCAGAGAGAAAGGTAAAGTACTCGTGCATAGAACAATCCCCCTGAAGAGCAGTAGAAATCTCCTGGAAGACATAATAGATCCGCGTATCAACGCGAGTGTGACCGTAGGTACGCGTTAAGGCAACCCAAATAGATGGTACAGAATCGAAACGCATAAACTGCTCATAAATGCGGGGCTCCATGGAGCATTGAATCTACCCGAGAATCTTGAAATTTTCTGTGTGCCATTGACGGATAGCCTTTTCGTCGATAGGCTTGGGAACACCATTAGGTTTAAGCCAATCAAGCTTGTCATGTACGACAAGATGGACTCCCACAGAGTTGGACCAAACGATAAAGTTCTTCTCATTGAGAAGGGCGGTAGTGATGCGCCGAGCAAAACCATCACTCGAACCAAGAAGGGAAGAATCCATGGGATGGGAACAAGAAAACTCCCAAAAAAAAGTGGGGAGAAAAGAACATGAAGGATAACAATGAAACCCTAAAACGCAAGAAGGAAATCTCATCTCAAAAAAAAGAAGACCGTAGATCTCAGATCTAGTTCATGAGAAGAAAAGAAAATGAGGAATGAGTGTTAAACACCAAACAAAGCAGCGACACTTGCAGCGGGGTTGGCGACGAACATCACGCAAAATACCTGCAGCGGGGTCGACAGAAGGTCTGCAGTAGGTCGGCGGAAGACCTGCAACGGGGTCGGCGATGTCGCGAGATGAGGGCGAGGCAGGGCGCCGAGCACTGCGGGAGGAAGCCCTCACATCGACACCAGAGGAGGTCGCGGCGAAGTCGCGAGAGAGGTGGCGGCGATGTCACGAGATTAGGGCGAGGCGATGTCGCGGGAGAGCCGGAGACAGGGTCGCGGGATTAGGGTGCGGCGGGATCGCAACTTCCTCTGATACAAAGTTGAATAAGAAAAAATAACCCAATAATAATTTTTCATCCACCATAGGGGGAATAAATAGGAGATACAAAGATACATAAAGCTAACCCGCAATGTGGGATTAAACCCACTCACACATGAATACAAATATAATAATCGCAAATAAGTCAATAAAAATCGACAAAACCGCGTCGCATCGCTATTACTACTCTATAAATAACTGAAACCGCACTGCAAAAACCAACTCCAAACCACACCAATATCAAACCTCACCACACAGTTTTGGTGCGGTGTGGTTTTGTTCAGTCAAAACCGACCCTCTTTGCTGCGATTGCATTTTGGGCTCAAACCGCATCAAATTACATCAGTTTCATCCTATAATAGTAAGTATAGATATTATATATATTATTAAAAAGTAACAATATTATAATAATATTAATAATAATAATAATATATTATAAAAAATAATAATAAACAGGTTGTTGTTCGGTTCTGCTTTGGTCCGGTTCAGATCAAGTATAAAAATACTGAAACTGCTTGAGACTTATATGTTGCGGTTCTGGTTCCGGTTCCGGTCCAGATAATAAAATGAAAGAACAACTCCCGGACCAATGTTGTTCACTGTTCCAAAATTCAAACTGGAATCCGAATAATTCTCGAACAGATCGGTCCGATTCTTTGCAGTTCCCGTTCCATTTATGATTTTTGATTTTAAGTGACAGCTCTAGGCATGCTAGCTTGAAGACCTTAAAGTCTGTTTTCTCGAGTTTTTTTGATGTTGCTAAATCTAACATTAATTGTCAATCTTGTGAATTTGGAAAACATTGTAGAACCAACTATGCTCCTAACAAGAGTCTAAGTGTGAGGTGTTTTGAGTTGATACATTCTGATGTTTGGACATCTTTATGCAGTGGTAGGCGCGGAGGCGGACTCGTTTAATGTAGTCCTAGATGCAGTGACGTATAATAAAAGTGCACAAGTGGTTCGCTAAAATTGCAAACAAGTAATTATTTATTATGCATTAACAACAAGTGCACATGCAGTTGCAAACAATTAACTAACGGAGGGCAAAGTATTAATTCTGCAAAAACGAAAGAGGCGCAATTACTTTCAAGCAAGCGCATAAGGAACCCTGCAAATCACACGACGAATAACACTAATAACATTTAAAGTGAACATCCACCACACAATATAGGTCGCTGAAATAAACAACTATAAAGAAAATAACTTTACCACATTTCACACAGGCAGACAGCGATAGAAGCGGATGGAGGAGGCATTCAAGGTGGCTGTAACAGGAGTACACCGGGAATGGGGTGGGCCTGCTGGAGGCTTGAGGAAATGGGCTGGCTATGATTTGGGGGTCATAAGCAGTGACTGGGAGGGGAATTGGGCTGGTGGAAGGTCAACGGACAGGGGAGGCGATGGGGGTAGAGGGAGATGTTTACTGTTGGGGTGTGGGCAGGGTGAAAGTCGATGTGAGAGGAGAGCGGCAGGAGGTGGTGTTTTGGGTTGCGGGTTGGGACCTGGAGGAAGTTGCCGGCGTGGGTTGCGGGCTTGGACAGGGAGGAAGGTGCTGGCGTAGGCTGCGGGCTTGGACAGGGATGAAGTAGTCGACTAGGGTTGCGGGCTTGGACAGGGTTGAGGAAGGGGTTGTCGACGGGGTTGAAGGCGCAGGGGAGGAGGGAAGCGTGGACGATGACCTTGCCTGGCGTCGCACTAGGTATCACGTCTTCTCCGGCGTCGCACCGGATAACACAGGACCGAACAGTTTCAACTCTGCGAAACCCTCGATGCCCCCTTCTGAACCGCCAGCTGCTTCTTATAAGCCTTGTAATAAAACTACCTATTAACTGCACATCATAATTTGAAATTAAATCACCCGATCGGGCGACCAGTACTGTTTTGGTCCAATCGGGGCTAAATACACCTCAAAATAAAAAAATATAAAATACGAAAGTGACTAGAAACGATCATCCAGACGTGACCACGAGCTCCGATCGCCCGTCCGTGCAGCGGATCACCGCCTCCTGCGGGAATATACACGTTGGTCGTGGTGCGCCGTCAACTCCCCCTGGCTTCAAGGCACTCAACTCCGATGAGTGTAGGTGGCTGTACTCGCTGAGCAGCCGTGGGGCGAGTCTCTGAAGCTCCTCCGAGGAAATCCAAGTAGCATCGTGCAAGGGCCGGCCGCTCCAACGTACAAATTGGCGCAGGGTATCTTGTCCGCCCGCGGCGTAGAAGTCTTGACCGACAATCTGAAGCACGTCGTCTGTAGAAGCAGGTGGTACCAATGTATCTCCGTCTGACAATGATGAATCTCCATTTGGAAATGATGTATCTCCGTCTGGCGATGATATCGGTGGAACCATCGGTGGTGCAACTCGGTTTGCATGTCGCGACGCCTCTGGTGACAACGAAGAGGGACTGGTGGAGGCAATAGGAGGAGTAGGCTCAGGTGATGGGGCTGTGATAGATGAAGGCTCGGGTAGAGGTGTGGTGAGTGGATCCACGTACACCTGCTCCTCGTAGTAATGAGTAAAATCCTCTACGTTGAACACTCAGATAATGCCTATACCATGAGGGATGTCTATCTCATATGTGTTCGTACCTATTCGCTGCACGACTGTATATTGGCCCATTCTGCATGCGCTTAATTTTTTTGCTGGTCCCTGTTCTCCTGCCTCAAAGATTTGTTCCTGCCTGTGCTGATCTGCTTAATCCTTATAATAATCATTACTAGCTGCAATCTTCTTACGGACCGACTCGTGTAGTGCGTGCATATGCTGAATGAAAGACTCGGCTGACTCACTAGGTCTGGACCCAAGAAGGATATCAACCAAATCAACTGGTTTCCTATGCTCATACCCTAATATGATATGAAATGGACTCAAGCCTGTAGTCCTATTGACTGAGCTATTGTATGCAAATTCTGCGATAGGAAGGACAGAATTTCAGGTCGCCGGACTATCTCCAACTAGGCAACGAAGAAGAGTTCCAAGACTATGGTTAACCACTTCATTTTTTCTGTCCGTCTGCGGGTGGTAGGCAGAGGAAAATTTCAGAGTTGTACCCGTCTTTTTCCATAAAGTCTTCCAGAAATAGCTCATGAATCGTGCGTCGTGATCAGAGACTATGGAGGTGGGGAGACCATGGTACTTAAACACTTCTTTAAAGAATAACACTGCTACGTGGGAAGCGCCAACGGTTTTTCGGCAAGAAATGAAATGCGTTATCTTGGAGAAACGATCCACTACGACAAATATCGAATCGAGCTTCCTCAGGGTGCGTGGGAGCCTGAGAACAAAATCCATACTAATATCAAACCAGGGCCTCTCAGGGACAGGAAGTGGAGTGTATAGCCCTGTGGGTTGGCGAGATCCCTTTGCCGTCTGGCAAACTCTACAATGCTTCACCACCTTGGTGACGTCTTTCTTTAGGCCGGGCCAGAATAAACGATCCTCAACCAATGCAATTGTCTTATCTCTACCAAAGTGCCCCGCAGCTCCGTCTGCGTGTAACTCCCAGATAAGGAAATCTCAGAGGGATGACTGAGGAATGCAGAGGCGAGAGCTCATAAATAAATACCCATCAGATATCGAATAACCCTCCTGAAGGTCGAGCGAGTCCTTCGAGTGCGCAGAATAAATATCCCCAAAATCAGGGCACTCTGGGTAAGCGTGAACTGGCTGCTCAAACCCCACTACTCGGGTGCTCATGGTGTGGAGGATGCTAACTTGGCGACTCAATGAGTCTGCCGGTTTATTCTCAACACCTGCACGGTGCTTAAGAACATAGTGGAACTCCTGCATATACTCTACCCATTTGGCGTAATGGTGACCCAATTTTTTTTGAGAATCGAGATATCTCAGGGCTTGATGGTCAGAATATAAAATGAACTCTTTGTGCAAAAGATAATGTCGTCAATATCGCAGTGTCTGCACAATGACATAGAACTCTCGATCATAGTTTGAATATTTATATCGGGCTTCGTTCAACTTCTCGCTAAAGTAGGCTACAGGGTGGCCTTCCTGACTAAGGACTGCGCCGATACCAACTCCCGACGCGTCACAAGCAACCTCAAAGGGTTTGGAGAAATCTGTTAAGCGTAAAACGGGAGCAGTAGATAATTTATCCTTGATCTCCTCAAAAGCTCGAGTGGCAACCTTTGTCCAAACGAAAACACCCTTACGAAGACAGCTCGTAATGGGGGGCATGACCGAGCTGAAGGCTCGAACAAACCTCCTATAAAAGGTGGCAAGTGCATGAAAGCTACGGGCGTCATGAATGTTCGTAGGGATAGGCCACTCTCGAATCGCCCTGAGCTTGTCAGGATCGACAAAAATACTAGATGCAGATACAACATAACCCAAGAAATGAACGGATGTGGATAGGAACGAGCACTTCTTCAGGTTGATGTATAGATGCTCCTTTCAGAGAAGCTCGAACACTAGGCGAATATGGCGTAAATGCCCGGTGCGAACCTGGCTGTATATCAAAATATCATCGAAATATACGACCAAGAACTTGCCCATATAGGGCCGCAGGACCTGAGTCATCACCCTCATAAATGTACTGGGTGCGTTCGATAATCCGAACGACATCACCAACCACTCGTACAAGCCGTCCTTCGTCTTAAAGGCCGTCTTCCACTCATCTCCCTCTCTGACTCTAATCTGGTGGTACCCACTGCGAAGATCGATCTTCGAAAAGATCTGGGCACCAGCCATCGCATTCAGAAGATTGTCAAGGCGTGGAATCGGAAAACGTTACTTCACCGTTATCTTATTTACGACACGACTATCAATGCACATGTGTCAGCTCCCGTCCTTCGGTGTAAGAAGGGCCGGTACGACACATGGACTCAAACTCTCTCATATAAACTTCTTCCGCAGGAGATCATCGACTTGCCGCTTTAGCTCGGCATGCTCAGTCAGATTCAAACGATAGTGCGGAAGATTGGGCAGAGATGCCCCTGGGATCAGATCAATCGCATGCTGGATGTCCCTCAGTGGGGGAAGCTCATCGGGGTGCTCCTCGGGCATAATGTCTATAAAGTCATCCATCAACTATTGAACATCCGGATCAGTAATCCCGACCTCGCTAGGGGTCTCGGCCGCCAACGTGGCCGCAACAATAAACATCATCCCAGTCTCTAGGCGCTCTCTCAAGAAATCACCCCTCCTCAAAATATGCAGGGGTCTCGATGATCCCGCGCTAACTGATGAGTCAACCTTGCCCTTAGGAGGATCCCTGAGCTAAGTCGGGGTAAGAGTAATCTTTCGACCCTTGTCGAAGAATACACATGTGTTGAAACGGCCATAACACGGCGTCACGATCGTAAAGCCAGGGTCTTCCCAGAAGAACGTGAGCGACATCCATAGGGATAACGTTGCACCAAACCTGGTCCTCAGTTGATGCTAATCGGATCGGCACCACACACCACTGTGTAACTTGAATGGTGGACTTGTCCACCCATAGGACATGATACAGATGTGAATGGAGCTCAACAGTAAGCTGCATCCTCTCCAACCCTTTCCTAGCAATAATATTTACTTAGCTACCACTATCGATGGAGAACTTGCAGGGTCCTCCCGCGTTCGGGAAATAAGTAAAAAAGATAGTGGTACGACGCCAATCCTCCACAGCACGTGGGGTGTGGAGAATGCGACGGAGGACTCCTACTTCTAACGATCTCTCAGCATCGCTCTCCCATCCATCCTCAACAACAGCAATAACCTCCTCAGTGGCGACGTCCTCAGCCTCAGCACTGGGCTCGCCAGACTCCTCAATCAGCAAGTTCCTGGTAGGGCATTGTGCTGTAAAATGCCCTCTGCCGGAACAACGATAACATTGGACGCCCCCAGACTTGGGGCCTCCAGGCACAATAGCTTTCCCCGTCGCATCTGTGGGAGCGCAAGGGGTCACAGAAGTCGTGACAGGGATGGGCTTCCTAAATGTGGAAGCATCGGGTCTAGTGGAAGCTTGTCTCGGGCCGGCTGAGCGCAAATACTGCTCGTATTTGAGGGCAAGCTGAAATACCTGCTCAACCGACTACATCCTATGGGGAATTAGTTCCCTTCGGATGTCTTATCTAAGACCCGCATGAAAGCGCGAGGCAGTGGCAATGGGCTCCTCCATAATGTCGCTACGAACTACAAGTTCGTCAAATTGAGACATGTAATCAGCAACAGAAAGAGTACCCTGACGTAGCGCGTACAACGGATCTAACAGCTGATCTCGATAGGAAGCAGGAAGATTCTTATCCTGTAAACGTTGCTTCATCTCATCCCATCGGGTAATGTGGTAGTAGCCATCATGCTCCAAAGATCTCTCCAGACTCGACCAATATATATTTGCTTGGCCAATTAGTTTCATTTTCGCCAACCGTACTCTCCTCTCGTCGCTCATCTCGAACCAGTCAAAGTAGTGGTCCATGTCCATAAGCCAATCACTAAACGCCTTCGGGTCCAGGTGACCATCGAAGGTGGGAGCATCAATACGGATCCGTCGGGTGATGTCTTCCTCCTCTGGAGTCATTCCTTGACAGGGCTCACGGAAGTCACTGTATTCGTCATCATCGTCATAGTCATATCAGGGTCTATCTCTACAACGAGGTGGTGGAGGACGGGGTTCATCCAAAGGACGATCTCGTCAAAACTCATAACCACGACGATAATTTGCTCTTGGTGGGGGTGGGAGATCTCGGCGAGGGCCGTCTCTACCGGTCTCCCGGGAGGAGGTGTGACATCTCGAGGGTCCTCGAGAGGTTCCTCATTAGGTATATGGTTTGTTCGATCTCTTGGTGTCTCTAACTGGTTTACTCTCGTGCTAACCCGCGTGATATCACCTCTAAGTGTGTCGAATTGGACACCCATTCAATCAAATCGATCAAAGACAAGCCTTTGGAATTCCGCGGGCGGTCCTATCGTCAGGGTGATTTTGACTCGACTTGGACTGACGATAATCCTCATCACTATGTAACATGCAATGACCCTAACTTAACCGCTCTGATACCAATTTGATGCAGTGGTAGGCGCGGAAGCGGACTCGTTTAATGTAGTCCTAGATGCAGTGACGTGTAATAAAAGTGCACAAGTGGTCCGCTTAAATTGCAAACAAGTAATTATTTATTATGCATTAACAGCAGGTGCACATGCAGTTGCAAACAATTAATTAATGGAGGGCAAAGTATTAATTCTGCAAAAACGAAAGAGACGCAATTACTTTCAAGCAAGCGCAGAAGGAACCCTGCAAATCACACGACAAATAACACTAATAACATTTAAAGTGAATATCCACTACACAATATAGGTTGCCGAAATAAACAACTATAAAGAAAATAACTTTACCACATTTCGCACAGGCAGGCGGCGGCAGAAGCGGATGGAGGAGGCATTCGAGGTGGCTGCAATAGGAGTACACCGGGAATGGGGTGGGGCTGCTGGAGGCTTGAGGAAGTGGGCTGGCTATGATTTGGGGGTCATAAGCAGTGACTGGGAGGGGAATTGGGCTGGTGGAAGGTCAACGGACAGGGAATGTGATGGGGTAGAGGGATACGTTTACTGTTGGGGTGTGGGCAGGGTGAAAGTCGACGGGAGAGTAGAACGGCAGGAGGTGGTGGTTTGGGTTGCGGGTTGGGACCTCGAGGAAGTTGCCGGCGTGGGTTGCGGGCTTGGACAGGGAGGAAGGTGCTGGCGTAGGCTGCGGGCTTGGACAGGGATGAAGTAGTCGGCTAGGGTTGCGGGCTTGGACAAGGGATGAGGAAGGGGTTGCCGACGGGGTTGAAGATGCGGGGGAGGAGGGAAGCGTGGACGATGACCTTGCCTGGCATCGCACCAGGTATCGCGTCTTCTCCGACGTCGCATCGGATAGCACAGGACCGAACAGTTTCAACTCTGCGAAACCCTCGATACCCCCTTCTGAACTGCCGACTGCTTCTTATAAGCCTTGTAATAAAACTACCTATTAACTGCACATCATAATCTGAAATTAAACCACCCGATCGGACAACCAATACTGTTTTGGTCCAATCGGGGCTAAATACACTTCAAAATAAAAAATATAAAATACGAAAGTGACTAGAAACGATCATCCGGACGCGACCACGGGCTTCGATCGCCCGTCCGGGCAGCGGATCACCGCCTCCTGCGAGAATATACGCGCGTCGGTCGTGGTGCGCCGTCACATCTCCTATTTGTTCCGTGAATAGATTTCAGTATCTTGTTTCCTTCATTGTTGATTACTCACACTTTACTTGGTTTATCTTATGAAAAGGAAAAAAGAAGTATGTAAAATATTTCAACTATTTTATCACAATGTACAAACTCAGTTTGGGGCTAAGATTAAAATACTTTGGAGTGATAATGGAGGCGAATACGCATGTGGTGAACTTCAAAGATTCTTGGGAGATCATGATATCATTTTCCAAACTTCCTGTCCTAGGATCCCTCAGCAGAATGGTGTGGCCGAATGGAAGAACCGTCATATCATTGAAACTACTCGTTGCTTATTACAAGAGATGCATACCCCTAAGGGACTGTAGGATGAAGGTGTTCTCACGTCCGTCTACCTAATTAATCGGATGACCTCTGATACTCTGGGGGGAAGTATCCCTTAAAACTTCTTTGCCCAAATCTGTCATTATTTATCATTCCTCCTATGATTTTTGGATGCATTGCTTTTGTTCATATTGTCGGACTTCATAAAGATAAATTAGACCTTCAAGCAATCAAATGTATTTTTGTTTGATATGCTGCTAACCAGAAGGGGTATAAGTGTTTCTCACCCTCTCTACGTAGAAACTTTATATCTAAAGATGTTACCTTATTCGAGCACATTCTATATTACTCCGATGAGGGAAAAAGTGGTACTTATGAAGAGAAATCTGAAGAGGAGAATGATATGATGCCGCCTCTACTTGTTCTTGTAGATGTTCTTACTCCTAATAGATTGGATATTCTGGTTAGAAAGGAAGTTCCCACCAATGATCTACATGTCTATAAAAGAATAAAGGACTTACAAGTCTACCGAAGAAGACAAAACAGAACTATTGAGCTAGAATGTCATACTCATGCTCCACCACTCTATCTCTCTTTCCTTAAAATCCTATCTTGCATCAGTTTCCTCTATTCCTATTTCTAATAGTTTTTTAGAAGCTAGCTCGAATCCCCATTGGATAAAGGCTATGAAGGAGGAGATGGATGCTTTCCAACGCCAAAAGACTTGGGAAATTGTCCCTCTTTTGCATGAACGTCATGTTGTCGGGTGCAAATGAATATATACTATTAAATATCTTCAGGATGACATTCTTGATAGATACAAAGAAAGATTGGATGCTAAAGGATTTTCTTAGATTGATGGAATTGACTTCCAAGAGACGTTTGCTTCCATTACTAAACTGAATTCTGTTAGAATTTTTTTATCTATTGCGACCCATATGTTTTGGCTCTTGTACCATCTTGATGTAAAAAATGTCTTTCTCCACGGTGAATTGAAGGAAGAAATCTACATAAATCCTCCACCGGGCATGAATGTTCCTAAAGGACATGGGTGTCATCTTAAGAAAGCCTTGCATGACTTCAAATAATCACCCCGAGCCTAGTTTGCAAAACTAAGTGACAAACTCTTGAGTTTATATTTTTCTCATTGTACTTATGATCACTCAGTTTTTGTCTACGGGAAAGAGAAATTTACCATTATTCTTATTGTATATGTGGATGATATCATTATTACAGGAACTGATGATCAAGATATTATTCTTGAAAAAATAGAATTGGCATTTGCCTTTGAAATCAAAGATTTGATTCTTCTTCAATATTTTTTTGGTATTAAGATTGCTTGATCTGTCAGAAAAATCATGATCTCCCAGCGCAAATGTCTTAGATCTTCTCAGTGATATTGGATATTTGGGAGTAAAACCTGTGGATAGCCCCGTGGATCCTAATTATTATATTCACAAGGATAATTCTTCATATCTTGAGAGAAAGTTGGAATTTCAACGCATCGTGGGAAAATTGATTTATCTTACTATTGTCAGACCCGATATCTCCTTTGATGTTTGTTTAGTTGTTCAATTCATGCATAGTCCTAAAGTTCATCACTATCAAGATGTTCTTCAGATTCTTAAATGCTTAAAAAAGAATCCAAGAAAAGACATTATCTATCAAGATCATAACCATCTTAAGGTTCACGGGTACTGCGATGCCGATTGGACAGGTTCCTCCTCTGACAAAAGATCTACAAGTGGATATTCTATCTTTGTGGGTGACAATCTTGTTTCTAGGAGTAAGAAACAAAATGTGATTGCTCGTTCTTCCACTGAAGCAGAATATTGTTCCATTGTCATTACCACATTTGAGGCTATTTGGGTTAAATCTATTTTGGTAGAAATGAACTTCCTTGTCCTAGAGGTCATGCACCTATACTGTGATAATCAAGTTGCTATCCACATTGCCAACAACCCTGTCTTCCATGAGAGGACAAAACACATTGAAATTGATTATCATTTTGTGCAGGACAAAATTCAGGATCAAATCATTACTACTGTGTTTGTGTCATCTGTAGATCAACTTGCTAATATGCTCACCAAAGTTGTTTCTAGCAAATCTCTTCAAACATAATCTCTCAGGCTTGGAATGTTGGATGTTTTTGGTGTTGGCTTGAGGGGGGTGGGTATTAAAAGGCAAGTTATCCTAGACTCACCTAGAGGTGACTGTATCTCAAGGAGTGGCTGAAGTGAAACAAATAGAGTTTTCCTTGTGTGGATTATCAAGGAAAACGAAAACTAAAAGATTCATTTCCTCTCGCAACAACACCTTCTCTTATACCCAACTAAGTTGCGGTTCTAGGGTGTACCTAACTTAGCTCAGTTGGGTATAAGAGAAGGTGTGAGTCCCTCTTATAAAGGAGGTCTTCTATTCAAGGTCCGACCTTAACATACCTACCACTCTTGCGGAGAGTGGAGAGTAGGTTGGGGTGTATAGACTGAAGTTCTGATGTGGTTCAGCTCGTAAACTCTTGTGGCGAGAGGCGTATCCCACCTTACAACATATTTGGGCCGGCTCGATCCAATCTCTTAAGTGCAGGATCACTCTAAGAGTCTACTCTCCAAAAGAGCTAAAAAACTAAATGATTCATGATATCTCTCCTCATAAGCTAGGGACTCCTTATATAGATGGGATGAACATTCTTAAAGACAAAGTATATAATTAATTATTAGTATGATAAAATATTCCTAAAGACAAATATGTCTCTGAGAGGACTTCCACATAGTGAGGCTTATTTTTTGTGTGCACATATTGCTTGTTCGCAAGGTCGTATTCTTATTAATACTCTTTACTTGAAAATTGACCGTCCTCAAGGTTGAGACCATAAAGATCCCATGAGCACACGACGAGACTTGTTTGTTTCTTTTGGTGAGCGAGTCATGTGAAACATCAATCACTTCAATGCGTTGTACTTGGCTAGTTTTGACAGAGCAGCAGAAATTTAGCCCAAAACTATTGTAGATCTCTTTATGGAACTGCTCGGGAGGTGAAATGTGATCATGCCTCGATCTTCCTCCCCGAGGAGGGAAGGGTAAAGGAGCAAGGATGTGTAAAAGATGTTTTGACCAAGACCGACTAGTAAGAAGTTGGGGGACGTAAGACCCGAAAACAGAGTGTGATAGGCTGCATCATTCGGGTTCTGAATGAGGTTGGCGACGGATAGAGTATGCCGGATAAGGTATATCAGGAGCATTATACTGCAGTTTGTTGAGAGGAAAGCGACAAAAATTGATATGCGTGAAAAGAAAAATATCGATGACCTCTTGCATTTATCTGGATGGTTACTAACCGAGGAGGACAAATGGACAAATATTCACGATAAGGATGGCAAGATTGGGGTTAATAAGGGCTGGTCCTCGAGTAGAGAAGTTAAAAGAATAATCAAGTATGTGAGTAGAGGGACACAAGGACGAAAAAAAGGCATGGGTCATGGGTAGCGTGAAGGGCGCATGCCTAGATAAGACAGGAGGAGCAGGCTGCTACTTGGATCAGATTGCCAATGACATGAAGCTTGAAATGGCTACTTTTGGCATGTCACGGCTAGAGCAGATGAAGTGGGGCTCGATGATATTGGCGTGAATGGGCTGCAACACTTGTGTTGAAGCGAGCACGTATAGTTGTTATGGGATCACGTGCTTATAAGTGTTGGAACATGAGGCGTATGCATCAGTGGAGCCAGACTGCCATATGAAGAGTACCAAGTAGGGTATTGCAAGGTTGAAGGACGTTTGAGTTGGCGTTGATTGATTGTCGGGTGGTGGGGTCGACGATGAAAAGGCTCGGAGGAACGAAAGAGACAAGAGGCATTGTATGGATAGCGGGTTGCGGAAATGACAACAATTGTTCCCACGACGCATCTGTCCGATCGAATCAAGGCGGTCAACTAGTGGATATAGGACGACGGGGGGGGGGGGGGGGGGTGTTGGGATCAGTATTTTCACGAGGAAGGTGATAGAAGGCAGTGAACAATGTTGCACTGGTTAGAGGGCATCTACTGTAGTACTGTGACGCCCTAGAGACTGGGCGACACAGAGTCTAATAGAAGACTGAGATGTGAAGAAGTCAGTTGTTGTTTTCTTGGGGGGATGGGGCATAACAATTATGAAGAAGGCGTTTGTAGAAGTGGGACCCGGTGTTGGAGGTAGTGGGAGGTGCTGATGATGAAGCTCGTGCACCATGTCTTGGAGATCGGTCATGGTGGAGTCTATCCGATCGAAGTGAACGTGCAACGAGGTCGTTGTAGTGACTATGGTTGAAGGGAAAGAAGGGGGTTGGTTCCCAACAACTGAAGGAACGACGGGTCAGACTAGTTGATAGCTTCAGCTATTGTCGAACAACAAATGTTGATTAATACGAACAAGATACAAGATATCGATACAAGCTCAATCCAATCTCTTGAGGGAAGGATTTCTCAAAGAGTCTACTCTACAAGAGAGCCAAAGAGCTAAATGATTCAAGATGCCCCTCCTTACAAACTAGGGGTTCCTTATAGAGATGAAGATATCACTATAAGACGAACATCCTAAAAGACAAAGTACATAATTAACTACAAGTGCAATAACACTCCTAAACGTAATTTCATTTCTGAGAGAACTTTCTTTGTTCAACCTCATTGTGCTCATCAAAGGGGATCCTTATATTTTTACGATGATCATCCTCATCCCTAGCCCCTTGCTTATAGAGATTGCATCGGCCCTTCCACATGATTCAGCCATGCTAGGGACGATTGCTAAGATGATCATCTTTGTCTACAACCGTGCACGCATATTGACCATGTTGATCCTTCATCACGACTCAATTATATTTAGGACTATTGTTGTGATGGTCATCGTTTCGAGGATGATTTGGAGTATAGTTTTCTGAGAATTGTCCTGCCGTTTGATGGTCTGTTGAGTCCCGAGTATTTTAGCTATAGGCTCATGAACATGAATTGCTACCTAGATTGGTTTGAGTTATATGGTGAGTGTCACGTCAGATTTGTGAAACTTAGACTTCTAGGTTAGAGAGATTGTATTGGAATAGCATTGGGAGGATCATTAAATGAGATCATATTCTTCCCATCACCAGTTGGGTGGAGATGAAACAAAGATTGTGTCATAGATATTTGTGGCTTCATATTGAAGACTTGAAGTCAGCTGCTCGAGTAAATATTTACACTTCAACAAAGATCTATGCTTGTTGTTGAGTCTATGGATTGTTTTGTCGAGTTAGTGGTGAGGAGCTGCATTCAAGAGGAGCTCGCTGCAGCCGCTTCTAGATTATGCTTAAAAAACGATCTACGTAGCATTGAGCATTCACCATTTAGATTCCATTGAGCAAGTATATCAAACCGCTCTTCATCATGGACAAAGTCGAAGATCTGTTGAAGCCCTTTCTCTCTGTGCCAAGCTATTATCATTCCTACTTGTGTACCCAAGCCTAATGTAATGGGACATGGTGAGTATTCCACTCACTGATATTTCCATTAGCACCATACTAATAGACTTGTCCTTGAGTACCTATTACGCTCTCACATTCACCGTAGCGTACCCCCCTTGTCGGAATTCATGGAGCGCACATATGGAAGCCGATTTGATAAATTCTTATAATATGTTGTAATTAATTTGTATTAATTAGTTAGTTAATATTAATTAATATTACTTAAAAATATTATGCATGCCTTCACTCATATATACATGGGGGAGAGGCTTGAATGTGGTGTTTGTTGGAGGATCATTATTGTATGGTCTCTCTCTCTCGCTTTTCTTTGGACTCTCATCTTTATCTCTCACATATGCATTTATATTATAAATGCAATGCAATGTTTATCGTTTGAGTTGCTCATTCTCTCTTGCGCGCGCATCGCATTGAGTTGGTCGCTCATTGAAGACTCTTTCTTGTTCATAACAATTGGTCCAATTTGCCATTTTCTAGCTGCAATTTCCATCTCCCGATTTTACCAACGCTTCCTTCATCCGCAGATAGGACACCATCCTCTCTCGTCATGATTTCCACTACCGCATTAGTCCACGAGAGCCATGATCGGCACAACGCTATGCTCGCAAACATCCTCTCCATGAAGCAACATCACGTGGCCAACGTTGATTTACTTGGGGAGTTCGATTGAATCGATGCCGAGGTACATCCCATTAGTTCGTTGTCTTCGCCGTCACAAACACCCATCTCCTCCGTCATCACAGGTGCACGGGGTCTGGGTTTTCTTCCAGTTGCAGTCACAACCGCTCTACTCTATCTACCGGTGTTGACTTCCCACATTCTTATCCTCACATGCACGCTGGCCTACTCGGCCGACCAACCCCCTCCATCTTCCCCCCCCCCCCCCCCCCCGTTGGGTTCCTTTTTTGTTGATGTTTGACCCTTTGTGCAGGGGTCCTCCATCACTGCTGTCGGCGGGAGTGGACATCCAATACTTCCACCGACATGTCTCTTGACTCCACTATTGTCGACCCAGGCCGACCCTCACTTGCCCTTCCCCGAAACAACGTCATCGAGCGGCCCTCCGCACCGGGGTCCTCCACAGTCGCTACTGATGGGGATAGCAGTCAGCCCTTCCACAGTTGCTCATTCTCTCTTGCGCTGCATGCTTCCCATCATTTGGTCTCTCTGCAATCGACAATCCCATTTTGTATCCCCTCCCTTCTATTTCCCTTACCACTATGTTTTCTTTTGTCGTGCTACAACACATTATTTGAGAGGTTCTTATTGGGGACAATCGATATGAGTGATAGATGAAAGGTACATACGTTATCATGAATGAGATTGAGTCATGTTTTTATATATTTATTTTATATCTACTGTATAGATTTGATTATAAATGAAGAGTTATCTTGGTATTACAACGTTTAGCTTGACAACCCACGACAGTCACCACCCTATCTTTATCCCAGCAGCAACCTTCGCCTCACCAACAGCTTTAACGGAGACATTTTTTACTAAGTGCCACATAGATTCTTGTCTGTCTGACATTGAGAGCATGACAGTCTCTATTTATCAGAGATGAATGTTTCTTAGTTTGAGAGAATTATGGGGATCTATCATGCCTTATTTGAGCGATTCTTCCTGACCGACATTTTTGGATCGTTAGACGGACGATTGGATCCCGCGATTGCGCCTTTGACATGCCTTGGTAGTGTGTTGAAGCCCTACTCCTCAACGTACCTTGGTGCTGACTCTTTGAGCTCCTACGCCGTCTTCCTCCCCCTCTCCTACCTCCGTTGAGCCCTCCCCAACATCATCCAGCCCCTCCATCTCCTAGTCGACTACCCTGATCTCCATACAACCTGACTAGATCTCTTCCTGCTGGCATAATCACACACAACCATCTTGATTTAGTTTCTGTGATCGTCCACAACCATTCCTATCTCAGACGAACTCACCACAGCCCCGACCAGGCCATACTTCCCTCCAACACGCTCTCCAAGACACTACATCTATGTTCCTTCCAGCCACCTCCCCTCTCAGCCTCAGCCACCTTTAGGCATCTCCTTACCCGACCATCATTGTTGCACAATCCCACAACCTGTCTCCGTTTCCTAGCCTGCAACCACCCCGAACAGTCCCCCTACTTCCCTACCTTTCCTTACCCGACCACATACAGTCTTCTAGCATCTGCCTACAGCCACCACGTTCCTCCATGACCACCGGATCTTCCTTACGCCACCAGCACTTACATGAAAATGCTCTCCATTATTCCCCCAATTAATGGTCACCTAATCTATGATTGAATTTGCTCGAACCAAAATTAACTGTGCAAAAATAATGTAGTCCAAAAATGTCGGGTCTTGTGGATATTGCTTATTTTTTATGTTGTGCACAGGGACGGGGACGCGATACGAGATACGGTACAATGACGGTTGGAGGGGAGCGCTCCTTAACACCTTGACTCAATTAGTGGCGGTCAAGGGCAGAGAGGATGGAGATACATGGAGTCTTGCTGTGGCTACAGGAGATGAGAGCTCACGGGGAGCTCAAAACCCTTTACCCAAATGTAACTATGAGAGGAGGAAGTGAACTAAGAGGAAAAACTAAAGGGAACTTTCTTGCTTGATTCTCATTTCAAGACCCAAGGGATCTTAAATAGAATTATAAATTGGCATAGAGCATAAATACGTCTAAATATAAAAGAAATACTAGAATATGACATTAATGATTCGTAATTAAAGTACATAGACTCAATAATCGATTCCTAGAATATGACACCTAACAAAAGCTAAGCTCCATTTTCAATTTTAAATTCAAACTCAAGATTGAGCTCAAAGTCGAACTGAGTGCATGAAGCACTTTATCTCCTTAAAAATAATATATTAAAAAAGTTTACAAAATAATATGGAGGTTGCATGATAGGACCAAATTTACAAAACTTAATTAAATAATATATTAAAAAAGTTTTATTTCAATTTATTTTAATTTGAAATTCATTTTACTCCTTAAAAGTAATTTAAAACTTATTTTGTTCAGCGATTTTTGGTTGAACTAATTTAAAAAGAAGGATTTAATTAAGTTCTATAAAATCACAAGGTTTAATAAGTAAAAAAAATTCTAATATAACTTGAAATTGAATTTATTTTATTTTTTAAGTAGAAATTGTCCTCGTTTAAGGATGTGTGTGTATTATATATAACCTGTAGCACAATGGCATTTCTACTCATCTTACTTTCTTATCAATCATACTGAAAAAACTACCAAACCCTCTTGCCTCGCTCATTAAATTCTCTGGAATCTTGTCGGGAAAGTTGTGCAACTTCATCCAGGAACTATCGTATGCGAGAAATGATGTCTCCAGAGAACTGATAAAAAACTTCCCAACTTTAAATTTTTGAACTGAAGCGAATCAAGGGGAAGAAAGGGGAAGATAATAGGTGATGCAAGATGAATCTATAGGTGACTAAAGCTTTCATGGTTCCGGTTCGGTTCTATCTCTATTAAAACCGTAAACCGAACCGCTGAGTTAACGGTTCTTTTAATTAGAACCAAAACCTTATTTGCAGTTGTTGAATGATATATGTAAAGGCCCATTAGTAAAGGCTCATTTAGCCTCTTAACTAGGATGTTTAGTCCCACATCTTGTAATAGGGATTTCTCTCTCTCTCCCTATATATTTGTACTCACACTTCTAATTTGATATTCAAGAAATATATGCAAGGTTTACTCACCTCTTCTATATGTTATTAGAGTCAGGTTACTGATCCTCCCGACGGATAACCCCTTTTCTGACCGCCGGCCTGTTTTCCATGTCCGCCTCCTACTTTTCGGCTTCCTAACCGCTCTCCATTGGACTGTCTCTTTTTTCTTTACCGCATCCCCTTCTGTGGGCTCGGTGTTCTCCTCCCTCCCTCCAATCTCTTCTCTCCTCTCCCATTTATATAGGGATTCGTCTGGGCCCACTTTCCCCTGACCGCTCGACCTCTTCCTCTTTTTCTCTTACGACTTCTGAACTGCCAGCCTACTTCTATCCACTGTTGTCTGCTTCTTCCCACTGCGGTCTATTTTTATTCGCTCCGGCCTCTTCTAGTCGCGGACTGTTATTACCCGTTCGACCTCTTCTTGTCGCAGATTGATTCTCTTCACCGCGAACTGCTTGCGGTCTCTTGCAACACGGGGTTTTATTGCTCTTTCTGCGGGCTACTCTTCTACCCGCGATGCTTCTCGTTTACCCGCTGCGGTCTTGCTCCCCACCGCTGCGGTTTTGTTTCTCTTCTCTCGCGGACTGCTCTTGTCAGATTTATCGCTCGATCTACTCATTCGCTTTCTCGTTGTTGTTCGCTGCGGCCTATCGATTTCTCATGTACTCGCAGTGGCCTCTTGCGGACGCGCGCGGTCTTCTTCAGATTTCTTTTCCGCCGACGCCCTCTTCTTTCTCTGCTTGTCGCGCGGGCTGGCCTTCTATTTTGGCTTTCTACCCGCTGTTGCAGGCTTATTCCTCTATCCGTTGCAGATCTGGTTCTTTACCTGCTGCTTCTGCGGGACTTACTGCTTGCTGCGGGCTTGCTCCTCTATCCATTGGCGACCTCTCCTGCTGTCTGTCGGGCGTATTCGTTGCGACTTCTCTGGCCGCCGCGGCTTTTCCTCAAGCAGCAGTTCTTCAGGCCGCCTTGTCTCTGGCCTCCTTGTGTATGCTTGTCTACCCGCTAGTCTGTTGCTTCTCCGCTGCTCCTGCCTACCTACGGGTTATAATTCCCGCTGCGGTCTGACCCCGTTTTGCCGTCTGTGGTTTGCTACGGATTGGCCACTTCTCCTGCAGCTGTTCTCCGCGGTTTGCCCTTGTCGTTGGATGTTATCTTCTTGGTCGCTGGGTCTTCCCGGAGTCTCTTTGCCGTCACTAGCCGTTGCGACTTCTTTGCCCATGGCCGCCCATTCTACTTCACAAAGCCTTTCGTATGACATTGCTGACTTGCAACTCCAAATCCAGCAACTTCAAGGGATGATCGACCATTCTTCGAGCTCTGTTCTGTCTATTTTTAGTGGTGTGTTTTCCTATCTTGCTCATAGTTTGTCCTGGATCTTGGATTCATGGACCTCCCACCATATTACCTTATGACAGTCATCTCGCTACTTGGACTCGGTGCACCCCAATTCTATTATTGTTGCAAGTGGGAACACCATTCCTGTCTCTGGCTCCACCGACACTCACATTACTCCCTCCCTCACTCTTCGCTCTGCTCTTCTTGTTCCGGGCTCTCCTTTCAACTTTCTCTCTATTAGTTGTCTCACTCAAGATCTTGATTGCTACGTAACATTCTCCTCCACCTCTTGTGTTGTGCAGGATCGCAAGACGCAGTCTATCATTGGAAAATGGCATCTGTTGAATGGTATCTACATCCTTGACCCCTCTCCTCCGACGGTTGTCCTTTGTTAGCTCTTTTGAGTGGCATCGCCATCTTGGCCACCCTCCTCTAAACATACTCCGCAAAGCTCTTCCAGATGTCTCCATCCGAGAATTCACTTGTGAGTCCTGTATTTATGGAAAACATCATCGGTTTATGTTCTCGCCTCATCCCACTCGGAGTGTTGCACCCTTTGATCTTGTTTACTCTAATATCTGGGGACCATACAAAATCACCAGTGTTTTTGGCTATCGTTACTTTGCTACATTTGTAGATGATTACTCTCGAGTGACATGGTTGCATCTCCTTCGTGATCGCTCTGAACTGGCGGGTGTTTTTCATGCCTTTATCACTGAAACTCGCAAGCAGTTCCCCACTACAATGAAAACTCTTCGTTCTGACAATGCTCATGAATACACTAGTCATGCGTTTACCAACCTATGTGCTGAGTTTGGAATCATCCACCAAACCTCATGTGCATATACCCCCCAACAAAATGACGTTGCTGAACGCAAGAATCGTCACCTCCTTGAGGTTACCCACTATCTTATTTTTCAAATGAATGTTCCCAAGCAATATTGGAATTTCGCGGTCTCTGCTGCATGTTCTCTTATTAACCACATGTCTTCATATGTTCTCAACTTTGCGGTTCCCTTCAACCTTCTCTTTCCCTCCACACCTCCCTTTTCAGTCACCCCTCATGTGTTTGGCTGCGTGTGCTATGTTCATAATCTTGGTTGTCCACAGACAAGCTCGCTCCTCGTTCCACGAAATATATGTTTGTTGGTTACTCCCGTACTCAAAAGGGTTATGTCTGCTTCTCTCCTGAAGATCGCAAGGTTGTTACTTTTGTTGATGTAACCTTTCTCGAAGACCAGCCATATCATTCTCAACCAACTGATTCTCTCCTTCCACCACTCCTTTCGCGGCCTGATGTCCTTGTTACTTCCAACCTTCCGCCTCTCCTCCCTACACCACTCCCACCAAACCCACCTCCTCTTACCACGCCACTTCCACACAAACCACCTATTACTCGTGTGTATACTCGTCGTCCTCCTTCATCCACTACCCTACGGGAGATGCCCTCCTCTGATGATATTTTGCAGTCTGCGGATCCGTCAACTACTTCTACTGCTCACCCAATGGCGAATTATGTCTCCTTCTACCGTCTCTCTCCGGAACTTCCCCAGTTTGCTCTGTCTTTATCCTCTATTATCATCCCTACTTTTGTGCAGGAGGCTCTCCAACATCCGGGATGACGAGCGGCTATGGATGAGAAAATGTCTGCTCTTTGGGCAAACCACACTTGTGATCTTGTCCCTCTTCCTTTTGGACAGACTTGCGCGGATTGTAAGTGGGTGTTTGCCCTCAAACAAGGACTAGATGAGCAGTTTAACGTTTGAAAGCTCGTCTGGTGGCTCGTGGTTTTACTTAACAACAAAGTCTAGATTATGATGAAACCTTTTCTCCAGTTGCCAAACTGAATACTGTTCATGTGTCGATCTCCTTCGCTGTTCATCGACACTGGCAGTTGCACCAACTGGATGTCAAAAATGTTTTTCTTAATGGTGATTATGCAACAACCTCTCGGGTTTGAGACCACGGGGGAATCTCTTGTCTGTTGTCTGAAGAAGTCAATTTATGGTCTCAAACAGTCGCTTCGGGCATAACAACAACATTCAAGTCACTTTATGGTCTCAAACAGTCGCCTCGGGCATGGTTTGACAAATTTAGTCAAACTGTTAGTGTTGTTGGGTTCACTCGGAGTTCAGCCGACTTTTCATTTTTCACTTGGCATCGTCCAACATGCACAGTGATTCTCTTGGTATATGTTGATGATATTCTGATTACGGAAGACGATCTTACATGAATACATATGATCAAACAACATCTGGCGACTGTGTTTCAAACGAAGGATTTGGGAAGCCTTCGTTACTTTCTTGGTCTCGAGGTGGCTCAGCGACCTGATGGACTGATGTTATCTCAAAGGAAGTATTGTCTTGACTTGCTTCACGATGCGGGCTACTCTGGATGCAAGTCTGCCGACACTCCCATGGATATTAATCACAAGCTCTGCGCTCATGCCTCAAACTCTGATCTACTCCTTTCAAACCCAGAGTATTATCGTCGTCTTGTGGGAAAACTGATATATTTCACTGTTACAAGACCGAATATATCATTTGTTGTTGGGATTATCAGTCGATTCATGCATGAGACACGTATCTCTCATCTCCAGGCAGTTGAACGCATTCTTCGATACTTGAAGACTGCTCCTGGACTGAGACTTGTATACAAGCCCTCTTCATCTCCTTTATCACTGAGTGCTTATTGTGACGCTGATTATGTTGGTTCATTGGATGATCGACGTTCCATTAGTGGATACTGCACTTAATTTGGAGGACATCTCATTACTTGGCGTAACAAGAAACAGTCTGTTGTTGTCCGTTCATCCGCTGAGGCCAAGTATTTATCAATGACAGTTGTTGTGTCTGAGCTCACTTGGCTTGAGGGTCTCCTTGATGTTTTAGGAGTCAAGCTTTCCGCACCGGACACTCTATTTTGCGACAGTCAGATTGCCATACACATTGCCAAAAATCCTATTTTCCATGAACGGACGAAGCACATTGAGGTTGATTGTCATTTCATTCAAGAAAAGGTTTAATTAAAGAAGATAGAGTTAATGCATGTTCCAGCTACCAAGCAAGTTGCTGACATCCTCACCAAGGCCTTACCATGACCTCTGTACTATCAGTTCTTGTCCAAGCTCGATGCCTACGATTTGTACACTCCAGCTTGCGAGGGAGTGTTGAATGATATATGTAAAGGCCCATTAATAAAGGCTCATTTAGCCTCTTAACTAGGATGTTTAGTCTCACATCTTGTAATAGGGATCTCTCTCTCTCTATATATATATATATATTTGTATTCACACTTGTAATTTGATATTCAAGAAGTATATACAAGGTTTACTCAACTCTTCTACAACTTTAATCAGTTCCGGTCTTGGTTCCGATTCCAGCATAGTTTTTAGAACCGTGTGTCAACAGTTTTGGTTACAGTTCAACAAAAACAAAAATCAAACCGTCCACTAACGGTTCGGTCTGATTCCAATCAGTTCCAACCAGAACCAAGACCAAAATTTGTGAAATAAACGGGGGGGGGGGGGGAGGTAAAAAAAATCAAAGGGGAAAAGTAAACTCGTTCGGGTTTTTTGCAAGAGGAACTTGGAAGTCCGGGTGCCGGACACAGGAATTTCGCGTTACACCAAGGGTAGTGTTTTTGTATAATATAGTAAGTAGGGTTGAAAGTTAAAATCAAAACTGCAAAACCACATAATCGCGCCAATTTTAAACCACACCGAATAGTTTTGTTGTGGAGCGATTTTGTTGTTTGCAAAACCACATAGTTTGCGGTGCTATTTTTTGCAGTGCAATTCAATTCTAGGTTATTGTATTATTCACATATTTTATTTGAGCCGAAAAACATCACATCTTTCATTTATATTAATTAAATATGCTCTAAATTCAATACTTCATGCTTCAGCACTTTATCAGACTACCTTGTTTTATTTTATTTAAGATCGACTTGTTTTATTTTTGTAGCTAGGTTATTTTATTGTTCTATTCACTTATTTTATTTGAAATATTTGTCTACTACCCTCCCGAACTTCATGTATCCCGGTCTCCCCAAGAAAACTCGGAACGAAGAAGGCGAGATGATCCTAAACCATTATCTTCTTTGTCAAGGGGGTCTCGTGCTCCAATTATTGTATTTATCGTCTTAATCAAGAGGAACTCACATTCTAGTCATTGTCCCTACCGTCCTCTTCGAGAGGGCATGACATTTCAATCATCGCCAACGAGTACATGTTACCTTCATTCTTCCGCAGCTTTGTCGTTTCCTCTTCGGCTAGTGGTTCTGATGTAGGGTAGGCTACGAGGGTGCACAAAACCAAGACTTCAGGGGTGAAATGTAGACTCGACACACTAACCTTGATCTATAGGCAATGGTTCTGTCAATGACAAATCAATACGAGCAATAATAATTTTAACCCACACAAGAATAAATTAAAATAGAGAAACAACATTCAGTGAACAAACATTTAATGACTTTCCTCCGCTCGGATGGTCAAGATTAAGCGTGCGGCAAATTAATCTCACATATTATTTATAAGCGTACCGAAGCGAATTTTCATAAACAAGATTCCTAAGCAAATATAGTGACCAATCCAATAAAAATATGCTGAATAAAATAGTCCAATACAACGAAGACTCACCAAGTAGTGGGCTGACCAAGACACTAAAGGATTCAGAGCCGGAGATGCATGGACGGCGATCCGAGGTGGAACAGGAGGCGTGAAAAATGACGTAGGTGGCTGTCCTCGACGATGGAAGGTGGAAACGGGCTGGAAATGAGTAGATCCGGCGACGTATGGGTAGATCCAGGCGGGGGAGGGTAGATCCGATGATTTGAGAGCGGATCTGGGCTAGGGAATGAGGAACGAGCAAGGGAATTGGCGGATCAGGTACTGGTTTGTCCAGATCCGGACAAATTTGGATGGGGAGACTATTGGAAGTGGTTCCACGGGGTGGGGGGGGGGGGGTTGGCGGCAAGGAAGAGGGGCTAGGGTTTGAGGGCGGGTGATGTGGTGGTTGGCGGCTGCTATAGATGGGTGGAAAGGAGGCGGCGACAGTGAGAGGGAGAGGTGGGACTAGCGGCTGCCTGCTGGGAGTGGATTTTGTGGGGCGGCTGACAGTTGGTCGGCTAGGGGTGGTCGGTTGAAGGGGGAAAGGCAAAACCAGCAAGTGACGGCTGGTTAGAGGGCTGGGAGGCGGCGGAAAAGGGGTTGGAGGGAAAAAAAATTGGCCTAGCCGCCTAGGGTTAGGGGAATACTTGGGGAGGGAGATACGCACCTATGAGTCGTCACCTAGGGTTCCATGTAGTCGGCACCTGGAGGGATCACGGGAATCTGGGAATTCTGTTCTCCAAATTCTACAAATGATCTAAATCAGCCTACTAACTACATATTTATAATAAAAAAACGCCCAGGGCATCCCAGCATCGACGACTATGATCGGTCGGAGGTGGGGCCACTCAAATACATCAAATAAAAACCAAAAATACTAAAGTAATATTTCAAAAAGATTGGCGACGCGGATCCGTACGCATCCGGGGAGTTGGATCGGCGATCCGATCAAGCCCTCCTGCGCGAGTACACGAACGTGGTTCCTGCCTTGTAGCGAACCGCTCCTGGGGCATGATCTGATGGATCTTCATCAACTCCCCCCGATTGAAAGACCTTCATGATGAATAGAGACGGGCGTACTAAATTCGAAGTCCAGGGGCGAGTCGATCGAGCTCTGCTGGTAGTATCCAGGTGTCGTCTACATATGGGCGGCCCCGCTAATGTACTATATAACGACATTGCAGCCCACATATGGTCGGAACGAACGGGTGGGATCTGATCTCTGTAATGCTCTCATCGCTCAACTCACAAGTGGGGGATCCCGATGCAATCGACAATGTTGTTAGTGAAACTAAAGTAGACGAATCCCCATGTGGGTGAGTGTCAGCAATGGGTGAATGTGGTGTCCTTCAAACGTGGGTGGACTATGAGGGTGGCAAGGCAATGAGAGTGGGGAAGTGGGCGGCGGGGAGTCGCCACTGCTTGGGTCCACATACTCGCGAGGCTCGTAATATGGCGTCAGATCTTCAACATTAAATACCATATGGATTCCCAAACTCGCAGGTATATCGAGCTTGTAGGCATTCATCCCAATACGACTTATGACTGAGTATGGGTCAATTCACCTGTCGCTTAGCTTTTTAGCAGGCTCCGAGGAAGCCTCTCAGGGCGGATTCACACCATCACTTGTTCGCCTTCCTGGAATACTTGTTTTCTCTTTCGTCTATCTGCATGATTTTTATAGTTTTCATTGCTCGTAATAATTCGTTGGCAGACCGACTCATGCAAATGACATGCAAATGACTCAGCAGACTCGCTAGGGTGTGACTCTATGAGACTGGGGATAAGGTTGATAGGCTTCCTAGATTCGTATCCTGACACTGCATGAAATGGACTCAACCCAGTGGACCTATTGACCAAACTATTATACGCAAACTCCTCGAGTGGAAGATCAAGGTCTCAACTAGCTACATGCTTGCCCACTAGACACCTCAGTAGGTTTCCTAAGTTACGGTTCTCTACTTCAGTCTGCCCGTCTGACTGTGGATGATAAAACGAGGAGAACCTAAGGGTGGGGTCAGTCTTGTGACACAGGATCTTCCAAAAATTGCTCATAAACCTCACATCACGGTCTGACACAATAGAATTTGGCATGCCATGCAGCCTAAAAACGCCCCTCATAAAGATGGATGTTACATGTGAAGCATCTTCCGTCTTGCGACACGTAATAAAGTGCGCCATCTTCGAGAATCGATCGACCACCACAAAAATGGAATCGTGTCTCTGAAGAGTGCGGGGGAGTCTGAGCACGATGCCAATGTTGATGTCCTCCCAAGGGCAGTGTGGGACATGTGGTGTTTATAGACCCGTGTTCTGCTTAGTGCCCTTAGCCGTCTGGCAGATACGACATTGACGGACAACACGAGCCACGTCCTTCTTAAGGCTGGGCCAGTAGAGGCAATCCTCAACAATGGCTATGGACTTATCCCATCCAAAGTGCCCAGCGAACCCGCCTGCGTGCAACTCCCAAATCAAGTAATCACGGTAGAAAGTCTGGGGTATGCACAGGCGAGTTCCCTGGTACAAATATCCCTCAAAGATCTGATAACTTCAACAGGTTCCAGGTGGTCTCAAGACAAGACGGTATAAATCTCGCCAAAATCAGGGCATGCCGGATAGTCTAGAATCACTCACTCAAGTCCATCTACACGTGCGGTCATTGTCTATAACAAGGAGACACAACAACACAATGCATCAGTCGGTTTGTTCTCAACATTAGCTCGATGTATGAGAACGTAATGGAAATCCTGGAGGTACTCGACCCACTTGGCATGCCGGTATCCCAACTTGCACTGCGAATCTAGATATCGTAACACTTGATGATCAAAGTAAAGCACACTCTCATGGGGGAGGAGATAGTGCCTCCAGTAACGCAGAGATTGGACAATAACATAAAATTCTCGATCGTAATTCGAGTATTTCTGTTTGACTTCGTTCAGTTTTTCACTAAAGTAAGAAACCAGGTGTCCCTCTTGGCTCAATACGCTGTCAATACCAACACCAGACGCGTCACACGCGACCTCAAACGCACGGCTAAAATCAGGTGGTCTCAGGACTTGAGTTATTGTCAATCTCTCCTTGATCTCCTCAAATGCCCTAGTGGCCGCGACGGTCCACTGAAACTCGCCCTTCCGAAGGCAGCTCGTGAATGAGGCCTTGATCGTACTGAACCCCTGGACAAACCTCATATAGAAGGTGACAAGTCTGTGGAAGCTACGAGCCTCGTGGATGGTCGTAGGCGCAGACCAGTCTCGAATGGACTTGACCTTCTCAGGGTCGACGGAAACTCCAGTGGATGACACAATGACTCCCAGGAAGTGAACATACTCAGAAAGTAAGGAGCACTTCTTCAAGTTCACATATAATTTCTCCTGGCGGAGGGTGCCAAAGAGAAGCCTCAGATGATCGAGGTGGTCGGTCAGGGTCTGACTATAAATCAGTATATCGTCAAAGTAGACCACCAGAAACTTACCCATGTAGGGTCGTAAGACCCGCGTTATGACTCTCATGAACGTACTTGGGACGTTCGATAACCCAAATGGCATGACTAGCCACTCGTACAAACCATCTTTGGTCTTAAATGTTGTCTTCCACTCGTCTCCCTCACGAACTCGAATCTGGTGGTAGTGTGGTACCCACTGTGGAGACCGATCTTGGAAAAGATCTGGGCACCAGACATAGTATCCAATTGGTCATTGAGTCGAAGGATGAGGAAACGATACTTGACAGTAATTTATTTATGGATTTTCTATCGATGCACATACGCTAACTACCGTCCTTCTTAGGGGTAAGAAGGGCGGGAACCGCACACAAACTCAAGCTCTCACGAATAAATTGCTTCTAGAGAAGCTCGTCAACCTGCCTCTTGAGCTCAGCGCCAAGTCAATAGTGTGTTGAATGTCCCGCAGAGGGGGCAACTCATCAGGGAGCTAGCTCATCAGGCATGATATCCGCAAACTTATCCAAAATGGGACACACCACTGGGGGATGGTTGTCAGGCGGGCACTCAGAAGCCAAAGTGGTCGCCACTACATGAATGATATCAGACTCAATGCTATTTCGCAGAAACTCGCCTCGCCTGAAGATATGTAGAGGTCTTGAGACGCTCGTGCTCACAAAAGACTCAATCTAACCCTTGGATTTCTCCTTGGGTTTGGTAAGTGACAGTGCAATCTTTTGCCCCTTGTCATAAAAGACATACTTGTTCGAGCGCCCAAAACACGTGACATCGCGATCAAATAGCCAGGGGCGGCCGAGCAACGCATGGGAGACATTCATGGAAATGACATCGCACCAGACCCGATCCTTGAATGCGGCGATGCTAATCGGAACAAGACAATGCTAGGTAAACTGAATCGATGTTTTGTCTACCTAGACGACACGATAGGGATGTGGGTGAGGCTCAGCCTTCACCTGCATACGGTCAAGACCCTTTTGGGCCACGATATTCACGGAACACCCAGTGTCGATTGCTAACTTGCAAGGACCGCCTGCACTAGGAAAGTACGTGTAGAATATGGTAGTGCGACGTCAATCCTCATCTACACGTGGGGTGTGTAGGAAGCGTCTAATCACTCCCATCTCTAAGGATCGCTCAGCGTCACTCTCTCCTTCCTCGACAGTGGATGTGATCTCCTCAGCAATCTCCTCACCTTCCTCTAAACCCTGCTCCTCGTCCTCAACTAGCAGACTTCGCATGGGGGATTGCGCCACCACGTGTCCTCTGCCAGAATATCTGTAACACAGAATACCCCCAGATCACTGACCATCAGTGGCAACAGCATTGCCTTTCGTGTTCGCCGGAACACGTGGGGGCGCAACCGCGGTGGTCTGGGGCGGAGCGGGTTTCCTATATGTCGAGGTATCGGTCCAAGAGGGGAACTGCCTCGTGTTAGATGAACGAAGGTACTGCTTGTACTATAGAGCGAGCTGAAATATCTGGTCAACGTTCTCGAGACGATGGGGAATCAACTCTCTCTGAATCTCAGAACGTAGGCTAGCCTTGAAACGAGAGGCAGTGACAATGGGCTCCTTCGAGATGTCACTTCTAACAACAAGCTTGTCGAAGCGAGCCATATACTCAACGAAAGTAAGTGACCCCTGTCATAAGTTCTGTAACTGATCAAACAACTGGTCTTGATAGGAGGCAAGAAGATACTTGTCTTTCAACCTTTGCTTCATATCATCTCTTCGGGTGATAGGATAATAGTCATCCCTCTCAACAGCTCTCTCTACGCTAATCCAAAATACCTTGGCCTGTTCGATCAGCTTCATTTTGATGAAGTGAACATAGTGCTCGTCGCTCATACATACCACTCGAAGTAAGGGTTCATGTCCAGGAGCCAATCGCTTAAGGCTTTTGGGTTCAGGAGGCCATTGAATGAAGGGGCATCGAGGCGAATACGACGGGTGATATCGTAGGTATGTCCACCTCTCCGTGTGTCGGGGTATCATCAGGATAATCGTCATGGGCGTAATTATATCAAGCGGGTGGGGGACCACGCTCTCTCCGACCCGGAGGGTAATATTCGTCACGGTGATGGTTGCAGCTACCGTGTGGGGCACACGATACTCATCACGCTGGTGTGGGTGCCTATCACGAGCCGGAGTTTGTCTACGCTCAATTGCAAGATCGGGATTCCGCCTCGCCAAAGGTTCTAGGGCTCGGGGAGGAATATCACGATGATAACTGTCTATGAGAGGCTGACCATCCATCGGACGTTGGTCAAGACGTGGAGGAGCATCAAGTTCATCCTCAAGCGAGTCATCGTGTTGTGCTGGAGTGCCCTTGACATTCTCTAAGTGATTTAAACGGAGGTTCACCTCGGCAAGATCACGATGCACGTCGTCAAACTGGGTGCCTAAAGTGTTCAAACGATCTAGAATACGATGTTGAAACTCTGTAAAAGCGGCACCCGAATTTGAGCTTGCTGCTCAGTCGTCGTTGACTAGTGGATCTGACATGCTTGCTCTAAAAATCCTACCACTACGGAGCATGCAAACGGCCCAACCTCCCTCTGATACCAACTGATGTAGGGTAGGCTATGGGGGTGCACAAAACCAAGACTTTTAGGGGTGAAATGTAGACTCAGCACACTAACCTTGATCTATATGCAACGGTTCCGTCGATGACAGCGACAAATCAATACGAGCAATAATAATTTCAACCCACGCAAGAATGAATTAAAACAGAGAAACAACATTCAGTAAACAAACATTTAATGACTTTTCTCTGCTCCGAGGGCTAAGGCTAAGCGTGCGACAAATTAATCTCACATGCAAGTTATAAGCGTATCAAAGTGAATTTTCACAGACAAGATTCCCAAGCAAATATAGTGATCAATCCAATAAAAATATGCTGAATAAAATAGTCCAATACAACGAAAACTCATCAAGTAGTGGGCTGACCAAGGCATTGAACGATTCAGAGCCAGAGATGCGTCGACGACGTTCCGAGGTGGAACCGGAGGCATGGAAAACAACGTAGGTGGCTGTTCTCGGCTATGGAAGGTGGAAAAGGGCCGTAAATGAGTAGATCCGGCGACGTATGGGTGGATACGGGCGGGGGAGGGTAGATCTGATGATTTGAGAAACAATCCGGGTTAGGGAATGAGGAATGAGTGAGGGAATTGGCGGATCGGGGACTGGTTTGTCTAGATCTGGACAAATCTAGATGGGGAGGCTGTTGGAAGTGGTTCCACGGGGTGGAAGGGGTTGGCGGCAAAGAGGAGGGGCTAGGGTTTAAGGGCGGTGATGTGGTTGTTGGCGGCTGCTTTAGATGGGTGGAAAGGAGGTGACAGCAGTGAGAGGGAGAGGTGGGACTGGAGGCGGCCTGCTGGGAGTGGATTTGGTGGGGCGGCCGGCGGTTGGTTGGCTAGGGGGTGGTCGGTTGAAGGGGGAAAGGCAAAACCAGCAAGTGGCGGCTGGCTGGTTAGAGGGCTGGGAGGTGGAGGAAAAAGGGGTTTGGAGGGAGAGAAAATTTGCCTAGCCGCCTAGGGTTAGGGGAAGACTTAGGGAGGGAGATACGCACCTAGGAGTCGTCACCTAGAGTTCCACGTTGTCGGCACCGTGGAGGGATCGCGGGAATCCGAGGATTCTCTTTTCAAAATTTTCAAATGACCTAAATCAGCTCACTAACTACATATTTATAATAAAAGAACACCTAGGGCATCCCACCATCGACGATTATGATTGGTCGGAGGTGGGGCCAATCAAATACATCAAATAAAACCAAAAGTACTAAAGTAACATATAAAAAAAGATTCATGAATCCGAACGCATCCGCGGAGTCGGATCGGTTATCCGATCAAGCCCTCCCTCACGAGTACACGAACGTGGGTCCCGCCTTGCGGCGAATCCCTCCTGGTGCATGATCTGATTGATACCCATCAGGTTCCTTCCTTTTCGGCTCTTCATAAACAACAATTGTAGGTTTTCATGTTAGAAGCTATTCAAGTATTATCCTTCCTCTTTGGCTCTTCCTTTACAAGTATTAAATAATATTCAAAATTTGATTTCCTGACTCCTGAATGCTGAAGTGAACTGTGAACCTCTAATCTCTATTCAAAAATTCAAAGATCACAACCGTGTAATGCTGATGTAATGTTCATGTGGCTGAAGATCACGAATCAACATAGAGTAAAAAAATTTGACTTGTTTCTCTTGAAATCTTATTTTACAATTAAAATTTTATTTTGATATTAGTTAATTTAATATGACTAATTTATCAGCTATAATTAGATTTATCTTTCATGATTACTATAAATAGTAGTTGTATACTGATGAGTCCGGTATTTATAGCGTTTTTCGGACTCATCCGGGCTAGTTTTCATGCTCATGCACTTTACAAATAGCTTATAATTGTTCATATTTCACTTGATCTTCACTTTCACACAAAGTGCGCATTTTGTCTGTTGTGGTGTGCAATTGCGCACTATTTTTGCTGACAGTGAGCACATGGTGCTCCCCATGTTTTTATTTTGTTGATTTTAGTTTTTTGTGTGTTGGAGGCCTGTGCCCCAGCTGTGTTCTTCCTGTGTAGGTGGACAGAGATCTATTTCAGTGGAGTCCTTTCTTGTAGGAATCGCACGGTCGTGCGTTTTTATTCACGCACGTTTGTTGCGACCATGCGATGCCTACAACATTATGGTGCTCTGCCCCGGGTTGTGCGATTTGCTCGCGCACGGTTGTTTTGCCCGTGCGTGACCAAATCACACGACCTCATTTTTTTAGTAAAAATATTTTTATGAAATTATTACCCGTGCGTTTTCTTCACGCACGGTTGGATTCAACTGTGCGCGAAGGAAAACACATGATTTTTTTTTTGCCTGGAAGTTGAGTGTTTTGTCTCTGCTCGTGTGTTTTGTTCGCACGCAGGCTGTTTCACTTGTGCGTGTTCAAAATCGCACGGTCTGCTTCTTCTTCCAGGTTGGGCCTTCCTTTGAGTTTAATTTCGCATGATCTACGCACAGTCGTGCGTTCGACCGTGCGTGCTTTAATTTCTGACGCATTTTCAATAAATACCGCAGGTTTTGCCCTAGTTTGGGAATCCATCTTCACTCTGCCCTATTTCGCCGCTCCGTCGCCGCCCACCATCGTGAGGTACTCCGACCCCAATACTTTTGCAAATCTTAACCTGGGGCATCCTCTTGGCCTCCTCTATCATCCGCATGCTTCCAATCTTAATTTCGAGGGATTTCTCGCTGCATTTGTGGAGTTCTTCGATGAAAAACGTGACTGGAGATTATTGGCGAAGAAGACGGGTAACATGGAAGAAGGTGACAGCTCTTCTGGACCCCAGACGGTAGTCGAAGCCCGAGCTCGGACAAGGATTGACAACCCTCGATTCCAGCCGTGAAACTTTGATGAGTCTTCGTACATCGGTTGTATTCTTCTCTCTTTGATTGTAGTAGATTTCTTGTTGATATCTTGGTTGTTGGTTGATGATTTTGTAAACCCTATATTTGTTTAAATGTTATCGTCCATGTTTATGTGAATGCCTTATTGTTTATACAAGTGAGGAGCACCTCCGCCTCATCTCATCCATCCCGCCATTGTGAGAGTTGTCACACTAGCAATTGCTAGTGGCGTGCTTGCGGCGAGGTGCTTGCGACCCTCAATCCGCTTGCCTACTCGTCCATCCGCCTTGCGAAGCAGTGCAGTGCATAGCATCCTACGTCGTTTCCATCCCGTCGAGCGAAGCAGTGCATAGCGGCCTGCATAGGAGTAGTTTATTTAGTGTAGTTTTATTTTATTTTTCTGCAAACCAAATCAACCCCCTCATAACTCCGACCTTGAGGACTTTAATCTCAAGTCCTCCTCGAAAGATTACTCCACCTTACTGTGTTCCTCTGAGATTGATACTTGGGGAGTTATTCCCATTTTATATTACTTGAGCGACAGGTGCACTTGTCGAACGCGCATCAAGTTTTTGGCGATGTTGCCGGGGAACACAGTCGTGTGAGTTTCTTGAGAGGGAGTCGAGAGATAGAAGTCATTCCCCTTGTATTTACCATCCTTTTATTTTATTTCTTCATAATCCTTTTTGTATTTTTGATTATAGGTAGTTGTAGTAAAATTTTGTTAGGTGTAGTATTTTGCACAATTGTTCTTTCTGTGAATCGTGATATCTTCACACCATACGGGCTAGCCTCAATATCTGATCCGATGGTGTGGAGATATTTCTCACGCTAGTGATAGATGCCCTACGGGAGATAGTGGACATAATTCTCGTGGTCCATTGTATGGAGCACCTGTCTTGTCGGGTCCTTCATACACCGCACCCAAGTCTTATGGTTACTTGTCCTCGCCGCTTCCACCATTTTTGTATTCCTCTCCGGCCCCACAAGGACCGAGGAGTAATACCAAACGGTGCTTGTTTTGTCATAGCATAGATCATGCCCTAAAGGATTGTGCCAAATTTCGGCGCCAATTGGATAAGGATGATGAGCCGGATATTCGGATCATTCCGACTCCTACTTATGGCGGCGTACCTTCAACCTCGGGTTATGTATCTGTGTCACCTTCACATTTTGAAGGGAATGATGTGAATGCAACCATCAGAGGTGCGTCTGATTTAGGCTCTGACATGGCTGAGACTTTCTCCCCTGTGCATGTATCCCCTTACTTGGAGTCGATCCCATATGAGGAACAAGTGCCCGACTTTTATCCGAGCACTCTTCCTCCCCTTTTTGTGCATTCTACTACATTCGTTTTTGACGACATTGTTGACGATGTGCCGGATGATAAGGTGTGTAATCTAGGTGTTGTGCTTGTCCCAATGGAGGAGGACGACCTTCTAGGTGAAGAGGATTCTTCCTCAGCACAGGTGGAGGAAGTCCAAATCATGGGTGAGGCCACTGTTGATCATGCTGAGCCTTGTTGCATTGTCGACGATGCCGACAATATTGCACTACCTCAACCTATTGGGAGTGAGACCGGGACCACTCCCCCTACTGATGTTTATTTTAGTTTTTCTTCTCATTTATTACTTGATCACCCTTCTCTATCCGGGCTTGTGCAGGTTGAGCTTCCACAGGTACCCCAGGAGGACTTGGACCTTCTCCCTGTTCGTGACACCTTGCTGGGCAAGGATGCTTTTGGTGAGATGAGTGAGGATTCCTCCTCTTCTTACATTCTCTTCACTCTGCCTGTGAGGCGCATGCATGATTATTTAGGTAGAGGGGTAACTGGTCTGTCACTGTATTGGTGCCCGTTACCGAAACGGATAATGGAACAATTACCTGTTCACTTTTCTTTTCATAGACCCATTAGCTAGAACTTTTCAAAATTCAGTATGTCGTGCTGAGAAGACAATAACCCCAGTAGTTATCTTTCACCCCCTTGCAGGTATTTTCTATATGTGAAGGGGGTGGTTGTGATTCTTCGTATGGCGGCTTCGTCCTGGACTTTCTTGCGTCTTCTGGTATGCTCAATTTTGAGCATTGGATACTATCTTCCTTAGCTCCTTCAGTTGTTTTTATTGCTCATCATTTGCTCTGCTTTGCATAGATTAAGTCTGGAGGAGAGTCGTTTACTGTTACCCACTCACGTGGACATTTCATTTGCATGCTATAAGCACTTTTATTTCAGTTTTATATAATTGTTAGTTCATTTGCACCGCATACCACAACACCTACATGAGCGCGTGCTTAACCGTTAGCACGCCGTTAGTTAAATTCGTCTTTTTTGTGTGATTTGGGAAAATCTGTGTTGGCTTAGGATTGTGAGACGGAGTAAAATGTTGGCCCATGCAGTGCTCCTAGTCGAGTGTTCGCGTCTCGCGTAGAAATATGGGTAGGACTAATTTTTTTTAATGTTTTTAGTTTATATTTTTTCTATTTCCGTAAATATTGTTTATTCTACTCAAAAATGGTGAATCTGGTTTGAATCTGACGGTAGCGTAGGGATGTGTAGACGGTCGTTAGCCTCGTATTTCCCGAGTTGGGAGGAAGGTTAATTTCATTCGGTGACTAAGAACTTGCCCCAAGCCACTCTCGAAGCATTGGTACACGGTTAGTCAACCGCGCGAGTGTGATGTAGGCCGTCATTTTGGCCCGGTTGAACCTTTGTACCGCTCTTATCGTCTTATCGTCGCTAACCCCGTTGTGCCTACCCCGCCTTTTGATTCAGCTCCACCATCATCTCACCAAGCAAAAAAGCCAATTCTAGGCGCACACCCAAATTCTAGCTTTATTCGTTTTATTATTATTATGTTGGGGATGTTGGTGTGATGATTCATTGTGGATCTATGGATGTTCGTCATTGTAATTGTGCTGAAAAAGATGATGATGATTGAAAAGAAAAAAAATTGTTGAGAAAAAGTGAAAATGTTGTAAAAAGTGTGAAATGAAAAAAATATTTGAAATGAAAATTATATTTAAGATTTGTATTGGGAGTCGACGGTGCACACACTCATATTATCAAGTCCAAGTATGGGGGTGTGGTGCACCTGCATTGTATTGTGGTGCATGGATAGTTTCTTGTAGTGCTAGCTCATTTGGGTTTAGTACCTGAGCCGTCGTTTTTATCATTGTATACCTTACATAAACTCAAGCCTCATCTCAAACCTAAAGTCCTACTGATTCGCGTGTTGAATCAGACTAGTACCGTGGAGAAAGTGTGGAAGGGCGATCTTATGGTCAGTGAATTGATCTTTGAAGATTGTCCTGAGCCCCGGTCTTTCGCAATGCTCACCTCATCGATCTGTTTACTCTCTGGCTACGCGCGACCGGACGATTCACCGTGATTCTCTTTTTGAGTAGATATAATATATAAATACGCTTTTAGAAAACTATAAACTATTTTGCATAATTAGTAATTTCTTCTACTGTATTTTTATGCGCGTGTGTATCCGACTTCACATGGTACTCTGCCCTTGCAGCTTCTAAGTCAACTATTTGTTTTTCTCGTCCACATGAGGGATGGTTTGCTCGGGACGAGCAAATGGTTAAGTCTGGGGGTGTGATGAGTCTGATATTTATAGTGTTTTTCGGACTCATACGGGCTAGTTTTCACGCACATGCACTTCACAAATAGCTTATAATTGCTCAGATTTCACTTGATCTCCACTTTCGCACGAAGTTCACATTTTGTCTGTTGTGGTGTGCAATTGCGTTGCTGGAGGGAAGCACATGGTGCTCCCCATGATTTTATTTTGTTGATTTTAGTTTTCTGTGAGTGTTGGAGGCCTGTGCTCTAGCTGTGTTCTTCCTGTGCATGTGGGCAGAGCCCTATTTCAGTGGAGTTCTTTCTTGTAGGAATCGCACGGTTGTGCATTTTTATTCACGCACTTTTGTTGCAACCGTGCGATGCCTACAACATTTTGATGCTCTGCCTCGGGTCGTGCGATTTGCTCTCGCACAGTTGTTTTGTCCGTGCTTGCCCAAATCGCACGACCTCCTTTTTTTAGTCAAAATATTTTTATGAGATTATTGCCCGTGCATTATTTTTCACGCACTGTTGGATTCAACCATGCACGAAGTAAAACACACGATCTTTCTTTTTGCCTGAAGTTTAGTGTTCTGTCTCTGCCCGTGCGTTTTGTTCGCGCTCGGGCTGTTTTGCCCGTGCGTGTTCAAAATCGCACGTTCTGCTTCTTCCAGGTCGGGCCTTCCTGCGAGTTTAGTTTTGTACGATCCACGCATGATCATGCGTTCGACCGTGTGTTCCTTAATTTCTAGCACGTTTTCTATAAATACTGCAAGTTTTTCCCTAGTTTGGGAATCCATCTTCACTCTGCCCTATTCCGCTGCTCCATCGCCGCCCACCATCGTGAGGTACTCCGGCCCCAATACTCTTGCATTAAGTCGGGGCATCCTCTTGGCCTCCTCCATCATCTGCATGCTTCCAAGCTTAATTTCGAGGGATTTCTCGTTGCATTTGTGGAGTTCTTCAGTGAAGAATGTGACCGGAGATTATTGACGAAGAAGACGGGTAACGTGGAAGAAGGTGACAACTCTTCTGAACCCCGGACGACAGTCGAAGCCCGAGCTCGGACGAGGATTGACAACCCTCGATTCCGGCTGTGAAAATTTGATGAGTCTTCGTGCATCAGTTGTATTCTTCCCTCCTCTTTGATTGTAGTAGATTTCTTATTGATTTCTTGGTTGTTGGTTAATGATTGTGTAAACCCTATTTTTGTTTAAATGTTATTGTTCATGTTTATGTGAATGTCTTATTGTTTATACAAGTGAGGAGCGCTTCCGCCTCATCTAATCCATCCCGCCATCGTGAGAGTTGTCGCACTAGCAATTGCTAGTGGCATGTGTAGCGACGAGGTGCTTGCGACCCTCAATCCTCTTGCCTACTCGCCCACCCACCTTGCGAAGCAGTGCAAAGCGGTCGGCGTAGTTTCCATCCCGACGAGCAAAGCAGTGCATATCGGTCTGCATAGGAGTAGTTTATTTAGTGTAGTTTTATTTTATTTTTCCGCAAACCAAATCAACCCCCTCATAACCCCGACCTCGAGGACTTCAATCTCAAGACCTCAAAAGATTACTCCACCTTACTGTGTTCCTCTGAGATCGATACTTGGGGAGTTATTCTCATTTTATATTACTTGAGCGACCGGTGTACTTACCGAACGCGCATCATATACCCTCTATATTTTTAAAACAAAATATTTCAGAAAAATATGTGAGTAAAATTAAAAATATATTATATAACTGTTTAAAACCAAAATTGCTCCAAAACAATCGACTCCAAACCGCACCAATATCAAGCCGCACCGCACGGTTTTGGAGCGATGCAGTTTTGTTCAATCCAAAACCAACCCCCTTTGGTGGGATTGCCGTTTGGACTCAAATCGCATCAGTTTCACCCATAATAGTAATTATAAATATTATAGATAGATTATAAAAAATATAATAGTAGTAATAATAATAAATATTATAAAAAAACAATAATAAATTGTTTGCGGTTCGGTTCTGCTTCGGTCCGGTTCGGATCGGGTCTAAAAATCCTGAAACTACTTGAGACTTGTATGTTGCGGTTCTGGTTCAGATAATAAAATGAACGAACCACCCCCAAACCAATGTTGTTCACGGTTCTAAAATTCAAACTGGAACCTTAATAATTCGTGAACGATTCAATCCGTTTCTTTACCGTTCCGGTTCGGTTTATGGTTTTCGGTTTTAAGTGACATCTCAATTGGTGATGGGCATGCTATGCACTAACCCTAAATGAATGCAAACAATCAAGCGACAAATGATGGGAACAAATGCGCGCACGCAATCCAATAGACTTAGGATGTCTTACCCTATACTCTAATGTGGTGCTCATGAATGATTCAATCATGCAAATAGTTTTGTGCGCCATTAATTAAATACTAAAACGTGTAGCTCACACAATTGAATCATATTCGATCATAGATATTTCAAAGTTTTGCAATTAATTGGGAATGCACACAAATTAAATGTCCGGCAAATAAGAAATGCACATTTACTGAAAGTTAAATACTTAAATTATATTAGAACATAAAAAGCCTAGTAATAAAAGTACACCAGTAAAATGTGAGGAAGCGAAAACTAAATGTAAAGACTCACCAAGAGTTCAGCACCGATGGTCGGGAATCCAATAGGTTGGCTTGGGGGGGTCGTAGGCGTGATACTTTGGTT
The DNA here is from genome assembly GCA_039513925.1 of Platanthera zijinensis. Lineage (NCBI taxonomy): Eukaryota > Viridiplantae > Streptophyta > Magnoliopsida > Asparagales > Orchidaceae > Platanthera > Platanthera zijinensis. Next base: position 56,912,200 of record CM077080.1, on the reverse strand, counting down.
CCACTATGTTGTTGGCAGTAAATGGGATGTGGAGATTTTCCGGGTTTGATGAATTTTTGGATTTTGGGTTATTTATTGATTTTGGAGAAGAGAAAGGCTGGTGGTGGGCTAAATGTGGGCTGGAAGGTGGCAGCGGAGTTGGAGGTGGTGTTGCGGGAGGTTGGAGGGGGGCTGGTGACAACAGCAGAAGGAAGGAGGGGACTCACCGGAGGCTAGGGGGTGGTTCTGGATGGGGAGGTGGTTGTCGGATCAGTAAATGGTGACTTGAAGGAAAAACTTGGAGTGGTTGCGGCTGGGCTGGCGGGGTCTTGCCGGGATGGAGTTATATGGTTGGCAGATGGTTCGTCGGAAGCAAGGGATCTGTCGGACGGGAGCATAGGCACCCCTGGAAGCTTGGACCGGCGACATCGGCACCATACGGGCTCCTCCCCTTCTCTTCGAGGAAGAAACGTGACCGAGAGTTGCGTCGGCACCGTATGGGCTCCTCGCCGTCTCACCGAGGAAGAAACATGGCCGAGAGCAGCGTCAGTAAAGAAGCTGAATACTCCATCCCATTTTCCCTGGCCGGATGAGGTATAGGCTCTGTTTGGGAGAGCTTATGATGATGAATAAGCTGATGATTGAAAAGTGATGATTGAATAGAGATTTTATAAAAACAATTATGAATAAGCTTTAGAGTGTTTGGTCAGTTTGTGCATAAGTGCTGATCGATTAGTGATTTTTTAGTTGATGTTTGGAAGAGCAGCTTTTTTGAAAGCGATTTTTTTAAAAAAATATTGAAATAAATATATTTCATGGACAAAATTAAATATGTAATAATACGTAAATGATTAACAGCGGCCACGGGGGTCACTCTGAGCAAATTAACAGAAGATAGCATTATTGTGCCCACAAGGCACCACCCCATACAAAGTTTCATCAAACGTGAGAAAACGAGTTTATTCAAAATTATGATGTCATTTGAGTCCCACAGCGCCGAAAGTCCTTTTGTTTTGATCACCATTATAATAACGTTGACCTACACAATAACCTATTTGAGTTGAATGGAATGATACCTAAGAAGTAGGCAGAATCAAAAGCACCAAAACAACATAAATGCAAGTTTATATAAACTCTATTAGTTGTAAGATTTGATGAGTAATATAGTATCTTTTATGAAAATACTGAATAACACCCATAGATGCACGTTTCAAGCTACGCAAAATGTCAAAGTATAATTCAAGCTACGCAGAATGTCAAAGTATAATTCAAGCTACGCAGAATGTCAAAGTATAATTCAAACTGCAATGATTTTAACTTTCAAACATTGATTGCAGCACATGGATATACAATATAAACACACAATATAAAAGCTAAATTTATATCCAAGCTTTTTGTAAAATATATATTGGATTAGCACATATATACAAGACAATAGGAGTGAATTATTTCTGCAAAACATATATTGGACTATCACATATATACACAAGTTCAAGTGCACAACAACAAGAACTACAACAACAGTCATCAAAACACATAACCACATCAAACCGGAACAAAAATTGCAAAAAAATCTAACAGGAACAATAGATGTTGTTTGGTAAAAGTTTTTGAAGCAAATCCATGAAGGAACATCAAAATAATCAATAAATCAAGGCCGAAACCATGAAAACTGCGTAACGATGGGATCTTAATTGGGATGAAGGAAAGGATAGGCTTTCACACTTTTTTGTTTTTTTACAAGGCCGCGTGGTCAGTTTTTGCATCCTCTTAACATGGAGGAGAAAATGGAAACGTTGGGGGAGAAGTGGGGAGAAAATTAAGGTCGGTTATGAGTTACATCCTCCAACTTCTTATTTAAGAATTAAACTTTAATCAATGAGTTAAAATTTAATTCATTAATTAAACTGCGGCAGTACAAGGGACCTCATGCACAGTGTGCAGGGGACGATAGTACTCTTCCTCCTCTCAATGCCCCCCACGCAATTTGAGACAACATATTAAGGGTTGGGTGTTGTCGATGTTGCACACTGTGGGTGGGGGATTCGTGCATGGCCTCTAATATGTGTGTGTGCATTAAATGTTTTTATTGATATGACCCTGCCTGGCTGCGTGTGGATGATTTTTTTCATGAGAAACGTTCGATCCACAGTAACTGACTCTGTTTACTGTGCTTGGCTACATATATATTATGATAATTGCATTACTAGTTTCTTCTCAGCGTGTGCTATTAATGCTCAGACCATAATCTCAAAGAATGCTAGTTATCTATATAATCTCAACCGTATCTTTTACTTGACTACCGCTTTAAATTTGCTCGGTAACCTTTTTCTCTCGGTGCTCAGACCATATCTCAAAGAATGCTAGTTATTAATTGCATTACTTGACCATTTTCTCCTCTAGGTTGTACTTGCTGAATCAATCATTATCTCTCGGTGCTCTTTCTTCCACCAGATCTCCGCATTACACGACATCCGGCGCTGACATCAATGCCTTGGCCATTCTTTTGCTTTATATCTTACTAAACTGTTTCCTGCTTTTAATCGTTTAATTAAGTCGTTTTCTTGTGACACCTGTGGACAATCCAAATATGTTTGTCAAAGTATCAGTCATATGCCTTTTCCTAGTTCATGTCTGTTTGATGTTATCCATTCTGATCTTTGGGATCCCTCCCTGGTGTTATCTTTATCTGGCTATAAATGGTTTGTTATTTTTATTGATTGTTATTCTCGTACTACTTGGCTTTATTTGTTAAAAAGGAAATGTAATGTGTTTGCTAGCTTTCAGTTCTTTCATAAAATGGTGGTGCAACAGTTCAGCAGCACAATTCGTGTGCTTTGTAGTGATAATTGTGGGGAATATGATGACCGGGGAGCTTTCGGTGCCTATCTTGCCAACCATGGAATTATTCATCAAGCCACATGTGCCCATATTTTTACTCAAAATGGTGTCGCCGAATGGAAAAATAGGCACTTGCTGGAGGTTGCTCGGTGTTTGGTGCTTGCTATGCACCTTCCCAAGTCTCATTGGGGTGATGCGGTACTCACGGCCTCCCACCTTATTAACCGTCTTCCGTCTCGTTCCATTTCCTATGATACGCCCCTCTCCCTTCTAGCCAAGAACCACATTGTCAACACCTCCCACATCGCCCCTTGCATCTTTGACTCAGTCCGCTTTGTCCATGTTCATACCCCACATCGTGATAAACTTGATGCGCGCTCTCTCCGATGTGTATTCGTTGGATACTCTCCTACCACCAAAGGGTATCGGTGTTATCACTCTCCCACTCGACGCTACTACTGCACTGTCGATGTTACTTTTTGTGAGGGGGAGTCGTTTTTTGGTCCTCTTCAGGGGGAGACGGGTAGTAACGGCGACAAGACCATCGACTCTCCTCTCCTGATTGTTGCCTCTCCTCATATTCCCCTTACTCATGTTCTGTGTACTGTTTATGTCCCTTCCACCTTTATTCCTCTTATATTATACACATACTCCCGCAGATCCCGGACTGCTGAGCAAGTACAGACAATGGATGTTCCACCGGTGCCAGTGTCTGTCTCCGATTCATATTCAGATGATGATCTTCATGTTCCTCTTGCTCGTCCTAAAGGTAAAATGGGTAGCACCAAACACCCCATCGCCAACTACATTTGTTATACTCATCTCTCTCAGGCTCACAAATCTTTTATCTCATCTCTTTCCTCTATTATGATTCTTAAGACCTGGCAGGAGGTTGTTCAGATACTTGAGTGGAAACAGACTATGGAAGAGGAAATGTGTACCTTGGAAAAAAATGGAACATGGTGGCTTGCTAGTCTTCCCCCTGGGAAGCGAACGGTTGGGTCACATTGGATCTTCTTTGTTAAACTGAATCAAGATGGGGTGGTGGAGCGGTACAAAGCTCGCTTGGTCACTCAAGGGTATACCCAGACCTAAGGTATTGACTACCAAAAAATCTTTGCCCTTGTTGCAAAGATGAATTCTATTCAGGTGATTCTCTTTTGTGTTTCTAGTCGTGGATGAGAGCTACAACAGCTCGACGTCAAAAATGCGTTCTTGCATGGTGATCTGGAAGAAGTCTACATGACTATCCCTCCGGACTTTATCAAAGAAGGGTTCAATGGAAATGTCTGTCGACTGCCGAAATCTCTATATGACCTGAAGCAGTCCCTGAGAGCTTGGTTTGGACGGTTTAACATGGTCATACTTCAACTAGGCTATGCTCAAGGACAAGCTGATCATACACTCTTTATCAAGAGGAGAGGAGCACAGGTATCAATTCTTATTGTATCCGTGGATGACATCATCATTACAGGTGATGACCTAGAGGAGATCGTTCACTTGAAAGAACAACTGGGCAAATAATTTGAAGTTAAGGATCTGAGGAAGTTGAAATATTTCTTGGGAATTGAAGTAGTGAGGTCTCGACGAGGGATCTTCATCTCTCAGAGAAAGTATACCCTTGATCTTCTGGATGAAACTGAGATGCTAGGGTGTGCACTCGTGGATAATCCAATTGAGGCTAATCACAAGATTGATGCGGATATTAGTGGGGAGAAAGTGGATGCTTCAAGATACCAACGATTGGTTAGGAGGCTCATATATTTATCTCATACTCGCTCTGATATTACATACGTTGTGGGTGTCCTAAGTAGATTCATGCACTCTTCCTCAATTCGCCATCAGCATACAGCATATCGGGTATTGCGATACCTCAAGAAGTCTCTAGGAGGTGGGTTTTTGTTCTCTGCAAACCAACCTTTGGAGATTGAAGTGTTTACAGATGTCGATTGGGTCGGTAGTCAGGATGATAGAAAGTCTACTACCGGGTATTGCTCGTTTGTGGGTGGCAACATTGTATCGTGGAAGAGCAAGAAGCAGAATGTTGTTGCTCACTCAAGTGTTGAAGCAAAATATAGGGCTATGGCGCGAGTTTGTGAGGGCTTTTGGTTGAAGACAATTCTCTAAGATATGAGTCTTCAGGTGAACAAACCAGTTACTATCTACTGCGACAACAAGGCTATCATTAGTATTGCACACAATACGGTACAACATGACAGGACGAAACATGTCGAAGTTGACAGACATTTCATCAAATATCACCTAGACAAGGAGAATATTTGCACTCCATTTGTGAACTCATATGATCAGCTAGCTGATGTCTTCACCAAGGGGTTAAGCAGTGACAACTTCATGAACAATACTAACAAGTTGGGAATGATCAATATATATTCTCAACTTGAGGGGAAGAGTTGAATATACGCGTTAGACGCGGTTTAATTTACATTTTATGTTTTTTCATTTAATTGTTCACATGATATGTCACGTATGTTTCGGCCTATAAATATGTAAGCTTTGCCCAGTTTTAATGTATCCGAATAATTGAATCCTCCTTTCTACTGTTTACTGTGCTTGGCCACAGATATATTATGATAATTGCATTACTAGTTTCTTCTCAGCGTGTGCTATTAATGCTCGGACCATAATCTCAAAGAATGCTAGTTATCTATATAATCTCAACCATATCTTTTACTTCGTCTTCTTTTGATCATTTGCAAAAGTATAATTAATCACTGGCCTTCGTTCGAAGGAGGATTATGTTTATTGACATATTATGATCAGTTTCTATGCACCTGTCAGCAAGCTGGTTAACTTAATAAGCACTTTTATTTTTGACAGGTGAGGTTGACAATTTCGAGGAGTGGCCCAACTTTTCACATGCCGCCTTCTTATTCAATCATCATACAGGTATCTTTCACGAAATAACTATAATGTAGTGCCTGTCCACTTTTTCTTGCATGTTACCGGGTAGCAGGCTTTAATTTTTAACAACTATTCAATGCTTCCTAACAATAATTTATAGAGTTAATTGTCTGGGCCTCCCGTGGGACTCTACATAATTATAAGTACCTCCCTCCTACTTTTTGAAGATGCCCTAACCTCCCCTCCTACTTTTTCAAGATGCCCTAACCTCCCCTCCTACTTTTTGAAGATGCCCTAACCTCCCCTCCTACTTTTTGAAGATGCCCTTACCTCCCTTCCTACTTTTTGAAGATAACCCTAACCTCCCCTCCTACTTTTTGAAGATACCCTAACCTCCCCTCCTTTTTGAAGATACCCTAACTTCCCCTCCTACTTTTGGATGATACCCTAACCTCCCCTCCTGCTTTTTGAAAATACCCTAACCTCCCCTCATACTTTTTGAAGATAGCCTAACCTCCCCCTCCAAGTTGACATTGCTAATTTGTAGGACATCAAACCATCCCTCTTGAGGAGTGCGCTGGTAATGTATGTTAAGTGTCAGTGTCTTGTAACATTGTAAACTAAGTTGTCATGTTTTTTATAATTTTAGAATGCAGATGGGAAACCCCGATAATTAACCCTCAATTTTTTGGAACCGTCTAAAGCTAAAGGGGTCATCTTACAAATTTTGGAGTGAGATTTTTACTCTTCAATGATCAAATCTTAAATATTTTTGGCATATCTCTTATCTACTTAGTCTTAAAAAGGTGGTCCTTTAGTTAGTCGCCTTCAGTATAGCAATAATTGTCACATAAGTTGGGGCGAGTTCCTGAAATAGACTTATGGAAAACAACCCCAACCCCTTGCTACAATCAAATAGGGTCTCATGTGTCTTCGGCTTCTAACTCGCGAATGTTTTTTTTTCTCTTTTTTAAACCGGGCGACTTGGGAGTGGGTTATTGAACTTAGCCTACTCTGGTGTTATGCTAGAACGCACACACATGACCTAGAACGAACTATTTATAGGTTGACCAACCAAGTTCTGTATTCATCCCACAGGGCCATATGAGTTGCTCGCCGTGCGACTATTCTCTGCGCATTGTGGTATTCAAAATAACTATTTAAGCACACTTGAGAACTGTTGGCTTGCTTTCGTGACAATAATCACTACATTCTTTCATGCCAAACATGGGCTCTCTCTATTATATCTTTTGCTTTTATACCAACTGTTTTATTATGGAATTATGCTTCTATACCAGCTTTGTATAAACACGGTGGCTCTGTATATCTTCTGACTGCAGGAATCAGAGAGAGGTAGCTGGCATATACCAACCCACACAGGCGATGACATTGAGACGCCGCGACAATGGGTTTGTGCGAACAGAGATGCAACCGTAGTTTCTCAATTTCGGCAAATAACCCCCACCGACGTCATCAGTGCCCCTCGACGAGCATGATTTGTAAACTATGTAGTATTTATCATTTAGTTTAGGTCTCTCCTCATTTATGAAGTCATCAAATTTCATGATCTTTTTTTATTAGCCACCTTCAGCAGCATTGAGAATTTTTTAGTAGAGTTGCATCTTTATGGCATTAAATCTTCTCTTGAAGCTTGGGTTAGAGATTTAGGGCATATTTGGGTGGGTGGCCGGGGTTGGCGATGAATTCTCGAGTTTATTTTTCATCGTTGCATTTTTTTAGAAAATTCAAACGCTAGTTTTTGACCACAGAATTGTTCAACTTTATTTTATCTACATCTTCAACTGCTACCATTCACCCAAACATGATCTGAACATTTGGTTAGGTGAGCAATCCAATACTAATATTTTTCTTAGGGAGTGTTCTCTTGGTAATTGCCGAGAGGCGTGAGAATTTTTCGCGTGCACGTCTCATTTTCGCTCACCTGCAAAAAAATGATTGTTACCAGCAATGTTTTAACTATGATGTTCAGACTAATTTTAGAATGTTAAGTAAATGAAAACTTAATTCCGAATAATTTAAATTAAATTATTCTAAACTTGCCTTATATTTAATTATATTTTCAATTGTTTATATAAATATATGTTTTAAATAAATCAGGAGCAGCTAGTTTTTGACTTAACTAAAAATTTCTCAATAGAAAAATCCAGAAGCTCGAAATTAAGTTTATATTTGAAATTTATGCTAAAAATAGTAGAAAATCATTTTATTTAAAAAAAAATTATATTTGAGCTCACAAGTCTTAAAAAACGTGTCACCCTCCACTACTGACGTGAAGGAGAAGAGGGTCAAATCCGGTGATCGCTCGGCGTACTCCACCTCCACGGTTGCTTTGCCTCCCAGCTCTGTAAGAGCAATTTAAATGGGGGATCTCTATATTTAGAGATCCCCGTGTATTATGTTCTTTAAATATGGAGAACATGGAGAATCAACTTCAAAAATGTTCTTCATATTTGGAGGACATGAATTTTTTAATATTATTTAAACAATTTTAAAATATAAATAATTTTAAAATATAAATAATTTTAAAAAAAAAATTAAAAACGCTGTCAGCCCCCCTCCCCCATTCGACGTTCATCGCGCGAACCCGTTCGATGTTAATATTAATTATCGAACGGGTCCAATAATTAAAATAAAAAATTTTAGCTCTTTTGGATTATTATATTATATTATATTATATTAATTTTTAAGCTTTTTTATTTAAAATTTAATTGCATAACTAAATAAAATAAACATTATATAGTTCAAAAAAATTATTACATTTGAAAATAATGCTAAAATTCTGGGAGATCATCATCGGGTTCACTACAACTTCCGCGTGCGCTTCCTCCGTGTTGTTCTCCTTCATACCCGGGAACTCCATAGTCGCTTCCTCCGTACTGGCTTCCTCCGTGCTGGTGTCCTCCGGATCGAGCTCCACCATATTGGTCTCCTCCATATAGGCTTCCTCCGTACTGACTTCCCCCAAAATGAGGCCCTCCAACATGAGGTCCTCCGAGTTGAGGCCCTCCAAATTGAGGTCCTCCATGTGGGTCTCCTACATAGTGGCTTCCTCCATATTGGTTTCCTCCATGCTGGCCGACTCCAAACTGATGTCCTCCATATTGGTCACCTCTATGTTGGGCTCCGTTGTACTGGCTTCCTCTGTGCTGGCTTCATCCATATTCGGTTTGTTCGAGTGATGATGATCCTCTAAATAGGGATCGTTTTAGGTTTTTATTCATAATTTCTTGTTTTTTCTGCCGAAAATATTGCCGCTCCGGAGTTCCTTTTATGCTATCCAAGTCTATCATCATAATATCATGATCTTGTTTAGCACTCTGAAGCTCTAATTTTTTTTCATTTTCGACCTTTAACTTCAACAATTCATTCATAGAAGATCTATCCTTTGCTCGTTGTTCTTGCCCTCTTTTCAAAATCTCTAAGATTTCTTCATTTGTTTTAGTTTGTGTTTCCGTACCACAACTCTTACCACTAACTTGTCTCCTCCTTTCTTTTTCTTTCTTTCTCCTAGTAGGTCGAGTATTTGAAATTTAGATTGGAGATTCTTCATCACCAGTACTATTAGAATTCATTTTATTACTATCTATGTTTAGGTCTATACGGCTCCATTGTGTGGGAGAGTTAGAATCAAAATCTTGCGACATGTCATCATTCTGAGAGTTCTTACCAGCTGCAGCCCCGGAATGATCTATCCACTTTTCAGTATTTTTCAAGATTGACCAAACATGATCAAACAAGAAACCTCTTTTCTCGTTCGAATCTTCGCTGTACAAAATTTTTGCTTGATTAACCTACAAAAAATAACAATTACAATAACATATAAATTCATTGATCTAATATTTAAAATATAAATAAATACTTACAATATCAAGTTCAGATGCACCGCTCGGATTTCTTTGCTCAATCTGTCGAATGCATTCTCTAAATTTGCTAGCCTTACTTGTTAACAATGACCAGCGACATGAGAGAGATTTTGGGGTTCTCTGTCCTGAGCAAGTAGTCGGTCTTCTGTTGTGAAATATAACAGAAATTCTTTCCCACATCTTGTGTTCTTTTTGATTGCTACTCATAACTGGGTCTTCAGAGACCTCAAGCCATGTATAACATAATGCTTGATCTTCTTACACTGAGAATGATGTTCCTCGACTGGAAGTCATGCTTTGCACAATGCTTGCTCTTCATGTTGGTGAGGTACTTATAGAACATGCTGAAGGTAAGAATCCAATGCTGGGGATGAAGTGACATTAGAATATGATGCTTATGAGAATCCGTCAAACGTGCCATAACACCTGACAGGGTTTAATTGCTTCGTCGAGCTCAGCTCGACGGTCCGTCGAGCTCAGCTCGACTTTTAGCCTGTTCCCAACAATTCCTTTTTGGGGTGTTACATCTGATGTTTGTCATAAAATGACATGTGATAGGTATCCAATGTTAGTGATAACGTGACATAGGAATCTGATGCTTGTCATAAAGTGACATGTGATAAGTATCCAATGTTGGAGATAATAATCCAATGCTGGTGATGACGTGACATGGGAATCCAATGTTGGAGATTAAAATCCAATGCTCATGATGAAGTGACAATTGAATCCAATGCTTGATCTAAAAAAATCTTATATAAGCATCATTTCTCTTCTCATCTTTAGGCTAACTAACTATATTTCCCTTATACAAATAATGAATTACGGAGCAGGGTCATCTCATTATGATTTTCATCGTCTTCAGATGATGAATTATTTTATCAGCAAATTCAAAAGTGAGAAGAAGACACATCTGATTGGGAGCAAGAAGATGAAATTTTGGCGTGTGCTTATAACTCCAACATAGCTCAACTTCATGAAAATGAACTTCCGAGATGCCGAGGTTCAATACCCGGTCACGTGGTAATCAACCGAGGCAGGATTGAAGGTGATACTAGACTGTGGAATGACTACTTCTCCGATCATCCCACATATGGGAAAACATATTTTCGAAGAAGATTTTGCATGAAAAAGAATTTATTTCTTCGTATTGTTGCCGCGGTGCAGGAGCACGATAATTTCTTCATGTAAAAGAAGGATGGGGTTGGTAACTTGGATTGTCCACTTTACAAAAAATAACAGCAACATTCTGTATGTTGGCATATGGAACAACAGCTGATAATTGCGATGAATATATTTGAATTGGTGAGTCAACTGTGATTCAATATTTGAAAAGATTTTGCAGGCGATTGTACAAGTGTACAAAGAAGAATATTTGAGATATCTCAATGTCAATGATGTTGCTAGATTATTACAGAAAGGTGAAGAACGAAGATTTCCAGGGATGTTGGGAAGTCTAGATTGCATGCATTGGCAATGGAAGAACTGCCCAACAGCATGGGCTGGCCAATATTCAGGATGCCATGATGGGCCAACAATTATACTCGAAGCAGTTGCATTCTATGACTTATGGATATGGCACGCATATTTTGGTTTACTAGGCTCGAACAATGATATTAACGTCCTGCAATCGTCTCCTTTGTTTTTCAACTTAGCACAAGGTATTACGCCTCTTACTCATTATCAAATATTGGGAAAAAAATTATGATGTTGGTTATTATTTAGCCGACGGAATATATCTGAAGTGGTCAACACTAGTTCAAATAATTTCTCATTCACAAGACAAAAAAACAATACTTTGCAATGATGCAAGAAGCATGCCGAAAAGATGTAGAGCGGGCATTTGGTGCTCTTCAATCAAGATTTGCGATAATTAAGGGGCCGACCCGTTTTTGGGATTAGCGTGTTTTACACGATATCATGACTGTTTGTGTTATAATGCATAACATGATCGTCGAAGACGAGCGAGATGAAAATGAATATGTCGTTATTTCTACTCCAGCAGCAACTAAGAATGTTGAAGAGTTGAACACAAGTGAAGCCGAACGATTTCATTAGTTCCTAAATCGACATAAAAAGATCAAAGACAGATATGCGCATTTTGCACTTCGAGATGCACTAGTTGAACATTTGTGAGAACGACATGGGAATGAAGCTATGTAATTTTGAATGTATTTTTATTTTTGCATTAGTTTAATCAGTAAATAGGTCTTCTTCTCTTCTTTATATGACAAATAATAATTAGAAAGTATTCAATATTAGTCTCGTTTTGTAGGTCTCGAAAAAATAATTTTATTGATATATTATATGTCATAATTGAAAAATTATTATAGCGGCTACAAGGATTTATAGAATATACGAAGAATTCATAAAACAAATAATTAAATAATTAAATAATATAAAAAATAATTAAAAAAAATGTCGGCCACGGCATTTCCTCTCCCCCTCCTCTATATTTAGAGGAGGAGAGAGAAGATCTCCATTAATGGAGAGACAAATGCCAACCGGTTGGAGTTATTTTTTTCGCTAAAAATGGAGGTTCTCCATTTATAGAGCACGGTTGGAGATGCTCTAAATGGGTTTGATATGTAAATACGGCCCCTTTGACATGCCATTTTTACTCCGATGAGTTTGAACCAAAACCTATCGCTCATAAAATGTTGGTTACAACCACCACCAATAAAATAAAATTTGTTTTGAACATAAAAGTAAATGGACTTCTTTAAGTGAGGTCAGACGTTCATGAATGACAACAGTTCATAGCACCACATTCATGACCGTCGTCGTTGTGCTGAACTGAGTCTAAATACCCATATGATGACATGTGAGGTGGTATTTAGTCTGCAAGTGCAGTTAGTGGCGGACGCATAGATTTTTCTCTGTGTGGGCGGTGTACGAAAAATATCAAAAAAATGAAAATATTACTATTTTGAATTATATTTAAAAAATGGTAAATAAATTTGAACTACATAGAAAATAAAATAATAAATAAATATGTAAGAAAAAATGATTAAAAAATATATTAGAAAATAAAATGATAAATGTGTTAGAAAATAAAATGATAAATAAATATAAAGTTAATAAAATAATAAATAAATATAATATGTACAAGACTTAAACTCATGACCATATAGTTAAATATCAAACACTCTACCAACTTAGCTACAAGACTTGCTGTAATTAATTCATGAACATATAACTATATTTTATATCTACCAAATAAATAAACTACACATTCTATTATTGATGAATGATATTTTTAAAAATCAGTGTTGGCGACCACACATATTGAGCTCTATGTGGGTCCGCCCCTGAGTGCATTATTTTGTGAGCATAGAAAGAGGAGAGGTTGGATGGTAATAGCTTTGGTGGAGAGGAGGTGAATTTAGTTAGGTCGCATGTCAATCACCAAAAAACCTTCTGTCATCTTTAGATGCTTAAGATGTGTATTGCTTGATGAAAATATGCTTTGTTTAGATGTATTTAGGTGCATGAGGTGTATACATTCATTGGATATTTGTTGTGTTTATGGTGTTATAAATGTTCATTATGCCATAAGTTATTGCTTGTGTGTACTGGAAAGGGATTCATTGAAGATTTAGACTCCGTTTGGAAGGACTTATTTTCACCGGTCAAGCGGTTACGATCGCATGAACCGGGCCATAATTATGATCCGATTCATGCAGTCGTAACCGTTTGACCGGTGAAAATAAGTCCTCCCAAACGGAGCCTTAGGCTCCGTTTGGCGCGGTGGTGGCAGTCATGAACGAATGGGTTAAATCGTCATTCGTTAAGGATCACCTAACAACCATCATCTATTTCAACATAAAAGTGGATGAAGTTTCTTAGGTGAGTGCTAACAAATGACAATTTAACCCCCCCCCCCCCCCATGTTCATGACCGTCACCAGACTCACCACCGTGTCAAACGGAGCCTTACTTTGTTTAGGTTGAATGTGAGCAATTTTTGTGTACGGATTCCGGATGCCAGCCGGTGTCTAAGTCCAATAGCGGCGCACTGGGCCCACTATGCACAGTAAAGTCGTACGCGATAGGGCCCAGTAATCCAAGCATTTGTATTGGTCCTCTTTCTTTATAGGAGCTGGTCACAGAAATTAGGCGGGTAAATATATGGTGTATTGTGTGAAATTCTATTGCGTAACAATATAGGGTGTATTGTTGTGTGACATTATGCTAGAAGAGGAGATATACCACTCCACTACCATCTTCCACAATGTGTGGGGGCATTTGAAGTTAGCTATACACGAAAACAGGAATTATTTATGTCAACAGAGCGTGTAATGATTTCTAGAATGAATGTAGTTGTGATCAACTCGTGGCTCGTGGTAGACTGGTCTAAATTGAATCGTCTTAGCTCTGAAGCGGTTGAACACACAAACAGTCAATGTAGAAAGAAATGGACGAGACAGCTGACAGGACAATTTTTTAACGTGAAAAACCCCGAAAAAAGTGAAAAATCACTTGGTCGAGACTGTGCTGACCAAACTTTCACTATCTTCTTGGGTTGTATAAGACTTTGATGAGAATGTGAGTGAGATGGACCACTCATTACAATTTGTGGGGAGAGAGAGAGGACTTCGAGGGTGACAGGTGACCACTAACGGAGCTAAGTATCTTCTTAACTACTGTAGGGAGCGTTGGGCTCTGCGTGCATTGAAAAACTTTGCTGGAGCTTGGAAGCTAAGGTTGTGTGTTTAGCATGGCTTGAAGTCTACGGCTTTTCTCCTGTTGTTTATGGTGGAATCTGGAGCGAAAGACTTGCTACTGAGTCTGGGTGTTGAGTGTGCTACGCGCGTAGCAAAAATGTGTGCAGAGCGGAGTGTGCTTGGGGTGGAGAGTGCACAAGACGGAGTGTGCGCAAGATGGAACCTCCTAGGGGTGGTCGATGATGATCGAAGATTTTTGAAGGCGTTCAAAGGTCTTCGAATGCGAATGATATCTTCATGGGGTTTCTTGAGGAGCTCTCATATGGGTAGGAAGCGAATTGGGAGGAGGTGAAGATCCAAGGAGGAGATCCCATGAGAGGAAGATGAAAATGAAGGAGGACTCTGGGGTACTATTTATAGGCTTCAGGGGTGATTATGGTGGTTACGTGGTTATTCGCAAACCATAACCGCTTTACGTGTTGTTTGCAAATCACTTTCTTATAATTTATGACGTGCATTTTTTAGGAGACTCGCTACACGCACACCGAATATTAAATTTGATTGTGTGCACCCCTCGTGACCGGTGGTTACAAGAGGTTAATCGGTGATCGGACGGTGGAGATTACGCGACGGCCAATGTTCCGATCGGAGGAGGTCCAATTGGTGATGGCGAGGGAGCCGACCAGCGTTGAGACCCGGCCGACGGAAGGCCCGCACTCGCCCTTGAAGGAGGGGGCAGCTCGGGGAGGATGGGTTAGTCGACCGAGGGGGTCAGCTGACCGAGTAGGTCGGCCGGAGATGAGGCTACGGCTATCCTGGAGGCCAGCCGCGAGGCGCGACGATGGCCGGTCGTAGACCCTGTTAGAGCATGTGTTCCGTATCTCTTGGTTTGAGAATAACAAATACCTTAATATATTTGATCTAGTATTTTATGTGTTTATAGTGTGCAGGTTGTACATGCTGAATGAAGAGACAATTTCTCAATCATGGGCATGATCTAAGGGTGTGTATATTTTGGAAAAAACAAAAGGACGAGTTTTGTGTACTAAACTTCAAACAACCATAACTTTCTATCCGAGAAGTGTTACAGAACGTGTCACCCTATTCTGGAATGAGAACGAAATCAACTACAATCTGGAAAAGGTTTGGATGGCAAAAGTGAAAAGGAAATATTACTGGCGATAGCCACTATCACCAAGCGATAGAAAAAATGATGTCAGTGTGACGAAGGCCATGTTCCACACGATTCAGCCACCAAGCGCAATATTTGGAGGTATCGCCATGCAATATAGGATATCGCCTGTGATAGCTCCAAAGTATAAATATGGCTCATTTTTCTATGGAGATGACGAATTTCATTACCTAGAGAATTATTTCTCGTATATTCCATCCAGAGAGCTTTAGCCTTCAGAAAACTCACACTTTTCCAAGAACGTTCAAGAGCGAAGAAGAGACGGTTCGTGCACAACATCTCAAGCAATATTTGCAAGGATTCGACTTTGTCTTCAAAGCTTCATTTTGAGGGAGTTTTTATTCTGAATTTCTATTTTATAACTTATCTTATCATTTTTGTAATAGGTTGAGAAATCGCCGCCTTGAGTGTGGCGTCAAGATCCGTGTGTAGCATAGGAGGAAATTGCCGTCTTGTGTGTGGCGTCTAGGTCCTTGTGTGACTTTAGAGAGTTTTTGCTATCTTGTGTGCAGCGACTAGATCGTGGCGAGATCTAGGGGAGGCTAATAGCAAGATTTAGGAAGAGATACGCTATAGTCGGTCGGTTCTTGGTAGAAGGACTGGTGAAATCAAAAGAAGTTTATATTTTTCATAGCCTCGATCTCTAACTTTATAGAGATACATTGTATTTTGTAATCAATTTCTTATGAAATAAAATCATGTCATTTATTATCTCATTATCATGATTTTATTATCATAAAATATTTTAAATATTATTTCATCTATCAATAGCATTAAAGTAAAATATATTGTAAATTATTTTTTAGAATACACTCATAAAATTCAATATTTGTATCTAACGTCAAACGATTGTGATATCGCTAACAGTAGTAAAGTAATATTGAATTCCGTAATTACCTAAAAAGTAATCTTTAATATAATATTTGTTTAAATATAAAAGAAATATAATTTCCTATAAAATACTTCATAACTTCATTAATTAACTCTGATATTTTTATTTAAGAATTAAAATTTCATAAAGCCTTTATTCACCCCCCCCCCCTCTAAGGGCGTCGTAAGATCCAACACGTGATATCAGAGCATGTTATTCTAAAACGGCTTCACAACTCGGAATAATGATGCTTCATGATCTCGCAACTACTAGAGGGAATGAAATTTTATTAAATGAAAACTATAAAGGATGAAAATTCTAATGAATTTTTTTTAAAATCTTTAGATAAAAAAGTTTGGAATATTACTATAGAAAAGCCCCTGAGTATATAAAATAAAAATAAAATGATTTTAAATGCTAAATCTATAAATAATTTATTTATGCACTAAATCAACATATATTTGAACTTATATATTTGTTTAGTACTACTTATGAAATTTAGAATTTTTTTGAAAAAACTTATGATTTTTCATCCACAGGATCAAAACAAGTACAAAACATGAAGAATATAAATGTTTGCATAAGTATTCAAGAAAGCTGGTCAATTGAAGGATCCATTGAATGCAAATCAAATATATTAGAAGAAGAAAATACATCGTGCGAAAGAGAAAATGAAATCTCATCAATGGAAGAGAACGATGAAGATGTCAAAGGAACTATGCGTTTAATTATGTCTCATCTAAAAGTGATGTAAGAAAATATAATTCTTCTCTTTTTGTTACAAATTCTATCTCTACATTTCACATGCTTGAAATTGCTAAACGTAGAATTATAAAATTGAAAAATACTAATTCAAAATTATATTTAAAAATATAAGTTTAAAAGCAAGTGCTAATGTATATTCAAATTTTAATGTGTTTAGTTCTCCCTTTTGCTCGTTAGTTAAAATATCTACACATTGTATTGATTGTAATATATTTAAAGAAAAAGTCAAAGTATTTGAAAATGAGCTTTCTTCTATAAAAGAACAAAATGAAAAATTATGCTTAGAAATTTTCTTTTTGAAAAGTGATGTGTTATGTGCAAAAATTATAAAATTGAAATTATGGATATGGATGAAACATTTGAAAAATTGAGAAATAATTATAAAACTCATTGATTCTATAGTCACCATTCTTAAAAATAGTATAATTGCATATGCAAAAGCTAGAAAAAATCTCAAGATGAAAAAAAAATTGGAAACTAAAATCAACTTGCTAAAGAATATTATAAGTAAAAAAACTCACAAACCATAAATCTACAATATCAAATCAAAAAATAAGTTGAATATAAATTTCGATATTTTGACAAAGAAAAACAAAGGAGTTGGAAAACATCAAATATTTGTAAATCAAATTTCAAATAATTATTAACATGATTTATAAAATCAATCCACTCCCAACGTAAAATTGAATGAACACAAATTTTCAAAAAATCACTATCGTAAGAGTCTTTATGTTAAAGAACATAATTATAACTTGAAAAACAATGTCAATATTTTTAAATTCTCAACGCATTGCTTTTTAAACAAATATCATCACATGAAAACTCAAGATAAAAATAATTACAATGGAAATTTGAAAAATAAAAAAGAAATTAAACCAAAGTATGAATGGAGGCCCAAATTTAAAAATGATGCATCAACTATACTTGAAAGGGTCAATTCATACTTGTCTCTCCATAAGCCAACACACTATATTTTGATACCAAAAGAAGTCATCGCACTCGTTTCCCTTTGAATACCAAAATCTCTTATTCATAGTATCCAATCAAATGCGTGAAGTAGAATCAAATCAAAATCAAATATAAAAAAACTCTACTTCACGATATACCCAAAGGATCTATTTTGTTTTTGTTTATTTTGGATTTTACTTTGAGGCAACATGTTTTATGTTAAGTTTATAATTATTTTTATATGACATCTCATTTTAAACTTAAAATTCTTTATAAATCAATTTCCCCCCCCCCCAAAATTTTATTTTACTATGTTAAGAATCATTATCTTCTACTATCAAATATATTATATTTGTTTTGGGTAATTTATAAAAAAAACAAAATCAAAAAATTGTAAACTAATTTAAAAATCACCAAAATATATTCATATTTAAGGAATTCACTATAATAAATTTAAAAGAATAAATTAGAATATCACATACACCACAAGATTTTTTACAAATAAACTAATATCATATTTTTAAATATGTTCTAATCATATATCATAATTCATGATCTATCAAAAATTAATCATAAATTGACTATTTTTACCACACTTAGAAATTTTGAATCGTATGATCGGACAATGGTATTATGCTTAGTGTATTGATATGTTACACTATTGTTTGCATGCATCTTACTTATATCTAGACCTTAGAATCAATTATATTAAAAAAATTTAAAAAAGTTTAATGATTTAATTCTAAGTATATGAAAAATCAAAATTCTACGTTGAATACATGCAAAACAAATTATATGTATTGAATCTTATCAAATTATGGCATTTATATGTTTATGTTGATGAAAACGATTATTTGTTTCAATTATAGTTATATTTTCAAAACGACCATATAATATTATATTGAAAAATCAATGATCTATAAATTTAATTAAAATAAATATTATTGATTTCAAAATTCATGTTGTGAATGTATTATATTTTATATTTGCTTGTATCACATTTCTTTGTAGACTATAGAATAAAATAAAAAAACATAATTACTTAATTCTAGGTTTATTATGATTGAAACTCTATTTTTGAATACATGCAATATTATCACTTATTAGTATTATGGCCTAACATTGGACTCAAAATTCTAGCATTATCACATAATGAATAATATTATTCACACATATTGAATATTATTATTCATGCTAGTTGTTTCATATTATCATGATAAAAAAAATTTATAGTTGAAAGATTAAAGTTAAATTCATTATAATTATATGGTTTTAAAATCTACTATAATTTTAAATATCAAATAAACTCATAGTTTATGAAATCATTCTTAGGATTAAACGTCTAGTATATCCATGATTATTTACCCATAGTTTGTGTCTCACATTAGCGAGGGCGTAGGATAGTATGAATTAGAGACCTAACCTCTAAGTCATGTATTGTCCTTAATCAGGGAGGGTTCCAGTGTGGCCTTGCGAGGCACTGGAGGAAAGAGTGCTAGGTTGAGAGTCATCTTTTATATGCATATAGGATTAACATCCCAATCTATGACATGTGTGCAGCTCCTCATGCTCATCTGTCACTTAGTACGGGGCTAGATTGTAGACATATAGCTTGGCTAGTTTAATCTAGGGAATACTCTTATCATATTCATTGCATGAACTTTATTTTACACTTTATGATTATTTATGTCATGCATATTGGTTCAAACATGTGTATCTTGTGTTTTTCATACTATATTTATTTGAGCATTCATGATTTTGAAAAATATAAGTATTTGAAAAATATAAGTATTTGAAAAATAATCTATTTGACACCTTATGCCATTTTTTTTAAACTCTTTGCGGTATTTTGTGTCACTTATGTTAGAAAACATGAATAAAAAAAATTAGAATGAAAAATTATCAAAAAATCATGTTTTCTATATATTAAAACATATTTTGTGGCTAGCGCACATGTCAGTACTAATGTTAGCGGTAACATAAAATTTTTATTTAGTCTTTCTTTTTACATTTTTTCTGACATAGAAGGTCATTATACTGATGCATTATTAATATACTTATATGTTTTCTAGAAAACTATTTGTTTTAAAAATATTTGAAAATTAAATACAAAATTACAAAATGAATCCAAAAGAACAAAATATGTTTTTTATTATTACTTTGTGTGTTTATTATTTTGTATTTTATTTTAAATTTTTTTAAAAAAAAGCTTGTTATTCATTGTCATTGTCAATGAAGATTAATTATATCAATTAAAGATTAAATACAATGTTTAAACTAGTTTTCACGTTTCTTAAAATATTATTTTTATTATGTCATGCCTTGAATATTATCTTGTTATGTGCAATGAAATTGATTTTAGAAAACATGTGTAGAATGGTTTAACATGCCTCTAAGTATGAGTAATGTTTTGTGTTTGATAATGACTTTACACACTCACTTATTTTGATAACTTACATGTGTTTTTAATCTTATACTTGCATAATTGTGTAGTGTAATAACATAATAGTCATAATACATAAATAGATTACCTACACTACATTGAATTGTTTATTTCAATTCTGTGTTTTTCATGCACTTATTCATCTGAGAAAAGTGATTTAAAAAAAATTAAATGATATTATTTGCAAAACAAGTGAATTCGGAGTCTTTGGTCATAAGCATAAAAAACATATAATAAATGACAAGGAAAACTCCACCAAACACTATTCACCCTCCTGATAATTCTTAATGAGCATTGTGAGGTTGAACGTCTTAGAAAGGATTGTAAAGTGTCTTGTAACAAACAAAAGTATTCATCACTTCTCTTAGTACACCGGATCATAAAAATAAAAATGAAGTTAAAAAGAATAAAAGTGATCCATCAAGCACTACTTCGCTCCCTGATAAGTCTTAATTAGCATTGTGTGTGCGAAGCACCTTGGTAGTTGTACTTTTAATGTATGTGCATTGAAATATCGTGCAAGTAATTTTATTTGTGTGTTTTAATGTTGTGTTATTTCATTATATATGTCATTCATTTTGATTAAAACATTTGTATACTTTATCAAATCACTTTTATACACATTATTATCTTATATAAAACTTATACTTATGAGAATTAGATCCTAATGCATATTTACATAATTTTTTACAAAATTAAGTAAATGTACTGGATAACAAAGCATTACCACTTCATTATTTTTGTTTACTTGAAATGCAAGTTTTATTACATTGTAGTTTTGTATCTTTTTTTGATATTTTCAAATCATACTTGCAATTATATCTCAATAGAATAACATCTCTTGGAAGTTTAACTCAAACATCAACATTTCAGTTTTAAAACTCATTATCTTTTATATGCTCTTACTTTTTAAAAAGATATTTATTTTTAAGAATGTTTATTATACTTTTCAATGTGATTATTACTTGCACCTATTCATGTTTTTTTCAATAAGTGATATCTTGAAATAAACATGTTTACTCTATCATTTCATCTATGTTGTTTACTACATTATGCTTCATCATGCTTATTTTTAACAAGTGGTATTTAATAAGCTATATATTATATTTTTTCCAACATAAAGCACGTTAATTTTTATTACATACACTTACCTAATACCCTTTTTTGATACTACCAAAGAGAAGAATGAATTGCATAAATCTAATTATTTAGAGGAAGTACATTAAAAATTCATATGAAGCATCTATGTAAGGGGAGTAATCATATAGGATGAGCATACTTCATTTGTTCCTCGATCATGACTATTCTTCCTATAAGTTATCCCTAATCAATCTTAAAAGTTATATACTCATCTTTACCCACATTTGCTAATAACAAAAGGGGGAGAATAAACTGAGAAATTTAGTGAAATGGATATTTATGGGGAGTAAAATATATAGGGAATAATTATGTAAGGGGCCTTCGTATAGGAAAAGTATGCACTTGTACTTTAAATCTATCACGCTATAAACTTGTTATTCATGTATATCTTTTGCCGCACTTACCTGTAAACACAATTATTCTTAAACTCACTAATTTCTCATATAAGTATTTGTTATTATCAAAAGGGGAAGATTATTGGAGCATGCGTTCCGCATCTCTTGGTTTGAGAATAATAAATATCGTAATATATTTGATTTAGAATTTTGTGTGTTTATAGTGTGCAAGTTGTACATGTTGAATGAGGAGACAAGTTCTCAGCCATGGGCATGATCCAAGGGTGTGTATATTTTGGAAAAAAATAAAAGGATGAGTTTTGTGTATTAAACTTCAAACGGCCATAACTTTCAATCCTGAAAGAGTTATGAAATGGGTCACCCTATTCTGGAATGAGAATGAAGTCAACTACAATATGAAAAAGGTTCGGACGAAACAAGTGAAAAGGAGATATCACTGGCAATAGCCATTATCGCTAGGCGATAGCCACTATCGCTAGGCGATAACAAAAATGACGTCAGCGTGATGAATGCCATGTTCCACATGATCCAACCACCAAGCACACTATTTTGAGGTATCGTCAGGAGATATCGAATATCGCCGACGATAGATCCAAAGTATAAATTTGGCTCATTTTTTATGGAGATGACAAATTTCATTACCTGTAGTATTATTTTCCATGAATTCCATCAAGAGAGCTCCAGCCTTCAGAAAACTCCCACTTCCCAAAAAACATTCAAGAGCGAAGAAGAGACGGTTCGTGTGTAACATATCAAACAATCTTTGCAAGGATTCGACGTCGTCTTCAGAGATTTATTTTGAGGGAGTTTTTATTCTGAATTTCTATTTTGTAACTTATCTTATCATCTTTTTAATTGGTAGAGAAATCACCGCCTTGTGTGTGGCGTCTAGGTTCGTATGTGACTTAGGAGAAAATCGCTGCCTTGTGTATGGTGTCTTGGTCCTTGTGTGACTTAGGGAGTTTTCGCCGCCTTGTGTGCAGTGACTTGATCGTGGCGAGATCTAGGGGGAGGCTAGTAGTAAGATCTAGGGAGAGATACGTTGTAGCCAGCCGATTTTTGGTAGAAGGACCAGTGAAATCAAAAGAAGTTTATATTTTTCATAATCTCGATCACTAGCTTTATTGAGGTACATTGTATTTTGTAATCAATTTCTTATGAAATAAAATCACGACATTTACTGTCTCATTATCTTGATTTTATTATCATAAAATATTTTAAATATTATTTTTTCTATCAATAGCATTAAAGTAAAATATATTGCAAATTGCTTTTTAGAATACACTCATAGAATTCAATATTTGTATCTAGCATCGAGTGATAATGATATTGCTAACAGTAGTAAAGTAATATTTAATTCTGTAATTTCCTAAAAAGAAATCTTTAATATAATATTTTTGTTTAAATATAAAAGAAATATAATTTCCTATAAAATATTTCATAACTTCATTAATTAACTATGATATTTTTATTTAAGAATTAAAATTCCATAAAGCCCTTATTCGCCCCCTCTAAGGGCGTTGTAAGATCCAACAACCCCTTGCGGACACGTGCATGCGGGCGCGTCTGTCCGGGTGCATGTGTGCGGTCGCGGTGGCACCCGACCGAAAGGCCAGCCACGACTCCCAGCGGTCGCATGTTTACAGCCGCGGGGGGAAAGATGGTGGCCGGTGGGGAGACCCGTAGCAGGCCCTCGTGGCCACGTATAGATCTCACGAGTCACAGCGGCGGCTGACCGGGAGGCCGGGCATGACTCCTTGCGGCCACGCGTCATTGGTACGCGGCCAAGGGTGGCCAGCCCCGAGGCTTTGCGCCCGCACCATGGGAATTCCGGCTTCTGAGCCTTGCAGCCACACGCTAAAGCTCTCATATTTTCATAGACATTGCTAAAAGCTCTCATCGTTCATACATGACATGGTTACACACTTACACTTGATGGTGTAGTCGACATATCAATACGAGTGTTTCCTACTAAGGGCTGCAAGATAGCTAATGTGACGAGCTCAGTTAGTTTTCTATTACTTTTGTTCGATTGACACGTTTAAGTAGTCATCTTGTATATTATGGACTATTTGTACTTGTTTGTTGTCTATGGTGCATCCAACTTTTCAATTATTTAATTTTGTTTTTGCATTATGTTTTGCCGTCGACTATGATATTTGTTGCAGGTTACCCATTTTTTCTTTGGTCCGAAGAATCAGATCACCTTAGCTCGGACTTGGATCAGGCGCTCAAACTGTCACTAAAAATCTAGGAGCAATGATAAGAGCTTTTTTTACCGTTGAAAACCTAGATAGGGTGAAAAACCACGTGGTCGGATCTATGTCAGGCAAAAATCCACTATTTCACCTTGAGTTTACAAGTTTCGGGAGTTTTTTGGAGGGTGACAGGTTACCACTCCGTTACAAGCTTTGAATACAAGAACAATGGAAAATAAACTAAGTCATCGGAGCATTGATGAGAGCGCTCCAGTGGAGGAAAAATACTAAGTTCTCGGAGCCTTGATGAAAGCACTCTTGTAGAGTTGGAGCCTTGATGAGAGCGCCCAGCGGGAGAAGGATGTTCAGTTCCTGAAGCCTTGTGATGCCTTCATGCTAGCATCCGCGGAAGCAAATTCCAGTGCTTTCTCTCGGGCTCACAAAAGCATCCAAGTGAGTGCTGAGCCTTGTGCACGCTAGAGGAGCAGAGCGAATTCCAAGTGAAGTAACGATCTAAGTTTCATGTTCTCGCCGGAAAAGTTAAAAGCTTTCTCTAGTCACTGGAGTTGTTTGTCTTCAAATGAAGACTTAGGAGCTTTTTATAATTTTCTGGATGGATACGCTGGTAATTGCGCTCGAGCGAATTTTGAGATGGTGAATGGCATCGCTCCATTTCGGTCACCCCGATGGCCAATTTTCATGAAATCACGGAAGTGCCCCGGGTGGTCGGGGCAGTGGGGTTTTGCACGGCCTCCATGTGCGCTTGGTCCCATTTTCCTTTCGAAGTGGTTTCGGGGCCTTGTTGTGCGTGCTCGTACTGCTTGCTGGTACCGATTTGACTTAGAAAATTTTAGGGAGAACATCATCAATATTATCTTGTGATTGTACATTTCATTGCATTACTCTATTTAGGGGTGTGCAAATAATAGAAGAATTGAGAACCAAATTAGAACCAAACAAAATAGTTTGGGTCAGTTCCATGGGCCCAGACGTCCAGTTCCCATAATACCAGAATTGATAATTTGGTTCGGTTCTTGATTTTGAAAAAACGATTATAATTGTATGTGTAATGACCCAAAACTTGAAGAAACCCAAAATGATAATTAAAAATAAAATAAGTAAATTCTTGTTGATAAAAATATAAATCAGCATCGATTTGAAGTAGCATGTTAATTGTTAAAGTTTGATTTGCATTTTGTTTTTATTTAATTTTATTTTGATATGAAAAGATTTATTGGAATATTTTTGTTTTAGTGGTGGTTGATGGATGTATGAACTTTCTTGAAGTTTTGATGGATGAATATGACTGAATGAATAGAATCCATTTGACTGGTTGTATTGGGGTCTCTAGTGGGCTGACTGGTAATTGTTTAAGCTTTGGGTTGGCCGTTTACTATGCCTATTTGATTAATTATATATGATATTATATTAACGATAAGAGGAGGATTAAATATAGATGGTGGATTATGAGAGTTGGTGGACTGTTGGCTTTATTTATTCTATTATTGTCTCTCTTTCTCGATACTTACCTCATTTCTCGTCTTCTTCTGGTACTCTCAACGGGCCAAAAGTCGTTAGGGCTTAATTGCTTGATTCCCTTTCCCTTTGCTCGACGCTTTCTCTTCTCTCGTCGACAATGCTGAAAGAGTTCATTGAGGAGAAGTTTGGCTCTATGTGATGACATTATTGTCTTTTTGGTTGGTTATGTATTTGATCAAAAGTTTTGGGCTTCAACCCTTGCATTGTAAGCACTTCTCCTTCCTTTTCCCCCACCCTCCTCCCTAAGTGCTGAAATTCAGTAGTATTATAGTTGTTGGACTATGGCAATTGGCCAATTAGGGTTACAAATGGGGGGTTTTGGTAGAGACTTGACCGATTGTTCATATTTTTCTACTATTTTGTGGCTGTTTTTTTTTTGGAGTCTGATAAGAGATTTGTTTTAATATTAGTTCTTCCTTATTGATTTACATGGGAGTTTTGATTTATGTATGGTTGAAGAGGATTTGGAATATGACTACTATTCCTCTCCCTCTCCCTTTATTCCTTCGCTCGTCTGCTATTATCCATTCTGAATACATGACTGTTGTTGGTTCATAGATTGTATGGCGAGCTATTGGAAAGGAATTGGGTATGTTTATCCTCTCCCCCTTATTTTTTTATAATTCCCAACTGTTGTAGTTGGCTGCCATTAGAGGCTCTTGTTGGCAACCCTTGGCGAATCTTATTGGCTGCTAGTGGCGGGCACAAAGATTCATTTTTGTGTAAGCGGTATACAAAAAATTTCAAATAAAAAAAACAAATATAACAAAAATATGATTGCATTATATATTAATTTGATTTGCGTCCCCTAGTTATTCAATTTTCTCTATTTTATAAATTAACAAAAAATGCTGAACTTTAAGGCATATATAACTGGGCAGTAATTAAAATAATAAAATATGAGAATAAATTTTTTTACTGTTCACAATAATATTTTAGATAATTAATCCTTAATAATTATTCAATTTTCTCATTATTTTATAAATGAGCAAAAAAACAGCTTTAAGTCATATATAATTAAAAGTAATAAATTTCAAATTATTATTAATTAGAATTACATATAGAAAATGGTAAATAAATATATCGTACACACAGATAAAATGATAAATAAATGTGTCATATATATGAAATAAAATGACAAATAAATGCGTCATAATATAGTAAATAAAATGATAAATAAATGTGGCATGCATGAGAATTAAACTCATAACCACATAGTTTGATATCAAACACACTACCAACTTAGCTAAGGGACTTACTTGTTTGATTTTATTCATAAATGTATATGATTGATATCAAATAAATAAATAAAATATGGTTTCTACTATTAAAAAATAGTATTTTTAAAAATCCACAAACACAACATAATATATATAACAAAGGATGAATAGTCCACAATGAGATATCAAAATAGAAGAGTGATAAGGGCTTAAGCCCAGTACGTACATGTCAAAAATGTAAAACACAATCTCTCACTCTACACTATAATGCGAAAGCTAATAAGAACACTCATCAACCTGGTGCCTGATACTGGTAGTAGTAGTGCGCGACAACTGCTCCTCAGGTCCTGCAACCTCTTACTGTTGGTTCTCCGGGACGTACTACTGATGCAGCTCCACGCGCTCCTAAAATGATGTGTTCCACCAACTGTTAGTCAAAAAGACTAAGTCGTTTCATCCTCGCCTCACCCTCCCGACTCCTAAGTACCATGTAGGAGGATGAAGGCAGAGGACAGCAAAGCAGAATAGAAAAGCAGGTGGCATGACTCTAGCTACCAATTGTCTATATATATGCTACAATAGTATGTAAAAACTAAGCTAGCAGTAATCAGGTAAGTAGTAAATAGTAGAAGCAGTAAGTAACGTGCGGTGCAGGTAAAGTAAACTACACTACCATCACAGAAGCATGTCTTAACTTATATGAATGCACATACAAACTTATAAGTTAAGATTTCTGGTAATATAACTCATCATATAAAAGATCTTATACTAATTTATATGATGAGGAACTGCGAGAAATGAATGTTATTATAATTATAATTTATTATTTTTATTGTAATATATTATTTTATTATATGCTATTAAGTTTTTTTTAGAAAAAATTATTTTAAATTTGATTGCATAACAAAAATACAATAAACATTACATAATTTAAATGAAAATATTACATTTTAAATTAAAACTAAAATTATGGGAGGTCATCATTGAGTTCGCTACAACTTCCGCACGCGTTTTTCCCGTGTTGTTCTCCTCTATACCCTGGTATGTCATAGTTGCTTCCTCCATGCTGACTTCCTTCTTGCTGGTCTCCTCTAAACTGGGGTCCTCCAAATTGGCTTCTCCCGTACTGACTTTCTCGATAGTGTCTATCTCGGTACTGACTTCATCCAAATTAAGGTCCTCCAAATTGGGTTGCTTTATACTGACTTCCTCCATAACCGCTACATCCATATATGTCTCCTCCATATTTAGTTCCTTCGAGTGATGAAGATCCTCCAAATAGTGGTTTTATAATATTTTTATTAATAATTTCTTTTTTTTGTCGAAAATACTGCCGCTCTGGAGTTCCTTTGATGTTATCTAAATCTATGATCATGATATCATGATCTTGTTTAGTGCTCTGAAGCTCTAATCTTCTCCTTTGATTTTCTACTTTTAACTTCATGAGCTCTTGAATCGAAGATATATAGTTTGCTCGTTGTTCTTGTCCTCTCTTTAAAATCTCTAAGATTTCTTTGTTTTTTTAGTGTGGGCCTCAATATCATAACTCTTACCACTCGATTTTCTCCTCCTCTCTTTTTCTTGCTTTCTTCCAGTAAGTCGATTAATGGAAGTTGAGATTGAAGATTCTTCATCATAAATACTACCATGATTCATTTCATTGCTATCTGCATTTAAGTCTATACTTCTCCGTTGACCGGGAGAGTTAGAACCTAATTTTTGTGACGTATCAATATTCTGAGAGTTCGTACCTTTTGTAGATCCGGGCGTATCTATCCACTTCTCTATATTTTTTAAGATAGACCAAACATGATCAAAGACGAAGCCTTTCTTATCTTTTGGGTCGTCGCAATATAAATTTTTTGTTTGATTAATCTACAAAAAAAATTATTTTAATATCATATCAAATAATTGATTTAAAATTTAAAATCTAAAAAATATTTACAATATCGAGTTCAGATGCACCGCTGAGGTTTTGTTGCTCAATCTGTCGAATACATTCTCGAAATTTGTTAGCCTTACTTGCTAAAAAGGACCAATGACAAGAGAGAGATTTTGGGGTTCTCTGTCCTATGCAAGTTTGAGGTCTTGTGTTGTGAAAAATGGTTGAAACTCTTTCCCATAACCTGTGCTCTTTTTGACTACTCCCCATAACTGGGTCTTTTGAGACCACAAGCTAAGCATAACATAGTGCTTGATCTTCTTTATGGGAGAATGCTAGCCCACGGTTGGCAGACATGATGAAAAATAAAGGAAGTAGAGAGTGCTTAATTTTGGAGATAGAGTGATGGGTACTTATAGAAGTCTTGAAGATGGAGAAGGAATCCAACTGCTGGATAGGAATCCAATGCTGGGGAAGGAATCCAATGATGGAGAAAGAATTCAATGCTGGAGAATGAATCTAATGCTGGAGAAGGAGTCTAATGCTGGAGAAGGAATCCAATGCTGGATAAGGAGGAATCCTATGCTGAAGAAAGAATCCTATGCTAAAGAAGGAATCTAATGTTGACAATATATATAAACACCACTTCCGGATAGCTAATAATAATTTCAAAACAATCTATACTTCCCTTGTTACAAAAAATGAACTATGGAGCAGAGTCATCCCATTTGCGATCTTCATCATCTTCAGATGATGAATTATTTGATCAAATACTTCTCAAGTGGGAAGAAGACCTTAATGAATGAGAAAAAGAAGATGAAATTTTAGCACGTATGTATGCCTCCAACAATGCCATAATTGAAGCTCAACTTCAAGAGGAAGAACGTCCCGACGTAGAGGTTCAGTACTTGGCCATGTGGTAATCAATCAGGGGAGAATTGAAGGTAACACTAGACTTTGTAATGATTACTTCTCTGAGCACCCCACATATGAAGAAACTTTTTTTCGACGGAGATTTCGCATGTGAAAGAATTTTTTTCTTCGCATTGTCACCGCAGTGTAGGAGCACGATAATTTCTTCGTTCAAAAGAAGGATGATATTGCTAAGCTTGGACTATCAACAATACAAAAAATTACAACAATATTTCGTATGTTGACATATGGAACAACTGTTGATAATTGCGATGAATACATTCGAATAGGGTAGTCAATTGTGATTCAATGTTTGAAAAAATTTTAAAGCGCAATTGTACAATTGCACAAAGATAAATATTTGAGATATCTTAATGCAAATAAATGAATAATGTAACAAAATTAATACAAAAATGTGAAGAACGAGAGTTTCAAGGGATGCTGAGAAGCCTAAATTGTATCTAAAATGAATGAATAATTCTATACACGCCTAAAATCTACCTAAATACCACAAAAAGTGGGCCCCATATCCCTAAATTCATAAAAAAACACCCGGCTACTATTCCAAAATCTGCAAGTCGGGTGTTTTTTTTATGAATTTAGGGGTGTGGGGCCCACTTTTTGTGGTATTTAGGTGAATTTTAGGTGTGTATAGAATTATCCAAAATGAATACACCCGTCTGTCATCTACATTTTCTTGTTGGGAATTTGTCAGCCATTCAGGTGATGCCACGTGTCACAATCCTGTTTCAACAAAAAAAAGCGGTCGAAGATTGAATTTGAAGCGCAAAAGAACAATGGGAGGGAGGGGAGAAGGCCACGAGAGATGAAGGAGATCAGAGCAATATTCCTCTTCCTCCTCTCCATTAATGCTCGGAAATGGCTGGAAACGCGCACGCATTTGCTAACCCCATCTCCTTCCCATCAGCCCGTGCTGGAAGACCTTCGTCCCCTTCGGGATCGGGATTCGGCAAGCAGCAGTTTTTGGTGCAGTCCTGTGAGTTGAGACCCTCCTATGTCTCTCAGGTATGCCGCCTTCTCCTCCTTTTCCTTCTCTCTCTTGTTTTACTCGGCCGCTCGTGATCATATATTGCTGCAGATTAGAGGCGCAGGAATCATTTTATTTCCTGATGTGGTTTAGGGTTCCAATTGCGAACTGTAGCTCTTTATCGCTCATGGTAATTAAATGCTCTACACATGGGGGTTTTGAACTCTGTGATCAATGGCGGTTTTGAACAGAGGAGCTTATAAGCTCCTTGATATATAATCTGGAAGGATATAGAAGAAATGTTCAGGACCTTAATTAAATTGACTTTTTGACACTTTGCACCCCCGAAATATGAGTTTTTTTGCACTTTGCACCCCGAAGTTTTAAAATTGGCACTTTGCATCCCCAATTATTGATTTATGACACTTTGCACCAGGCCGAAATTTCAAAGGTATTTAAGTCCAGGCAACGCCAAAAATGCTTATTCAAGGGTATTTGAGTTAGGGTAGCACCAATAATCCGAAGTGCAAAGTGCCAAAATGAGCATTTTAATCGGGAATGAGGGACCTGAATTCCCTTGAAATTTCGGTCTCAGGGTGTAGAGTGCCATTTTTAAATATTCGGGGTGCAAAGTGTTAAACCCCCATATTTTGAGGGTGCAAAGTGCCAAAAGGCCTAATTAATTTATAGCAGAATTTTTGACACTTTGCACCCTCTAATATGAGGTGTTTGACACTTTGCGCCCCATGATTTCATATTTGGCATTTTTCACCCTCCAAATCAGTTTTATTTGGCACTTTGCACCCTCATATCATTTAATAAGAATAAATTTAATTTTTAATTCCGAAAATTGAATGCAGGAGGGGTATTTTGGTCATTTTTTAAAAAATTATTTCATTCACTTCTAACTGCAGACCGATATATTAAATTTCGGTGGTTTATTTTCACTCATTTAACCTGCGAACAATATCTGCAGACCAAAAAATGATATTAAACCAATTTGTTCCCTCTTTTTAATCATTCTATTCTTCAATATACGACATATCCAATTTGCAATTTGTTTACTTCTTTGCCCTAGAACATTATAAACACATTAATCTATATTTTTTCTTGGCACTTTGCACATTATACATCATATTTATAATTAGGATATGTCATAGAAATCATGTTGATGTTCTATGTACTTGACACTCGGGATTATATATACCATTGAAATCATGTTGATTATGCCATAAAAATCATCAGATATGTCATAGAAATCAAATATGCCAAGAAAATGACAAATATTCATGTACTTGGACAAGAAATCAACAGATATGCCATAAAAATCACGCTGATTATATACACTTTCTGCTTTCTTTGTTGGCACTTTGCACATTATAAACATGGGTAGCCCATGCCCGGTCGATAGTCACGATATTCTATTATCACATGAACAATTTCAGTAAATTTAATCAAGACATCATATACGAAACTAAAACTCCAAAAACATACTGAATTTCTAAAACTCCAAAAACATACTGAATATCAATCTCATTACAAGAGCTCCAAAAACTAAAACTCAAAGTAATAATTCATAAGACAATCTCATTACACAAAATGGACATAATTTCAAAACAATCTCTTAGTGATGAAACAAGAGCTTCACTTCTCATGTTGTGTCCTCCCAAACATCTTCCTCACCTGTTAAATAAAAATACAATTTAGTAGGAGTGAAATTTAAGAAAAAGTAAATAACATAATCTTAAAAATCTCACCTTGATTAAATGGTGCAGTTATTGATTCTTGAGTTGCAATATCATTTGTCGTTGTGCTCTTCATCTTCACCTATATTTATAAATATAACAAACAATTGTTAATCGTTAAGAGATTTATACATCAAAACTTTAATCCAATAATTGATTTTTTACATACCGGTAATTTTGATCGGATAGTTAATGTTTGTTGTGTTGGCTCAACATTCTTTGAAGCTTGACCGCAGCTTTTCTTGTTATGACCAGTCGCTCTACAATTAGAGCATGCATATTTGCTACCAGATCTTTTCAAACCATATTTACGAGTACTCACCTCATCTGCATCTTTCCTTCTAACTTGCAATGAAGGTCTTCCAGCTTTTTTTTAGCATTCCATGACACCAAAATATTTTGATTAGCACCTTGCCACTCCCTTTGTCCCTTAATAAGATTCATCATATGTTCATATGCTTTCAAGTAGGTGCTTTTCTTATACTAATAGTCTACATAGTCTTCAACCCTTTCTCTTTGGTAGAATATACATGCTATGACGTGCACACATGGTATTCCGGTGAGATCCCACTTATGACAACTTCAACTTTGGGAAGTCAATTCAACAGTCCATTTATCCCCGACCCACCCTTTTACCTCAAATTTATCATTGCCATTCCATTCCAAAATATAATCATGAACACCTCTTTTGTTGGTTTCAAGAATTTTTTGGATATTTGGACAAATATCTCCACAAACCTTTAACATCTTATCTCTTTGTGTATATAATCTCCTCATCATAATCACTCTTATGATCTCTAGCATTGTTATGATGGGTTTTCCTCTTGCTTTTAAGATTACATTGTTGAAACATTCACATAAATTGTTGAGTAGCATATCACACTTTGGCCATGTACTGAAATATGACCTTGCCCAATTTTTAGGTTCTCTTGCCCTTACCCAATTGTATGCCTCTATATTGTATAGTCTCAACTTCTCCATTTCAGTGTTAAAATCAACTATTCTGCTAGCCGATGCGGCCTTTCACAATAAATTTTTAAGTTGCAAACCTTTATGAATTTGCTTAAAATTGTCGTACATATGTCTAAGACAAAACCTATGCTCAACATTAGGTAGTAATTCTTGTACTGCACGTATCAAACCTTTTTGCTTATCGGACATGATTGTCCAAGCATAGTTATTAACGATATTCAAATTCCGTATCAAAAGACCAATAAACCATTCCCATGATTTTCCATTTTCCCTTCTAACCATGACATATGCTACTGGATAAATACCATTGTTCCCGTCAACACCAACCGCACATAGTAAAACTCCACCATTTGTGGTCTTTAAGTGTGTCCCATTTAAACCTATAATGGGTCGACATCCTTGAAGAAAACCAACTTTCAAAACACCCCAACATATATATAATTGCTTAAAAATACATGCATCTGATCTCAAACTTTGTTTACATTGGATTTTGATGGTTGTGTTTGGTTGGTTCGTCGGATTTCCTCGCAGTAGTTCCATCAACTAGCATATTGCTCCAACTCTGTTCCATGATTGATTTTATTTGCATGTTTTTCATTTGCATCATTTCTTGCATCGAATGCACCGGCCACTCAGGATTGCTCCTAAGGTGGTTTTGATATTTGTTGGCAAGGTAATAAGAAGTACAATGTTTAGATGTTGCAGTCCTAAAACATGTGTGTTCACCTTTAATGGTCTTCACTTGAAAAGTATTATCACTTTTTGATATGAAGGAGGCGTACAATTGTCAACCACAATCACAAGTTACTTGAATTTTATCACTGCAATTTTTGCTGAATTTGATTGGCTTTCCTTGCATGTTAGCATATGTCCTAACAGCTTCTCTAAACTCATCAGTTGTAGTGAAACACAATCCAACTTCGAAATCAAAATGCGATTCGTTAGCATTTCCTTGATAAATTTGGTACTTTGATGATTTCTTTTTAATGGAGTTAGACGTGAGTGGACTTTTACCCTTGTAATGCTCTACCATTTGAGTTTGTTCAGTTTTATGTGATTCCATTGATTCCTTCAAACCAACCCACTCAATAGCTTCATCAATATTTTCGTCATACTCCATATCATCATACTCAAAATCATCATCTTCGAAGTCATCACTAAAACTAGAATCACTCTCATCTGTGTCCTCTTCGTTGCTAAATGATTCACTTCTATCAAGCTCAAAGATATCTTTTTCCGTCGGATTAAAGTTACTTTGAGGATAAACATCAACAGTCTCAACATAAACATCCACTACTCTGTTACGGTCGATATGCCTAATCAGATTTTTAACTTCTTCGTCAGTATCGAGTGAAATCATATTAGGGCAATCTTCTGGCCCACTTAAGTTGCTGTAAAACCTAACCCAGCCCAAGTGACCAACCAGTGTACACATTTCATGCAAATCAATCATCCTGTCTAGCACCGCTTCGGTTCTTTAACTCATTGTTTTACCACTTTTATTAATCACAATAGTCAAACACATGAACTACATCAGGCACATAAGACATTTTGTTTGAAGCCAAA
Source organism: Platanthera zijinensis (assembly GCA_039513925.1). Lineage (NCBI taxonomy): Eukaryota > Viridiplantae > Streptophyta > Magnoliopsida > Asparagales > Orchidaceae > Platanthera > Platanthera zijinensis. Next base: position 56,877,234 of record CM077080.1, on the reverse strand, counting down.
AAGGACCTGGAATGGTGCATTTTGTTAGAAAAGCCCAATTAAGGGCCCATATTTTCTCTCTTTTCTCTCTCCATGTATTAGTCCCACATCTTGTATTTAGGATTTCTCTTCTCATTCTTCTCCTATATAAGTGTATTCATACTTGTAACTATTCATTCAAGAAGTATATACAAGCTTTGAGGCCTTTCTTTACATGGTATCAGAGGGCAACCGGTCTCCTCCTTTGGTATCCGGCCTACCTGGTTTCTTCTCCTAACCGCAACCGGTCTCTTCTCCTAACCGGCTGTCCGCGCGGTCTTTCCTTCCCGCGGACTCCTGCGGCTTGTTCTTTTCTATCCGCTTCCCCCCTCACCCCTCTGTTTCTTTCGTGGACTCCACCTCCTCCCTCCCTCTCCTCCTTTTTTATACTCCTCTCTCACGTGGGTCCACCTTTCTCTCCCCTTCTCTTCCCGCGCGAACTCTTTCTATCCGCTGCGGTCTCTCCCTGCTTACTGATCGCTGATCGTGGCGACCTGCCTCTCCTGCTCACCGCGCGATCTCTCTATCCGCCGCGGTCTCTCCCTGCTCGTTGATTGCTACTCATAGCGACCTGCCTCTCCTGCTCGCCGCGCGGTCTCTCTCTTCGCTGCGGCTTCTCCCTGCTCGCTGCCCGTAGCGACCTGCCTCCCCAGCTCGCCGCGCGACCTCTTTCTATCCGCTGCGATCTTCCCTGCTCGCTGCTCGCGGCTCGCAGCACCCTGCCTTTTCTGCTTGCTGCAACCTGCTTCTCGCTTATCGCTGCGGCCTCGCCTATCCGTTGTTGTCCATCCTACTCGCTACTCGCCTGCGGCCTGCCTTGTCGCTTGCGATCTCCCTCTGCTAGTCGCATTTTGGTCGCGATCTCCTGGTCGCTGGCGTGTCCGCCGAGACCGTGCGACTAACTTTTTCTTGCCCCCCGACCTTTCTCTGCCACCCGCGCAGCAATCCTCTTCTAACCGCCCGACCTCTTCTGCTGGCCGCGCATGGCTTCCGATACTTCTGCTGCTCCTACTCCCATTGGGCCTTCTGCCCCTGATTTGGCTTCCACTACCCGCCAAGATATTGATGAGCTTCGCACCCAACTCCAACAGCTTCAAGGTGCCCTCAGCCGCTCCTCCGGCTCCGTCGTGTCTTTTTCTACGGAAGGTATAACCTGTCTCTCTCATAGTCTCTGCTGGATCGTTGATTCCGGGGCCACTCACCATATTAACTCCCAGAAGCCCACCAAGTACCAACGGACGCCTCATCCCCTTTGCATCACTGTGCCCAACGGTGATACCCTTCCTGTCTCTGGCACCGCTGCTCTTCAGCTTACTCCGACTCTCTCTCTTTCCTCGGTTCTTCATGTTCCGGGATCCCCTTTCAATTTACTTTCTGTTAGTCCTCTCACCCATGACCTTGATTGCTGCATAACTTTTTCACCTTCTTCTTTCCTTATGCAGGATCGTCGCACCCAGAGTACCATTGGTAAGGGGAAACTGTTGAACGAGCTTTATATCTTGGACATCCCACCTACTACTCTATCTGCTATCTCCACGGTTGATTGGCATCGCCGTCTTGGGCATGCCCCCTACCGATTCTCAAGCGGGCTCTTCCTGATGTACCTCTGCAGGAGTTCTCTTGTGAATCCTGTATCTACGACAAACAACATCGTTCTTCCTTTCCCCCTGCTTGTACCAGGAGTAGTACTCCTCTCTCTTTAGTACATTCTGATGTATGAGGTCCTTATCGTGTCCCCAATATTTTTGGTTATCGTTATTTTGTCACGTTTATTGATGACTACTCGTGTACTACATGGCTTTATTTACTACATGATCGTACTGAACTTACTTTTGTGTTTCATGCTTTTTTGACTGAGATGCGTACGCAATTCGCAACCCCCTTCAAGTCATCCGCACCGATAATGCTCGCGAATATACCGGGCGTGCCTTCTCTACTCTTTGCACCGAGTTCGGTATCATCCATCAAACTTCATGTGCCTATACCCCTCAGCAAAACGGGGTCGCCAAACGGAAAAATCGCCATCTTCTCGATGTTCCCCGCTCCCTTATGTTCCAAATGCAGATTCCGGTCGAATATTGGAATTTTGCCGTCTTCACAGCATGTCATCTTATTAACCGCCTCCCCTCATCTGTGCTAAATTTTGCCTCACCGCTCCAACTTCTCTATCCCTCCACCAACCCCACCTCTCTCACACCACGGGTCTTCGGGTGTGTGTGCTATGTCCACCATCTTGGCCCTCCTTCCGACAAGCTTGCTCCTCGGGCTGCCAAGTATATGTTTGTTGGCTACTCCCGGACTCAAAAGGGATATGTCTGCTACTCTCCTTCTGATGGTCGGCTGGTTGTTTCTGCAGATGTCACCTTCTGCGAACACCAGCCCTTCCACTTACCTTGCCCCACCTCGTCTTCTGCTCCACCTCTTCCCCGGCCTGTCGTACCAGTCACACCATCGTCTCTACCCTCTTCTTCCTCCTCTCAACCAGCTCTTCCTCGGGTTCCTCCACCACTTATCCGGGTCTACTCTCGACGTCCATCCAAGGATACTCCCGTGAACCAGCTCCCCGCTACCAGCGATACCTCGACTACGACAGATCCGGCTCCCGTCTATACAGCTCATCCCTTGGCCAACTACGTCTCTCTCCATCGGCTAACACCACCTCTCTACGCCTTTGCCACCTCTCTTTCCTCTATTTCTATTCCTAACTTTGTGCAGAAGGCGATTACACATCCTGGGTGGAGGGCAGCCATGGAAGATGAAATGCGGGCTCTTTGGGCTAACCAGACCTGGGATCTGGTCCATCTTCCTGCTGGTCATACCTCTGTGAGCTGCAAATGGGTCTTTGTTGTAAAGCATGCGACAGATGACACTGTTGACCGTCTGAAGGCACGCCTCGTGGCCCGGGGCTTTACTCAGCAACATGGTCTTGATTATGAGGAAACTTTCTCTCCAATGGCCAAATTGAACACGGTCCGCGTTCTTCTTTCCTTGGCAGTTCATCGTCACTGGCCGCTTTATCAGTTGGATATTAAGAATGCCTTCCTCAACGACGATCTACATGAGACAGTTTATATGCAGCAACCTCCCGGGTTTGAGACCACGGGGGAGTCTTTGGTATGTCACCTTCGGAAATCCATTTATGGTCTCAAACAGTCCCCGCGTGCGTGGTTTGAAAAATTCAGTAAGGTGGTCTGTGCTAGTGGCTTCACTCGGAGCTCGGCTGATTTTTCTCTCTTCACCCGCCACCGGTCAACCGGGACTGTGATTCTTCTGGTCTACGTTGACGATATCCTGATTACTGGCAACGACACGACAGGAATGCAACAAATCAAGGAACAGTTAAATTCCGCCTTTCAGACCAAAGATCTGGGCAACCTTCGGTACTTTCTTAGGCTCGAGGTCGCACGACGCTCTGATGGTCTTGTGTTATCTCAAAGGAAGTACTGTATGGACCTCCTTCATGATGCAGGTTATTCTGGGTGCAAACCTGCGGAGACTCCTATGGACGCCAATTACAAGCTCTCGGCCCATAGTTCTGACTCTGACAAGCTGCTTACAAATCCGGAATATTACAGACGCTTGGTTGGGAAGCTGATCTATCTTACGGTGACTCGATCGGACATCTCTTTTGCTGTAGGAGTTGTGAGTCGGTTCATGCACGCTCACTCGGACATCTCATCTTCAAGCGGTCGAGCGCATCCTTCGATATCTCAAGATCTCCTTCGGACAAGGACTTGTGTATAAGCCATCCACATCTCTATCACTCGTCGCTTACTCTGACGCTGACTACGCAGGATCTATCGATGATAGGCGCTCCACTACGGGGTTCTGCACTTACTTTGGTGGTCATCTCATAACATGGCGTAGCAAGAAACAATCCGTGGTTGCACACTCTTCTGCTGAAGCCGAGTACCGAGCTATGGCTGCGGTTGCTTCCGAGCTAACCTGGCTTGAAAGCCTTCTGGGAGACTTGGGTGTTCGTCTCTCATCACCGGCTACCTTATTTTGTGACAGTCAGGCAGCAATACATATTGCCAAGAATCCGGTGTTTCACGAACGCACAAAGCATATCGAAGTTGATTGTCACTTTATCCGAGAAAAGGTACAGTCAAAGAAGATAGATTTGGAGCATGTTCCTGCTAAAGACCAAGTTGCGGATATCCTGACAAAAGCTCTCTCCAGGCCTCTATACTATCAGTTTTTATCGAAGCTTGGTGCCTACGACTTGTACGCTCCAGCTTGCGGGGGAGTGTTAGAAAAGCCCAATTAAGGGCCCATGTTTTCTCTCTTTTCTCTCTCCATGTATTAGTCTCACATCTTGTATTTAGGATTTCTCTTCTCATTCTTCTCCTATATAAGTGTATTCATACTTGTAACTATTCATTCAAGAAGTATATACAATCTTTGAGGCCTTTCTTTACACATTTTAATAGTGAACAGCGAAACCTCGTATGGCATATAAAGTGCTCCGTCCCGCGACTCTTTATCTCTCATAACCCAGACCATTCTAAAAATTGAAACATTCTTAAGTAAACATCCAAACCTAAAAAAACTAGGAATTAATGTTTTTATACCTTCCAGGAGAACACTGCAACAGCAGGATTGATCGCCGGAGTTGGAGGTCGCAGCGGCGCGATCGTGGGAGGCGTTGTTAGAACAAAAAAATTAGGGTTTTTTACAAGGGTTCACTAAGTAAACAACCAAACATAAAAAAAATTAGGAATCAAAATTTTTATACCTTCCAAGAGAGCACTGCAGCAGCAGGATCAATTGCCGGAGTTGGAGGTCGTAACGGCGAGATCGTGGGAGTGAATGTTTGACCTACAAAAATTAGGGCTTTCCAAACGTTTCACAAAGTAAACAACGAAGCCTAAAAAATTTAGGAATTACATTTTTTATACCAACTAGGAGACCACTGCAGCAGCAGGATTGATCGCCGGAGTTGGAGGTCGCAGCGACGAGATCGTGGGCTGCAGCAGCAGGACACCTCCGTGGACTAGGAAAAAAGTATGCGGTGATCGATCGCTGGAGAAGGAGGTCACAACAGCGAGAACGCACAAGACGCGGCGGTTCTTATGCAAGTGAGCGGAGGAGCGGCGGCGAGGGTGGAGCCACAGGAGGTTCTCGCCTTGAACTTGGAAGAAAGAAAGGCGGAGAAGAGATCGCCGGAGAAGAGATTGCCCGGAGGAGCGGTGGCGAGGGTGGAGCCGAATGGTGCACACGAGTGTTGTTCGGGAATTTAGGGAGGAGTGAATAACGATTCAAGCTTTTAGGTTTAGGTTTAGGGGGATATGGCCAAATTGCCCCCAGAATTAAAAAAATAAAATTTTGAATGAATTCAAAAAACTGATTTAATAATAGTAGGGTGCAATCTGCCAAGCAAAACATATTTACAGGGTGCAAAGTGCCAAAATTTTAAAGCTAGGGTGCAATGTGCCAAGAGCCCCTAATTACAGGGTGCAAAGTGCCAAAAATTCTTTATAGCAGTGTATTTTTAGGAGGAATGAGCAATCGGAGGCCAGGACAAATCTGGTGCTCTCATATTCAGTGTATGCCTTTCTACCCAGTAAAGCGGAACACTTTTTGTTCCTATTAAGCGTTGAAGTTGTGTTTCACTCTCAATGTGGCACTTATTCTCCATTCCATTGTGTGTGTACACGGTAGCATTTTATGTATCAATTGTTTTGCTAGAATGAGAAGAAATATAACCTTTTGTATCTTTGAGTTCTGCACTTTGTTAAAAATATCAACCCACTTAATACAATGAATTCTGAGAATAGCTCCAACGATCAAAAGCTTGTCTATAGACCTTCTGTTTCTCTATAGTTAAGCTGTGGGTGCATTGTCCGGCTGATTGATGTAATCTAACACCTTGAAGGGCTTAAACATTAGTTCTATCAGAAGCTTTTTGGCTTTATTGAAAAAGAATATCAAAAACTTTTGATGACTAGTTACTGCTTTGATTTGGTATCACTTTTGTGTTTTACTGATTCTTATTAGTAATCAAAAGCTTGGTGCTAGCATTTGAGAGTTTCAAGTTCAGGCTGCAAGGCTTTTGGGCCCACCAACAAGATTTGAGGCTTCAAAACTGAAGGTGGTCTTCCTTGGAGATGACATGGAGAAGCAGCCTCTCAGCACAGCTCTTAGAGCCTATACTCTGACGCACTGTGACTTCACAGCTAATTTAACTCTAGCAGTCTACAACAACATGAACAATAACAAGGTATTTCACTTAATTATCTGAATATTATTTCCATACATCTGGACCTTTACCTAAATTTAGGATTTGTTTGAGGAGCCGGTGTTGTTTCGGCTCTGGTGAGGCAGGAATGAAGCTCCTTTTTTGAATGGAGAGGCAGGGGAAATAGAGCTCTCACTACTTGTTTGAAAAGAGGCTAAATCTCAAGTGACAAATGGAGCACCGCCGCACCGGAGCCTGACCGCACCGGAGCAAAAAGGGCCACCCGAACAGAGCCTTAATACATAGAAAGAAATTATATAAACAATTATCACCAGCAGTGTCAGACTAACTACTTGGGATTACTATTAATCATCATTCTATCCATTTAACTTCAGCGGAGTGTCAATTGTAGTGCTGATGGTAGATTATGAGAATATTTGTTCGCTTCTAGCCAAATTATCTTTGGTCTATGAAGCACCGGTACGAGTACGAGTACCAGATACGATACGTATCCGGTACGGTGATACGTGAAAAAAATACAAATATAGGTACGTTTGGGCATAGCATAATTAACATTGACTTATATAAATATACGTGTAATATGTCCGTGTATATCTATACTACTATATCAAGCGAAGTGTTCGAACCTGTCCGTAACTTTGGAAATGCCCATTATACCCCCAACTCCTCTTTCTATCCCGCTCTCTCTCTATCTATCCAGCTGACACCACCGTCTTCCTCTTCTGAAATAAATAATAATTAAATGCTTTAATGTTTCTGCCCACCGCCTCCACCGCCTTCCTCTTCTGAAAAAATTAATAACCCTGGCTCCTCTCTCTCTATCCCGCTCTCTATCTATTCAACTGACACCACCACCTTCCTCTTCTGAAATAAATAATAATTAAATACTTTAATGTTTCTGCCCACCGCCTCCACCGCCTTCCTCTTCTGAAAAAATTAATAATTAAATGCCGCTTTAATGATTTTATAAACTGAGAGAGAGAGTGGGCAGCGGGAGAGAGGGCAGCGAGAGAGAGAGAGAGAGAATGGAGGTGGAGTTGTCGGCCATGGAGCTGCGCCGGCCTGGAGCTGCTACGGCCTTGGAGCTGCGCCGGCCTGGAGCTGCTACGGCCATGAAGCTTCGCCGGCCATGGAGCTGCGCCGGCCATGGAGCTGCTACGACCATGGAGCTGCTACTAGGAGGAGGAGGTGTTGGCCGGAGCTACTGAAGTGGCCGTAGTGGCGAGCACGGAGTTGGCGTTGGAGCTGTCCGAGCATGGTGGCCGAGCTGTTGGAGTTATGGTGGAGAAGCTCGAGGGTTGTTGCCGGTTCCAGGAACTGCTCCGGTCATGGAGCTGGTACTAGGAGGAGGAGGTGTTGGCTGGAGCTACTGAAGTGGCCGGAGTGGCGAGCACGGCGGTGGCGTTGGATCTTCCCGAGCATGGTGGCCGAGCTGCTGGAGTTGAGGTGGAGAAGCTCGAGGGTTGTTGTCGGTTCCATACATGGTGCTTGCTGGAGCTTCGTGGTGGAGGCCGGAGCAATTGGCCAATCTTGGTGTCGACCCCAAGCCCTGTTCATCTTCCCGTTCGGCCAGAGAAATAGCTCCCGCAAGATTAGGGCTTGGATCCACCCGCACCTCCCCGACATCTACGCTGCACCAGGAGAAGTAGCCGCCCGATATCTACCCACGTTCCTGCCGCTCCGCACGTCGCACGGCTTGCCATCATCTTCCGCTGCCACGATCTACTCTTCCCACGTGTTTTCTAGACCTGTCCATGCTTCTGCCATGGCCACTTCCCTGTTTTATTTTCAGTTTTTGTTCGTTTCTGTTTTTGAACCCTATATAAAGGGTTGTCTGTATGCTATGTTTTTTTTGGTGAATATTGATGTTGATGAACTTATTGATTGTTGCATTTGATGATTCATGTTGAGGAGTGTTGTAAGTGAGATTAGGAGTGATTGTTAATGAGATTTCCGGTTGAGTTTTTGTTGTACATAAGAGTTAATTTCTGTCTGAGAATTGCCACCATTTGAGATTGTTAGATATGGATTTATGCCTACTGTAACACTGTTTGTGTTGGTTTTCCCATTGGAAGAAGACGAACAATATAACTTGAGTGTTGCTGCCGTGAGTTGTGGAATTCCATTTGAGAGGGGAGAATTTAATGTTACTGAGTATAGGAGTTGTGAAAAATTAATGTTGTGTGATTGTTGAATGAAAGATTTTACTATTGTTGCTCTCTTCGCTTAGAGAAAAACAGTGGATTGAAAAAATGAATATGGCCTCATCTCCCTCTCCGACGATGTTGAGCACAACATGAGTGGTGCTAGCGGAATAGTTGAAGCGTCCAAAGACCTCCCGTAGCATCAAGCATGGGCGAAGCCCGTGTGCAGGCGGGTGAAGCCCGCCTGATGCGGCCGAAGGCCGCCCGAGAGCATCGAGCATGGGCGTAGCCCGTGCGAAGATGCTCGTACATGCATATGCATCTTCACGTGTCTATATATATGCACATATATATAGTTAAAAACAAAATAATAAAATTTAAATCAAATTTTTTTATAGTTTTTGTAGAGAAGAGAAAAATCCACCTTATATATATGTTCACTTGTGTAAAATACAAAGAATGAGTGCAAATATATAGATGAGAGAAAGAGAGAGCAAGTTCCTATATAAGATGTTGCTGGAGCGTATAGATCATATGCACCCAGCTTGGACAAACACTGGTAGAACAAGGTACTTATAAAACTTTTGTGAGAATATCAGCAACTTGATCAGTGCCCGGAACATGCTTTAATTCTAGTTTCTTCTTTTGAACTTTTTCCCATATGAAGTGACAGTCAACCTCGATATGTTTCGTACGCTCGTGAAACACCAGGTTCTTTGCTATGTGTATGGCCGCTTGACTATCACAAAATAGAACAGCAGATGAAGGAAGTTTTACTCCCAAGTCAGAAAGAAGGCTTTCAAGCCATGTAAGTTCAGAGACAACCGATGCCATCGATCGGTATTCAGCTTCCGCGGAGAATCGAGCGACCACGACTTGTTTTTTACTTTTCCATGTAATGAGATGACCTCCAAAATAAGTACAGAACCCACTGGTCGACCGCCAATCGTCCAGGGAACCAGCGTAGTCGGCATCAGAGTAAGCAACCAATGCTGGGGCAGAGGTGGAGGTTTTGTATACAAGCCCTTGACCCAGAGCTGCCTTAAGGTACCGGAGAATCCGTTCAACAGCTTGGAGATGAGAAACCCGGGGAGCATGCATGAACCAACTAACAACCCCAACAACAAATGATATATCAGGCCTCGTGACTGTTAGGTAGATCAAATTTCCGATAAGGCGTCTATAGTATTCCGGGTTCTGGAGAAGCAGATCATTATCAGATGCATGAGCACAGAGCTTGTGATTTGCCTCCATTGGGGTATTAGCTGGCTTACAACCAGACTGACCAGCATCTTTGAGAAGATCGAGACAATACTTCCGTTGGGTGAGTACAAGCCCATCCGGTCGTCGTGCGACCTCAAGACCGAGAAAGTAGCGAAGATGCCCTAGGTCTTTGGTCTGAAACACGGTGCTCAGATGCTGTTTGACCGCTTGAATCCCCTTTGAGTCATCCCCAGTAAGTAGGATGTCGTTAACATAAACTAACAGAAGGACGGTTCCAGTTGCCCTGTGTCGGGTGAAAAGGGAGAAGTCAGTAGAACTCTGCTGAATTTTTCAAACCACGCCCGAGGGAATTGTTTGAGACCATAGATGGATTTCTGTAGAAGACACACCTGAGACTCCCCCGTGGTCTCAAACCCGGGCGGTTGGCGCATGTAGACGGTTTCCTGAAGATCGCCATTCAAAAACGCATTCTTGATATCGAGCTGATGAAGGGGCCAGCGGCGGTGTACAGCCACAGAGAGAAACACACGAACCGTGTTGAGCTTGGTCACCGGAGAGAAAGTTTCCTCATAATCAAGACCGTGCTGCTGAGTGAAGCCACGGGCCACCAGTCGGGCCTTCAGTCGGGCAATAGTGCCATCCAGAGCATGTTTGATGACAAAAATCCATTTACACCCAACAGGGTGCTGACCGGGAGGTAAAGGGACCAAGGCCCAGGTCTGGTTGGCCCAAAGGGCCGTCATTTCTTCCTCCATAGCAGCCCGCCAGCCTGGATGTTGAAGCGCCTCCTGCACAGAGTTAGGGACAGAGACAGAGGATAATGATGTGGCAAAGTGACGAAGTGGCGGTGATAGGCGATGTAGAGAGACGTAATTTGCCAGCGGGTGAGCGGTGGAGGCAGGAACCGGAGCAGCAGGTGGTGGAGCATCAGAGGTCGAAGCCGACTGCAGTGGGGCACCGGGATGAGTAGAACGACGGGAATAGACCCGAATGACAGGTGGAGGCGGACGGGCCGGAGGCTGGGCAGGAGGAGGACGAGGAGATGAGGAGGAGCGGGGAACAGGGATGATAGGATGAACGACGGGCTCTGGAATGGGGACGACATCCAAAGCAGAAAAGAAGGGAAGATCTTCCCGGAAAGTGACGTCCGCAGAGACAGTAACCTTGCGGGTTGTAGGTGAATAGCACACATACCCCTTTTGAGTGCGCGAGTAACCTACAAAAATATGTTTGGCCGCACGGGGATCCAGTTTGTCGGTAGAGGGGCCGAGGTGGTAAACATAGCAAGTACACCCAAATATTCGAGGAGTAACGGGAAAAGGCGGAGTGGAGGGAAATAAGAGACTGAACGGAGTAGCATTCTTGAGGACGGTAGACGGTTGATAAGAAAGCAGGCTGTGGAGAGCGCAAAGTTTCAGTATGGTTTGGGAACCTGCATTTGAAGCATAAGGGAGCGAGCTACATCAAGAAGGTGACGATTCTTGCGCTCGGCGACACCATTCTGTTGTGGAGTATACGCACACGAGGTTTGGTGAATAATGCCGAAGTCAGAGCAGAGGGTCGCGAAGTCATGACCCGTGTATTCTCGTGCATTGTCGGTACGAATAGTGCGAATGGGCACAGAAAATTGAGTGCGAGTCTCAAGAATGAATGCCCGGAAGACGCGGGGAAGCTCAGAACGATTGCGAAGAAGATACAACCATGTCATGCGCGAGTAATCATCAATAAATGTAAGGAAGTACCGATAGCCAGAAATACTACTAATCTTGTACGGACCCCAGATATCGGAGTGTACTAAAATAAAAGGAGCGGAGCTCCGAGTACAATGAGAAGGAAACGATGAGCGTGGCTGTTTGCCAAAAATACAGGTTTCACACTGAAAAGCAGGAAGAGATACATCCGGGAGAGCCTTCTGGTGGACAGGGAGAGGAGCATGACCAAGACGTCGATGCCAATCTGATGAGGAGACAGAGGCGAGGAGAGTAGGAGAGTCATCAAGAAGGTAAAGCCCGTTCTGCAGTCGCCCCCTACCAATGATAGTCCGCGTCTGTTGATCCTGTATCAGAAAAGAAGAAGAAGTAAAGGTCACTGAGCAATGTAAATCAGTAGTAAGGAGACCAACTGAAAGTAAATTGAAAGGAGAGCCCGGAACATGAAGAGCCGAGCGCAGGAGAAGAGAAGAGGTGAGAGGAATATCAGCACATCTAGAGACAGGGACAGAAGCCCCATTGGACACAGTAATGTACTTCGGGTGAGGGGAAGACAAGTACTGAGGCGGTCGAATAGAGGTGATGTGATGAGTGGCACCAGAATCGAGGATCCATCGCGGGCCAGAGGAGAGGCAGGCGATACCTTCATTGGAGATGGAGGCAGCGGAGGCAATCGAGGCTGGCGGGCGGTTGAGCAGACCATGAAGATGCTGGAGCTGGAGGCGAACCTCGTCGAGGTCAGTACGAGTGGGAGAGGAGTCGGTGGCAGCAACAGACGCCTGCGGACGAGGAGGGCGACCATGCTTGCGATAGCACGTGGCTTCAAGATGCCCATCTTTGCCGCAGAACGAGCACTTAGGCCGAGGCCGTCCACCTCGACCACGTCCCCGAGAATCAGAGCGGCCTCCACGGACTGAAGAGGGAGGAGGCAGTAAAGGAGGAGGGACCTGCTGGGCAAGAGCCGGAGAAGGAGGTCCAGACACATCCGGAGGCGGGGTGACTTTGAGAAGCATTGAGCACACATTTGAGAATGACGGTGTAACAGTAGAGGAGAGGATGTGAGCCCGTACACTGTGAAGGTGATGGGGTAGCCGAGCCATCATCATAGCTATACCCACAGCTTCCTTTTGGATACGTTGGGCAGCAAGGTCTACAGTAGGAGGCTGATGTAGGATCCACGCCTCGACCAAAGACCGAGCCTGAGCAACAAAGGAGGTCAGATCGGTCGTACCACTGCTATCAAGGGCCTGGAGAGCGATGATAATGTCATACAGATGGTGGAGACTATCCTTGCCAGAGTAAAGGGTATGGAGCTCGTACCACATGCTTTGGCCGTCTCGTGGTACATGGTCAGGCGATAGGATTCGCTATCAAGAGAATTAAGGATCCATGTCTGCACACGACCATCATTGCGTAACCAATCATCAGTAGGAGTACCGGTAACCACCTGGGTCAAGTGATGAAGAAACCCCTTGGATTGCAGGACCCGGCAAACAAAATGTGCCCATTCGACAAAATTCTTCTTGCCAGTCAGAGATATAGTAGTAATACGGAGTTCATCCCGTATTTCTGGAATAGAGGTCGGGCGGTCTGTAGGAGAAGCCGCCGTGCCGGTAGAATCAGCAGAACTCATGGAGGAGAAGCGGCTAGGAGAGCAAACCGGCAAGAGAGGAGTTCGCGCGACTAGAACGGAGACCGCCTGGTCATGATGTAAAGACACCAGCGGCAGGAGGAGGCCGCGATCAGAGGCGGATAGAGACCAGCGGACAGAGACAATCCGCGCGGATAGACAAAGAAGGCGGGGTCCCAGTAGAAGAGGACGCCGGCGGACAGAGAACAAACCGTGCAGATAGGAGGAGAAGAAGACCGCGACCTAAATGCGGGAGGCAACAGTCCGCACGGTCAGGTTGAGCACAGCAGTGGTTAGAGAAGGAGGCCACGAGCGGGCAGAGAAAAGAGTCCCCGAGGAGAGAACACTCAAGCAGATAAAAGGAGGAGGAGAAGATCGCGACCTAAATGCGGGAAGCAACAGTCCGCACGGTCAGGCTGATCACAACAGCGGTCAGAGAAGGAGGCCACGAGTGGGCAGAGAGAAGAGACCGCGAGTAAAGAAGACTCAAGCGGATAGCAAGAGGCAGCGGAGAGCAACAAGCCGTGGCGAGCAAAGAACCCAACAACAAGGCTGAAAGCGACGAGCAGGAACAGGCCTCAGTCCGCATGAGAAGGATTCCGCGACAAGGCGGAAAAATGGCGAGCAGGAAGTGGCCGCAGGAGGTCGCGCCGGATAGCAGGAGGTAGACCGCGCGAGAAGAGAGGCAGTCTGGACCAGGAACAGAAGAGAGAGGTGGACCCCACAGGAAGGCTATAAGAGGCCTGAGGGGAGAGGTAGAACCACGGAGAGGAGAGGGAAGAAGAGAAGCAAAGCGGATAGCCAAGACAGGCCGCAAGAGACCGAGCGGCAAGGGCGAGCAGCGGACAGACGGACAGTACGCAGCAGGCCGCAGGCACCGAAGAGAGACCACAGGCAGATAGGCGGTTAAGGAGAGGGAAGCCGCCCAAGGAGGACCGATCGCTCTGATACCATGTAGAGAAGAGAAAAATCCACCTTGTATATATGTTCACTTGTGTAAAATACAAAGAATGAGTACAAATATATAGATGAGAGAAAGAGAGAGCTAGTTCCTATACAAGATGTGGAACTAAAAAGGAGAGAGAAAAAATCAATAAAGATACAAAATGGGCCTAGTTAAATGGGCTTCTCTAACAGTTTTAACAAAAAAGATACTTAAAAATGAAGCACATTTTGTTACTATAATAAACAAACACCGCTTGTTGCATTTATGATTCACAAAATTTTGTGTTTTAAAACACACAGAAGTCCTTTGTTACTTTATAAAAACATACTCTATCATAATATGCGGAACGATCTAGCAAGTCCAAGTGTATCTACAGACTAGAATAACAAGTGTATCCGCCGAGTATCGGGAACGTACCGGTGCCGGATACGTATCCGGTACGGGTATGTGTTCCTTAAGGAAGTTTCAGTGCTTCATAATCTTTGGTTTATCCTTTACATCTTGTGCCTTTGGTTTTAATTTTAAATCTGCCTCATCGATTGTTTTTTTGTTCCTAGTTGTATGCAATTATTATGCACTTTATGCTTTGTTGTTTTACAATATATCCATAACCACACTAGTTATCGAAGTTTTTGTTCCAAAATCCACATTCATACAAAACATCTGGTTTCATTGTTTTTTTTGTAGAGCTTAGCTTTGAAAAATATATATCCATAATGATTTTAAGACAACTTTTTCAATTTTAATCAATGATATTTTTTTTCTTATTTTTATGAATTGTGTACATGAGCAAAAAATAAGAGTTGCGGAGATGAGAATGCTTAGGTGGTTGTGTGGACACACAAGACTGGATAAAATTAGGAATGAATGTATCAAGGATAAGACAGGAGTGACACCAATTTTAGAGTTGTGAGAAGCTCGACTAAGATGGTTTGGACACGTACAAAGGAGACCATTAGAGACACCTATTAGGCGTTGTGAGAGTTTAGCCACTAGGCATGTTAAACGGGGATGGGGTAGACCAATTAAGATTTGGAATGAAACTATAAAGAAAGACATGATGTACTTAGGCATTAGTGAGATTATGACTAAAGATAGGGCACAATGGCGACAAAGGATTCATATAGCCGACCCCACTATAGTGGGATAAAGACTTGAGTGTTGTTGTATTTATGCGAATATTGTGTTTCATGCACCACATATTTACAAATCACGGTATCTTGAAAAGGCATGTAAATGATTGTAATTAACATACTTAATCTATCATCTTTTTTTGGGCAGAAAAACACACTTCAATCTATTCAAGTTCATTTGGTTGTTGCATCAATAACGTTAGTTCATGCATAACTTCACTCACTTTTAGCCAAGTTACTCCTTGTCTGCCATTTTTTCCCTTGTGTTTTTCACATTTGTTTGTTGTAACCTTCTTATCAGTAATTTGTTTTTGTTCCTTTAAGTGGAGGTACATCATTTAGATAGAATTAGGCTTCGTTTGATTAGGCGGAAGGAGATGGGGCCGCTGATCGAGCTGGAGAGGGGAGGCTGTCGATCGAAACAAAGATTTTTTCCTTCGTTTTCCATGGCCGGCGGGAGGAAATGCGGCAAACGCCGCCGCCGGGCATTTGGTTACCCGCCGTGCCGCGGTGTTTACCGCAAACGGCGGGTCCAAACGCTGCGCCAAACAAAGCCTTAGTTATGTGCTGCATCTGGTAATGTCTTTTAACTCCTAAATCAAGTACTTCATGCCCAAATCATTGAGTCTATTTCTACACCATTATCTTCATTATAAGCCACTCTCATTATCTCTTTAATATTTACAAGTGACAGACACAGGGCTCCGCCCCTACGACCAACCGTGATAGTACCCCGGCGCTCGTGGCGCTCGCAAACCCTCAAGCACTATACTCCGCTTGTCGCTCGCTTTTTCCGTGTGCACGGGTGTTGTGACCGGTAGGTACAACACATTTTTTATTGTATGTAAGAGCCTTCACCTAAAAGAAAAAAGATATAAATTAAAGAAAATGAAAATTTTATAATAAAGAGAGGTAAAATCGAAAAGCTGAATGTTTAACCAAAGATAAGTTTTCTTTTTTAATATAATATAGATGAGTCGCATCATATTCTTGTAAGTTTTATCTCATTTTCATCTTTGACATTTTCATCTTTAACATTTTCATCTTTGCTATATTGAATTAATTGTTTTGACTAGGTATGCACAACACTACTCTCAATTGTCATTTTATATACTTACCGTTAAAGCCCAAACAAAATAGTTCATATTTTCTGCCCATTTTTCTTCTCTCTAGTCTTCCATTATTCCACATCTCCAATGGAGTGTTTGAGGGTCCTCCTCTCTTGTATAAATGTACTTGTATATTGTATAATTTTATTCTTCTAAATGGAAATTAAAACTCTACATGTTAATATTTCCTGCTCACACCTGCCTTCCTAAATTGGATTCTTGCGAGTTGACTCTTCAAAAAGAATTAAAAGAACCCACACTCACTAATTCCTTACATGCCCACCTGCTCTTTGGAACTTCTCGCGTGCCTGTGTCAGAAGAAGCAATTCTCGCGCAACCTTCTCTATTTGCTGGCCACCTAAGCCCTCACAGCTGCCCAAAGCCCTCGCCGAATACCTCTTTGTCGAGCTTTGTTTCTCGCGACCTTTCCTCCCACTAAATAGATAAATGACGGGCTCTATATCCCGTCGCACAAGTCGTTGTCGATCAGGTTGCTGCTAACCCAGCGATGATTCCCAAAAGATCTCTGCTTGCCCACAAACTCCCTGCTAACGCATGAGCTCATCCAAGCTATCTCGCAAGCTCTTCCTTGCGACCCACCCACGAGCTCCCTTTCTCCTGTGACTTTGCTAAGCGAATTCCTATCACCTAATTTGCTCGCCCATTATTCCTTGATGGTCGGATCTTCTTCTCTTACTGAGCATGTGTGCTCCCGATTGCAAGTCACTTCCAC
This sequence comes from Platanthera zijinensis, assembly GCA_039513925.1. Classification (NCBI taxonomy): domain Eukaryota; kingdom Viridiplantae; phylum Streptophyta; class Magnoliopsida; order Asparagales; family Orchidaceae; genus Platanthera; species Platanthera zijinensis. The sequence continues at coordinate 56,860,386 of CM077080.1, read as the reverse complement.
TCAATTGAATGAGACAAACTATCCTGTTTGGTCACGATCCTTTCGGATTTTCATCACCTCCCAGGAACGCCTCCCTCATCTCCAGGCCCGCCTTCGACTAGGGGTGCAAGTTGAGTTGAGCCGGTTCGAAAGCTCGATGAGCCGGCTCGAAAAAAGCTCGACCCGAGCTCAAGCCTTAGAGCCCGAGCTCGAGCCTGTGGAGCTCGAGCTCGAGCCTTTGGAGATCGATGGGCTCGAGCTCGATTACGAGTCGAATTCAAGCTCATCTAGTGTTGTTCATGAGCTCGCGAGTTGGCTCGCTAGCTTTTTATTTATACATTTAAAAAAAATAAAAAAAATAAAGCTCATGAGCTAAAAAGCTCGAGAGCAGCTCGAGTTTGCGAGATCGAAATTCGCTCGATAAGTTGGCATTGAGCTCGAGCTCGAGCTGGGATAAATGAGCTCGTCGAGCTCGAGCTCGAAATGAAAAACTCGAGCTCGAGCTTGGAAATTTTGCCAAGCTCGACTCGAGCTCGACTCGTTTGCACCCCTACCTTCGACTCTTCTGGTTGGTGATATAACCAAGCTTAAGGAAAAGGAAGACTGGCTTGTTCAAGATGCCATTGTTATTGGCTTCTCCCGACTGTTAACAATATTCTCATTAATCTTTAAAGAACGAAGGTGATTTGGGTCACCTTGCAGATCTATACTCCTTTTAAAAGAATCTTTCTCATATATTTGATCTGCATCAACAATTGGGCATCCTACACCTCGAGGACCTGCCCTCATTAACAAATCATTATTTCATATTCAAAGGGCTATATGGTGAGGTCGGTGTATATCACCCTCTGAGTACATATATGACAATTCTACAACGACAACGAGATGAACTAACTCTTGTTTTTTCTTTTTGGCTACTTTTCCACCGTCATGTGACTCCATCAAACATCAGATACTCGCTTATAATCCTCTCCCTACCCTAACTAAAGTTTATGCTAAACTTTCTCGCCTGCCTACCACACCAAATTCTCTTGGAGAGGCTTCTGCTCTTGCTGTTTCTCCTGGAGGTTGTGACCATGGACGAGGACGAGCTACTCGTGGTCGAGGTCTATTGCAACATTCCTCTTGCAAGTGCGGTTATTATGGATACACAAATCACTCTGAGGAGAAATGTTGAAAAAAACATGAAAAACCTGAATGGGCCAGCCAAGCCTCCACTGCACTAACTGCCACTACACTAACTGCCACTGCACTAACTGCCCCTGAGAATACTTCTCGAACAACAGTCTCTCTTGATGCTTTGGACATAGTGCGCCTTGAACGTCTTTTCCGTGCATAAGACTCTGCTCAACCATCTCCACCTCAAGCTGTGGTGGCCTGTCATGACAGTGGTAAAGTTGAATGCTCTACCGCTAGAACATCTGCGAAGTAGATCCTTAACTCTGGGGCTTCAACTCATATCCCAGGTCAAAATCACTCTTCAATTGGTTGTGCAATTCCTTTGCACATTCTACTGTAATGCGAGCACATGGATTCTCGTCTGCTGTAATTGGTGTTGGTGATATTGACTCCCACATGCCATTAGCTTATGTCGTAACACCCCGGTCTTCTGTGGGTATATTATAGGTCTGCAGACCAGTGACCCCAACCCATCTCCAAAATCTGATTTGCCGCAGCTGCTAATTCCAATGGCGGGTTGTTGAGGATGGGGCTTGAACCCTAGACCTCCTAGATAAGGGATCTCTAAACTGCTCCTTATCACCAACTAAACTGCTCCTTATCACCAACTAAACTGCTCCTTATCCCCAACTAACCTGCGACCAATCAGATCCGTGGAGATGGTTTGTGGTCTGTTAGAAAAAAGATTTGTAAATGCCCAATACTAGGCTCATCTTGGGTCCTCTTCCTCCTTTGTTTTAATCACATATCTTGGATCCTAAACGACGATCCTACCGTTTCTATGGTGCACGCAATCTAGGCTTCCCCGAAGATCGTATCCCCCGTAAAAATCGTAAGATCGTACGATCTTACGTGCAAAAACGTGTTTTTGACAACATTGGCTGGCGGGGCTGCGGACATGACATCGTTTGTTGCTCGTGCTAAGACTCTTGCGGAGGCCTGGATTCAGCATCAACCTTCTACCACTGATCTTGCTGCTCAGCGAGCACAAAAGGAGGCTGTTTGCATTGCTATGATGATGGCTCGTGTCCCGACACATCTTTAGAGTATCCGTGCTCAGGTTCTGGCTTCGGCCACTACTCCTTATCTGATGTTTGCTCTATGCTCCTTCGAGTGTCCCCGCCCTCGGATACTCCTGCACCCTCCTCTCTGACCCTTCTCCAGCAGACCCTTCCCCCCTTATTTCCGCCACCGTCTTCTGCTCGTGGTGGACGTTCGAGCTCCCGCAGAAGGGGGCGTGGTGGTCGGGGCCGCCCAAAGTGTTCCTATTGCGTCCGGGACGGCCACACTAAGGCCGTTTGCTATAAGAAACATGGCTACCCTCCTCGTCCGACTGCTACTGTTGCAGCTGACGGCTATTCTGCCACAGGCACCGACCTCGAGGTCGTTCGCCTCCAGCTACAGCAACTCCATGGGATGCTCAGCCCTCCATCCGCTTTTGTTGCCTCCACCTCCACTGCAGGTATGGCTTGTTTTTCCTCAGTCCGCGCTGGATCTTGGAATCGGGTGCCACTCATCACATCACCTCACTGCGGCTGCCCAAGTTCTCAGATGCTCCTCATCCGAAGTGTATCACCGTGTCTAATGGGGCGATTGTTCCGGTCTCCGGCTGTGCTAACTTCTCCCTCAACCCCTCCATCTCTCTTCGCCCGGCTTTTTATGTTTCGGGCTCCCCATTTAATTTACTTTCTGTTGGTCGTCTTACTAACGATATGGATTGCTCTGTCACATTCACCTCTTCTGCCTTTTTGATACAGGATCGGCGGACGCGGATTACCATTGGTAAGGGTCAACTGCAAAACGGGCTCTACCTTCTCGATGCCTCTCCTACCATCTTTTCCTCCGTCTCCTCCGTTGATTGGCATCACCGTCTTGGGCATGCCCCTCTGCCAGTCCTCCAGAAGGCGCTTCCTGATGTATCTCTTCCTTCCTTTCAATGTGATTCTTGTATTTTCGGCAAGCAACCACATTCTTCTTTTTCCGCACATTGTACTCGGAGCTCGGCTCCTTTTGATTTACTGCACTCCGGTGTTTGGGGTCCTTTCAAAATTACTAGTATTTCCGATTATCGCTACTTTATCACCTTTATTGATGATTACTCTCGCACGACGTGACTTTACTTACTTCGTTATCGCTCCGCCTCGCGTGTTCCGGGATTTTGTGCTAGAGACTCGTACGCAATTCTTCACTACCATAAAAACGTTGCGTACTGACAATGCTCGCGAGTACACTAGCCACGAATTTGCAAAACTGTAGTTCGGTATTATTCATCAGACATCCTGTGCCTACACCCCCCAGCAAAATGGCATTGCCGAACGGAAGAACCGACACCTGCTTGACGTTGTCCGCTCCCTCATGCTTCACATGCATGTTCCCAAAATTTACTGGAACTTTGCGGTCTCTATTGCTTGCTTCCTCATCAACCGTCTCCCTTCCTTGGTTCTCCACCATGCCACTCCGTTCAGCCTCCTCTTTCCCTCCGCTCCGGCTTTCCCTATTACACCCAGGGTCTTTGGCTGCACCTGCTTCGTCCATCTTTTGGGTCCGTCCACAGACAAGTTGGATCCCCGTGCAGCTAAACAAATTTTCGTCGGCTATTCCCGTACTCAGAAAGGCTATGAGTGTTATTCTCCGGCTACCCGGAAGGTCTCCGTATCTGCTGATGTTACCTTCCGGAAGGATCAACCTTTCTTCTCTCCTCCTCTACCCACTCCTCTACCACCGACCCCTCTACCGCCATCCCTCCCACGACCTGTCATCACCGTTACTACGCCGCTTCCACAGGTTCTTCCTGACCCAGCTCCTGCTCCTTCCAAGCCGCCTGTTATCTGTGTCCACACTCGCTGCCCTCCTCATTCTGTTGCCCCTATGCAGTCGGCCTCGACCTCGACTTCTCCATGCCCTGCTGATCCGGTGCCCGCCTCTGCTGCTCATCCAATGACGAATTTTGTCTCCCTGCATCGCCTCTCTCCCCACCTTCGGACATTTGCTACTTCACTGTCCTCGGTTTTTGTTCCTACCTCTGTGCAAGAGGCGCTCCAACATCCTGGCTGGCGGGCCTCCATGAAGGAGGAAATGACTGCTCTCTAGGCAAATCAGACATGGACTCTCGCCCCCCGTCCTCCGGGTCAGAAACCGGTTGGGTGTAAGTGGGTCTTTGGCATCAAACATGTTGCTGATGAGACAATTGACCGACTTAAAGCTCGTCTGGTGGCTCGTGGCTTCACCCAACAACAGAGGCTTGACTATGAAGAAACTTTTTCTCCCGTGGCCAAACTCAACACCGTTCGAGTCCTCATCTCCGTGGCTGTCCATCGCCGGTGGCCCTTACTCCAACTGGATATTAAGAATGTCTTTCTGAATGGCGATCTTCAGGAAACAGTGTATATACAGCAACCTCCCAGGTTTGAGACCACGGGGGAGTCTCAGGTCTGTCGCCTTATGAAAGCTCTGTATGGTCTCAAACAATCCCCACGGGCATGGTTTGACAAGTTCAGTAAGGCCCTTCGGGAGGTTGGTTTTACTCGGAGCTCGACAGACTTCTCGTTGTTCACTCGTCATCGAACAATGGGAACGGTTCTTCTATTAGTATACATTGACGATATCATTATTACTGGAGACGACTCGAAAGGAATACAAGAGGTCAAACTACACCTGAGCACAGTTTTTCAAACAAAAGATCTGGGGCTCATTCGGTACTTCTTGGGTCTTGAGGTTGCCAGACGGCCGGATGGTCTCGTCCTCTCTCAGCGGAAGTATTGATGTAGGGATGTCTCTTCGAGTCACGTCGCGTGACCGCGACAACGCTTGACACGATCTACGACCTCTAGTCCGCACACTAACGTAAACGCAGCCACCACAATTATTCTACTTATCGCACGCGCTAACAATACGGATCGCCGTTCCGCAATTAGATCGAGTGTCGGCTATAGGCCGAACTCTTTCCGGCTAAAAGGGATAATATTGATCCCGGACGAGCTTTTGGGTTGTACCAAAATAGATCCACCAAGAACAAACGATTCGAAAGGTGGTTGGATCTATCCCAACAAAAAGAAAGCGAGGAGTGCCAAATCCTTTTACGATTCCTTCGGAAAACCAAACGAAAAATACTAATCTATTATTTGTTAGCTACGAAGAAATAACAATTTCGGAAATCAACGCAAAATTCGTCCACCACTAGAATTATCTAAGAAGAGAAAACTCTAGTGTAGAATTTCGTTACCCCTCTCGGAATGATAGATCCGAGATGCGCGGATCCACCGGATATGATCGCTTCTCCTTTGATGTCCACGGAAGAGCGTTATGGATGACGAACCTTGAAATCCTTTTCACGTCACGCCGGCGAGGATTCTCTAGAAGACCTCCTTCCTTGCAAGACCTTGATGTGGCCGAACCTCCTTGAGGAGAGGATCACCTCTCGGTTTTGAGGTGGGGAGGCAATGAGCCGTCGGCTAGGGTAGGGGGATGTAGAGGAGGTGGCGGCTAGGGATGAGAGGAGAAGGAGTGTGGCCGATCTCTTGAAGAGGGAGAGGGGAAGGCCGTCGGTTTGGAGAGGAGGGATAGGTAGGGGCGGCGGCTATGATGAGGGCAAGGGAGAGAAGGAGGGAGAACAAGAAAATTAGGTTTAGGAAATCTCAATTTTCAATTCAATAATAATCTACTCAATATGAAAGAGTCTTAGCCTTATATAGGCTTACATCCCAAATGTAAAAAACTAGTGGCTAAATACACACCACATAAAATGAAATGCAGGAAATAAAATATTGTTTTTAAAATAGCCACTCATGAAAAGGCTATTAGCACACCATAAAGAAAAATATTCAAACACGAGTTTTGTTGCGAGGGCGAAGCCCGTAGCCATGACCGCTACGTCGTCGCAAGTCTTTTGCTGGTATATCTTCAACCTCCTCACTCCTCGATGGTCCATCCTCAAGTGCTCCAAGTGCTCCAAGTGCTCCATCATGATGGCCTTCGCCATCAATCCTCCTCCGCTCAAAAGGACTCATCTCCGATGAGTGGTCAGAGAGATAGCGGTGTAGGAGGTCCGCGTCAAGAAGATCCAACTGTGCAGTCGAGAGCCAAGAGTCGTCCGAAGCCGGACGACCACGCCAACGAACCAAGAACCTGTGAACGTCGCCATCTGTAGTGGGAACAACATCATCCTGCAAAATCTTGTCAGGCAAGAAATCTGTCCGGGGAAACCTCGGAAAAGCGTTAGGTGAAGCAGAAAAACAATTTTCATCATCAATAAACTGCATACCTTCCGTAGATTTCGTAGGAGAAAGCGATCCAGATTTTAACTCACCCCCCACCCCATTAGAATTTTTCGTAGCAATATGAAACGGAGAGATAGACAATTCAGGTGGTGGAGCGACAAAAAGCGTTAAATCGGAAATGTTAAACACAGGGGAGATTCCCCAATCAGTAGGTAACTCTAACAAATAAGCATTTTCGCCTAATTTCTTCAAGATTCGAAAAGGACCGGCTTTCTTGTTCGCTAATTTTTTTATGGTGCCCGAAGGCATCCGTTCAGGGATTAGACGAACCATAACCAAATCGCCTATGTTCAAAGAGACTACTCGCCGATGTACATTAGCATTCGCTTGATAAATAGAATATTGCTTAGCTAACGTCTTGCCAATGTGCTCGTGGAGAGTGTGAACATGTGAAGCGAAGTCTAGTGCAAATTGACTTGACTGAAAAGACGGTGGTAACGGAATCAAGTCAAGTGGCACTGGCGCTTTATAACCATGCACTATCTCATTCGGGGACAGCTCAGTGGACCGGTTCTTAGAATTATTGTACGCTAGCTGGGCATGCGGGAGGATGAGATCCCATGTACCTTTATGTTCGCCCACTAAACAACGAAGTAACCCTCCCAAGCTGCGGTTGACGACTTCCGTTTGCCCATCCGTTTGGGGATGATAGGCCGACGAAAATAACAGTTTTGTGCCCATTAATTTCCAGAGTGTCTTCCAAAAGTAGCTTGTAAACTTTACATCTCGATCACTCACTATCGTCTTGGGTACACCTCGATGTGCTACCACCTCTTTGAAAAATAATTTGGCTACATTTGAAGCATCGTAGGTGTTGTTGCTTGCGATAAAATATGCCATTTTTGAGAATCGGTCTACCACCACTAGTATGGAATCGTGACGCCTAAAAGTCATAGGTAAACCCAATATAAAATCCATGCTAACATCTTGCCATGGTACCGACGGAATCGGAAGGGGTGTGTAAAGACCCGCATTGGTCTTGTTTCCCTTAGCTAGTTGACAAACACGACAACTTCGGACAACTTTGTTGACCATGGGTTTGAGGCCCGGCCAAAAGAATTTATCTTCCACAAGTGTTATCGTTTTGTCTCGCCCAAAATGTCCGCCTAATCCCCCGCTATGTAACTCCCATATAATAAAATGTCGTAAAGACGACCGGGGAATGCATAATTGCACATGTCTAAATAGATATCCATCACGAATATAGAATGCCGAGATAGTGGTAGGGGAGTTGTCCTTAGCGGCGAGATAAATGTCCTTAAAGTCTGGGCAATGGATATATTCGTCCTTGATCCTGTCGAATCCTATGACTGACACTTCCATGGTATTTAATAACAGGGTGACTCTACTTAGCGCGTCCGCTACACGATTTAGTGTGCCCTTCAGATGCTTGATTATGAAGGTGTACTCCTGTAGATAAGCTATCCATTTTGCGTGTCGTGGACTAATCTTATTCTGAGAATTCACAAATTTGAGTGCCTCGTGGTCCGATAATATTACAAATTCTTTGGATATAAGGTAATGTCGCCAATGTTGGAGACATCGGATCACCGCGTAGAATTCACGATCATAATTTGAATAATTTAATTTCGGCCCGGCTAGTTTCTCACTAAAGTACCCTAGCGGGTGACCCTCTTGGCTTAACACTCCACCAATTCCTACCCCTGATGCGTCGCATGACAATTCAAAAACTTTACCAAAATCCGGTAATCGGAGTAAAGGAGCTTCAGACATTCGTTCCTTAATCGCTTGGAAGGCACTAGTGGCCGATTTCGTCCATATAAATTCTCCTTTTTTCATACATTCAGTTATGGGTGCCATAATACTACTAAAGTTCCGAATAAATCTTCGGTAAAACGTGGCCAACCCGTGGAAACTTCTAACGTCCCTAATATTCTTTGGTTCCGGCCATTCCTTAATCGCCTGGACCTTCTTGGGATCCACATGAATGCCATCTAAACTCACGATATATCCTAAGAACTCAACAGAAGGCACACCGAATGCGCATTTTTTAAGGTTGATAAATAATTTCTCTTTGCGCAACGTGGTAAGAATTGTTCTTAGATGAGTCTCATGATCCCGCGGCGAGATGCTAAAAACCAAGATGTCGTCAAAATAGACCACTACAAATTTTCCCATAAAAGGCTTAAAAATTTGGGTCATTAATCGTGAAAAAGTACTGGGTCCATTTGTAAGTCCTTCTCCAAGCACTAGCCATTCATATAGCCCATCCTTAGACTTGAAAGCCGTCTTCCATTCGTCTCCCTCCCGTATTCGTATTTGATGATAACCGCTCTTAAGGTCCAATTTAGAGAATATAGCGGCTCCTGATAGCATATCTAGTAGATCGTCCAAACGGGGTATAGGAAATCTATATTTGATCGTAATTTTATTTATAGCCCGATAATCGACACATAATCGCCACGTCTTATCTTTCTTCGGGACTAATAAGGCGGGGACGGCACAAGGACTTTTGCTGTGCCGAATAAATCCCTTCGCTAGCAGATCGGAAATTAATTTTTGTAACTCTTCATGGGAGGATGGGTTGAGTCTATAATGAGGCTGATTTGGCAATGACGATCCCGGGACAAAATCTATCTCATGTTGGATGTCGCGTATCGGTGGTAACGTGGGTGGTAAATCCACCGGATAAACATCCTTATATTCTTCCAAGAGATTTCGTAGCGACAATGGGAGGCTCTCAAAAATAGGTGACTCTTCCTTCGCTTGTAAACATACTAATGCGTATATAACGCCGTCCATGAAAGTCTCACGTTCTAGTTCCTTTTTACTAATCAAACTTATCGTTTTCTTTTCCACAGGCACCACTGTGTCTTTGGAACTAGATGATGAATCCTTAGGCGCAGATGGCCTCAAAACAATAGTCTTTCCATTAAATTTGAACTCGTAGGTGTTTGCGCGACCGAAGTGGGTCACGTCATAATCGTACAACCAAGGTCGTCCTAATAAAACATGGCACACGTCCATAGGAATGACGTCGCACCAAACTTTATCAACGTAGTTTTTCAACGTCAAAGGGACCAGGCATCGCTTAGAGACCGCTATGGATGTCTTGTTTACCCACGCAATTTTATAAGGATGTGGGTGCGGCTCGGTTACTAAGTGCATGCGAGTGATGGCGTTCTCCGATACTACGTTCATACAACTGCCGCTGTCGATAATTAACTTACACCATTTTTCACCGTCCTTAAAATTTAATGTAAATATATTTGTCCGGTTATATTCATCCAACGCTCGCGGTGTAGCTAAAATGCATCTCATCACCATCATGTAAGAATCGTCCTCTATGTCACTCGGTTCACGTTCAGATTCTGCGCCATAGTCGATGTCGGTAGGCTCGGTCGTGGAGTCTAATAGGGCTAACGGTTTGCTCTTAGTGGGACACTCGCTAGCATAGTGCCCTTGGATTCCGCAGGAATAACACGTGGCGTTAGTCTTGCTAATCCGTCCTATCGGCACTCGCTCGCCGGTGGGGTTTCTATTATTCCTAGCAGTAATAATAATGGACTCCGAATCCGTGGATCGATACTTTCCTTTATCACGCGAGGATGACGAAGGGTGCGGGCCTAAGATGGATTTCCCTTTCTGGAAATTACGTCCTTTGGACTTGTAGGCGTTATGCTTTTCAATATCCAAGGCGGCATTGAAGGTGGTGTTAAGGTCGGTGTGACCATAACGCAAGAGCTTCCCTTGTATATCCGGGTTGAGGCCCTTACGAAATCGTGAGAGTGTAACTTCGGGCATTTCACGAACATCGCAACGCACCATCATATCCTTAAGGCGTCCCATATAATCTGATACCGACGTATTCTCTTGCCGAAGGGTGGCTAAATCGTCGAACATCTGAGTTCGGTGATATGTGGGAACGTATTGATCGTGTAGTAGCGCTTTCATTGCGGTCCACCCAAGTGGGGGTGTTCCGTTTACCGTTCCTAGGCGCCTCTCTTCGTTTAACCAATATGTTTTGGCCCTTCCTAGTAGTTTCATACGTGCGACCTTCACTTTCTCAGCGTCAGTTAAGTCGTGCCATTCAAAATAGCACTCGATGTCCATGACCCAGTCTAGGAAAAGTTGGGGCTCTCCCATCCCATCATAGGAGGGTGCGTTCATTTTCACGGCCCTTGTCACATCAAACTCATAATGACCTCGGGGTGGGTACTCATCGTCTAGATCACGTGGGTGATTTTGTCGTTCCTCTCGCTGGTTGGCGGCCGGGGTTGGGGGCCCTGTCGGTTTCTGCCAACGCCGTTGTTTCGAGGCGCCGCTTGATTTACAGCGAGCCCTTCAACTAACTGAGTCAGTGCGTCAAACCTAGCGTTAAACTCGTCTCGGAGCTCGGCGATCGTGGCCGGAGCAGGCTCGTCGCCTTGGGTGTTGGCCATGTGTGAGGTGGAGGAAAGATATTCCGTGCCCAGCCTAGTGCGCATGAACGAACGGTACCAACAACAATTTTGTCCTGACTTAAATTACGCGTTTGATTTTTTTGACGCAAAACTAATGAGCAACAGAAAAATTTTTTTTAGACTTTTTTTCTTAAAAAAATGAGAAGAAAATTCAGAATTTTTTTTGTAATTTTCTGGAAAAAAATAAAATTTGTGATTTTTACTAAATGCAGCCCAAAATTCAGATTTTGACACGGTTCGTAACGAAAGTGCACAACGTAAAGGAAAAGACAACCCTATGATAAAAGTGAGGATGGTGTCGATTGGGAAATCAGCACAACCTCCCTCTGATACCAAATTGATGTAGGGATGTCTCTTCGAGTCACGTCGCGTGACCGCGACAACGCTTGACACGATCTACGACCTCTAGTCCGCACACTAACGTAAACGCAGCCACCACAATTATTCTACTTATCGCACGCGCTAACAATACGGATCGCCGTTCCGCAATTAGATCGAGTGTCGGCTATAGGCCGAACTCTTTCCGGCTAAAAGGGATAATATTGATCCCGGACGAGCTTTTGGGTTGTACCAAAATAGATCCACCAAGAACAAACGATTCGAAAGGTGGTTGGATCTATCCCAACAAAAAGAAAGCGAGGAGTGCCAAATCCTTTTACGATTCCTTCGGAAAACCAAACGAAAAATACTAATCTATTATTTGTTAGCTACGAAGAAATAACAATTTCGGAAATCAACGCAAAATTCGTCCACCACTAGAATTATCTAAGAAGAGAAAACTCTAGTGTAGAATTTCGTTACCCCTCTCGGAATGATAGATCCGAGATGCGCGGATCCACCGGATATGATCGCTTCTCCTTTGATGTCCACGGAAGAGCGTTATGGATGACGAACCTTGAAATCCTTTTCACGTCACGCCGGCGAGGATTCTCTAGAAGACCTCCTTCCTTGCAAGACCTTGATGTGGCCGAACCTCCTTGAGGAGAGGATCACCTCTCGGTTTTGAGGTGGGGAGGCAATGAGCCGTCGGCTAGGGTAGGGGGATGTAGAGGAGGTGGCGGCTAGGGATGAGAGGAGAAGGAGTGTGGCCGATCTCTTGAAGAGGGAGAGGGGAAGGCCGTCGGTTTGGAGAGGAGGGATAGGTAGGGGCGGCGGCTATGATGAGGGCAAGGGAGAGAAGGAGGAGAACAAGAAAATTAGGTTTAGGAAATCTCAATTTTCAATTCAATAATAATCTACTCAATATGAAAGAGTCTTAGCCTTATATAGGCTTACATCCCAAATGTAAAAAACTAGTGGCTAAATACACACCACATAAAATGAAATGCAGGAAATAAAATATTGTTTTTAAAATAGCCACTCATGAAAAGGCTATTAGCACACCATAAAGAAAAATATTCAAACACGAGTTTTGTTGCGAGGGCGAAGCCCGTAGCCATGACCGCTACGTCGTCGCAAGTCTTTTGCTGGTATATCTTCAACCTCCTCACTCCTCGATGGTCCATCCTCAAGTGCTCCAAGTGCTCCAAGTGCTCCATCATGATGGCCTTCGCCATCAAGTATTGCCTCGACCTCCTTCATGATGCTGGTTATTCAGCTTGTAAGCCGATTGACACCCCAATGGATACAAATCACAAGTTGTGCGCTTAGGCATCTGACTCAGATCTCCTACTCCAGAATCCAGAATACTATTGTCGTCTCATTGAGAAATTGATCTACCTCACAGTAACCAGACCGGATATTTCCTTCGCTGTTGGTATTGTCAGTCGATATATGCATTCCCCTCAGAGATCTCATCTTCAGACCGTTGAACGCATTCTCAGATACCTTAAAACGGCTCCTGGTCAAGGATTGATATACAAAACCTCATCTTCGGCTCCAACATTGGTGGCATATTCTGATGCTGATTATGCTGGTTCCCTTGATGATCGATGGTCAACCAGTGGTTTTTGCACATATTTTGGAGGACATTTGATTATCTAGCGAATCAAGAAACAAGCGGTCGTTGCTCGATCATCAACTGAGGCAGAATACCGGACAATGGCTTCGGTGGTTTCTGAACTAACTTGGCTTGAAAGTCTTCTTAACGATCTGGGTGTAAAGCTCCCTTTCCAACTGTCCTCCTCTGTGACAGCCAAGCTACTATACATATAGCCAAGAACCCGGTCTTCCACGAAAGAACAAAGCATATTGAAGTCGACTGCCACTTCATCCGGGAAAAGGGTCAAATGAAGAAGCTCGACCTGAAGCATGTTCCGGGGACTGAACAAGTTGCGGATGTCCTCACTAAGGCTCTTTCCAGCACCCTCTTCTATCAGTGCTTGTCCAAGCTTGGTGCATACGATTTGTACGCTCCAGCTTGCGGGGGAGTGTTAGAAAAGCCCATGAAATGGCCCATTATTGAGCCCCTTTATTTATTGTATTTCCTTCTTCTCTTCTTAATCTCACATCTTGTATAGGATTTTTTCTCACCTTCTCTCTTCTATATATTTGTATTCTCTCATTGTATTTACATACAAACAATATACATACAAGTTTTTAGCTCTTCCAACAACATCCATTAGGTAATTATGCATTATAAAAATTAATAGATCCTAAAAAAGGCATCTCTGTGTTGTCCCACTCCTTAGCTCCAACTGATTGTGATTGGTCCATCTGAGAAATCAGAGTAAATACCAAGTGAGTGACAAAATTTGAGAACAAAACCAGATAAATCTAAGATTGAAAAATTGAAATGACAAAATCCAATTTCATGATCATCAAGAACATATAAATTTAATTCTAAAATTTTCAATTGTTTTACCTGAGGAGGATTATGACGGATTTGATGAGATTGTACGCTCCTGAAAGTTGGAAACAAGCTAGGCAACTGGACCGGATCCCTATTCTGCGGAAGAACAAGTGTGAATAATTTTCATACTTTAATCTTGTGTTTTAAAATGAATTGATGGTCGAAGGAGCAGGATGAGCTCCCTGCCTCCGACGAGGTCTTCACCTCCGCACCCTGGCGGATCCGCCTCCCCATGCTCCCGCCGCTGGAGCCCTCTTCGGCCATGTGAAAACCCGGCCTCCCTTGATCCAAACTGAGCCCAAGAGGGAACACAGGGAAATTACTGGAAGAAGAACCGTCACCAGAGTTGAACTGCGACAGGATCCCTGACACCGACTTCTCGTCTCCCCCGGCGAGGACGCCTTCTCCGGGGGTGTATCCAATGACGCCGTCGGGGATGACGTCTGGTGAGTCACCGACGAATATTACCGACACCATCGGGAGCTACGGAGGGGGGGAATCGGGGGAGACGTAGGGGGAAATCGGGGAAGACGGAGAGGGGAAATCGGGGGAGGCGGAGGGGGGGGGGAATCGGACTAGGGTTAGAATGAGAGATTCACTCATTTTTAAGTATTTATATGGTTTGTATATAGTATATAAGAGCATAAAAATTTCAAAATATTGGTTTGTATATAGCCAATTTTGATTTTTCTATAACAACTCCCTATTATTAGTATTCACTTGGAGGATCATGACCTTACTGACAGGTTCTTTAATGATCGCCCTAACAAGTCTCCTGATGAACCACCACTACCCTGTGAGATTGACATCCCGATGTGCGAGTCATCTGTGAGAGCTGACTTATTGACATTTCTCTGATTCTTGTCCCTAATTTTGCTTTGGAGAGCGGGTCTGAGTGTAGCATTGAGTTTGTAGGGATTTTCTTAGGTACACTTGAGCATCCTCCCGATGTACTGAGAATTGAGTATATGATCCACCACACTCGTGATGAGTTCTTAGACATACTTCTTGCGGAACACACCAGATGAGTCCTTTCTTATTAACGACACTCGCCACACTCGAGTGTCACATCCTATTATTGATGTCTTTGTTACTCACTCAGGTGATCGTTGTCTTCTCGACGAATTTTCATACGTACATCCTGGTGAGTCGCATGATGCGTCACGTTTCTTGAGAGATATTAGGAACCATATGGGTTCATTTTGGAGTGTTGGTGTCTCACACGGCCATTTTGGCACTAATTGCACACTCACTGAGTTTTATTACACCCCAACCTGTCTCCGGTCCCACCACAAAAAGCTCGCCTCAGTGAGTTTTATTACACTCACCGAGTTTCATCGCACGGATCAGTTGGTGATGAGAGCTCGCCTTAGAGCTCTTTATCAAGGAGGTCTCCAGAGATTTGCTTGTAGGTTTTGTGGTGGGACCGGAGACGGGTTGAGGTATACGGCCCACGGGCTGATAAAGCCGCCTTTGTGCGATGTCAAGATGGTCCCCCTGATGGGACTCCTGGGTGGCAGATAGGTGCGACACCTATCCTGCATCGTACGATCTTCTTATTATAGATTTTGCTAGTGGGTTCTCTATGAATATCTTCATCATTCCTTGAAATGTTCTCATTGCATTCAAAACTAGAATTTCATGATACATCCACTCCTTGAAGCAAGCTAAATTCCAATACATGGTACTTTTAGTTAAGAGAATGGCAGGCCACATTGCAAAAAGATGACGTTGTAGCTGAGTGGAAAAACATAAAAGACGAAGTCTCATTGCATGTCCATTGCTCTGTAAGTGGCTCCAACCTCCTGCAGCAGCTGACTGCAGAGTTCCGGTACCATATTTTCTCAAAGGAGTTACCACTGGTAAGTTCCTATTTTATTCATGATCATCACCACCTATACTCTATTATTAAGTGGTTCTAATGTCTATTTTACGTGATAAATTCTTTATTTTTCATAATCTTCTTCTTCTTGCAAGGTTCTCCAAGCTGTTGTGCATGGAGATTCCGCCTTATTTGCCGGGCAACCCGAGTTAATGGATTCGAAGGTATGGGTGTACTTCCATTCAAAATCAAAGGAATATAACCGCGTCGAATGTTGGGGATCGCTAAAGGATGCTCAACAGGTGAAGAAAATGAAATTTTCCCACTTAATACTTTCGTTTATTTGAATCATGTATCGTTAGGAATAAAATATTGGGACTTAAAACTGCAGCACTATGCATGATTACATTTAGGCTCTGTTTGGCGCTGTGGTGACGGTCATGAATATAGTGGTTAAACCGTCATTCGTTAACGGTCACCTAAGAAACTTCATCCACTTTAATGTTCAAACGGATGAAGTTTGTTAGGCGATCCTTAACGAATGACGATTTAATCCATGCGTTTACAACCGCCACTACCGTGCCAAACAGAGCCTTAGTGTTTTATTTTACATGTATAGATTTATGATGATCTGATTTATGCTCACTTGATGATTGTGTTTTCACTTTATGTGGATTAGATTTTTAATAAACTGATTATTTATTTCAGCAGTAGATCTGTTGTAGGTAGAGGGGAGCAAAATCTGTATTAGAAGCACAACACTACATGAGTTTTTCAATGTTGCACTATATTCTCAACACCACCCTCACGCTTATAATCTTTGTGATGCGGAGCAGAGACGAGCACAAGTTTTGGGCCCGTTCGGGGCTGATTTGACGACTTACCATATATGGCGTGCCCGGATCGACGATCGGACTCCGCAGATGTGTCTGAATCCGCGTCGCGAGTCAAGATCATATATTAGTTTATTTTTATTGGTTTATTTTCATGTATTTTAGTGGTCTCGCCCACCGGCCAATCATAGTCGTTGATAGAGATGCTCTAATGTCTTGTTTTATTATAAATAATGGTCTAAGAGGCTGGAGCAAGGGATTGCAGAATTTTGGAGAAGTATTCCCGGATTCCAGCGATCATCCCGCGGTGCCGACGTCGTGGAGCCCTCGGTGATGACTCCTAGGTGACGACTCCTAGGTTGGTTTCTCCTCCCCTAACCCTTCCCCTACCTCTTGCCATCATTTTCCATCCCTAATCCCTCATTTCCAGCCACCGCCTCCCCAACCTGCAGCCCTAAATCCACCGGCCTGTTGTGAACCGGCCGCCGCCAGCCTCCCGCCGCCCTCCTCCCACTTCCGCCCTTCCTCCACTCCCCAACACTGCCGCCGAACTCTCCTCCACCTCCAGCAAGTCCGCCGGCCAGCCTACCTCCAGCCGACCACCACCCGACCACCCTAAGCCCAGACCGACCCCTCCTTTAGCCACCCCTCACGTGGATCCACTTCCCGTACCCCCTATTCTCAAGATCAATCTAGATCTGAGAATTCCAGCCCCCGATCCGTCACCCCCACCACTCATATTGTCATTTTTGCCCGGATCCGACCCTAAATAGCAGATCCACCCCTCCCTGGCCCGAATCTACTCGTACGTGGTCAGATCTACCCATTTCCCGCCCGATCTCATCATTTACTGCCGAGGACAGCCGCCGCCTTCATTTTCACGCTGCCGGTTCCACCTCCGATCGCCGATCTACACATCCGGACCCAAATTCTTCAGTGTCTTGGTTCAGCCCGCTACTTTGTGAATATTTTTGGTATTTGCTTATTTGATTTGACATTTTCATTGGTGGATTAATATATGTACTGCGATTCTTGCTAGTAGAAAATTATTTTTGATACGCTATTAATTTGCAGGAGCTATTCGCCGCGCGCTTTGCTTTGTCCCTCCGAGCGGAGGAAAGCTGCTATAAAATTGCCGAATTAATTAATTGCTTTCAATTTTGAATATTTGCGTGGTGTTAGAAAATTTCATTGCTCAAATTTATTTGTTTCCGTAGCTGACGACCGCATTGCATTTAGGATCATACTAGAGAGTCGCAATTGCATTTATACCTAGAGTCCTAGGTTTTGTGCACCCCCTAGCCTACCCTACATCACTTTGTCTTTGAACTCTTAACACGCTGATTTTCTTGTCTTTATTGGGTGATGTGAAGGTAAGCCATTGTGCCTAACCTATGAACCTAAGCCTAAAACCTAAAATCAGTTGTAGATGAAAGTGTGGGGGTCTGTAAATGCATAGAGCTACATGCATTTCTTAGGCCATGTTTGAGAGAACTGTGTGAGAGTAACGTCGATTGCGAACACGATTATAAAAAATGCATGTAACATTTGTGTAGGTGTTGTCACGAACATTGTTTTGTCAAAATGATGTTTTAGGCCAAAATGTCATCACAATCATGCAGGTGCCGTCAAGATTTGGAGCAAGCACGCTTCCAATGTTTTTGCACCACCACAATAACAATTTCACACCATCATTGTATTTACAGCAACAATTTCACCCCATCACCGCTCAAATGTCACTAGCGTCTCAACAAGAGTTTTAACATGAGACTATATTCTCAACCTAATAAATTCAAAAAACAGTCTACTACACTGTTGATTCACACAATAGCAATTATTTCCTTGCATTTCTTATCTATCAAAGTGATTCTATTCTAGATCTCAAGTCTTTGAAGGTTTTTGTATTTTTTTCCATTTATGTTCGACAAATCTGATAATAAGACTATTAATTATGCCAGAGAAGCTTCAAGGATAGATCGAATGACGTCCACAACAATACCTACGACTGCATCGTGAAATGGGCGAGTCCTGAGACAGTTTTCCATGCCATCATCGCCATTCTACTTTAACAAATTCGAAGTTGCGGCAGATTTGGATTATAAAGAGGTTTGCTCATTGTCAGTACCTCCATTGCTATTATCCATTCTTTTGATTCATTCTTCAGTCAGTGTCGAGTTCGCCGATTCGACTTCATACAAAAAGATTCACATGGTGATTTGTTGGTGATACTTGAAGGCATTGTATTATTATTACTTCCAGGCATTGGATTCAGCTGTGAAAAAAAGTTCAGTCAGAATTTTTTGGTGAAAGTTAAACTTCAGAACTGTGCTGTTTGTTCCAAAGCTTATTATTCAATGGTCATGATGTGCTAATTCTCAGGTGGTTTTGAAATTTTTTACATGGGGCTGATAGGGCTTAAACACACCATACCAATTGATGGGGTTCCCTAAAATTGGTTGTCTCAAACCGGAGATTTCTTGCGACGAATTCGACCGGCTCGCCGGTACAATTCCAATGGGCCAAGTATCGCGCAATTGCGAGTCCGTTTGGCCTTGCGACATGCCCCGCCATACAGGCAGACACCATTGAGCACGCAATTGCCCCACGGAAAATTTTATGACATTGGCATGCGGCAAATTGCAGCATGGTAAATTCTGCGCAGCCGCGCGGAAAACACCGCATGACAAGTGTCACACAAATAAAAGGGGCGTCGCGCCGCCCACTTTGTCAAAGCTCCCCCCCCCCCCCCAAGGAATTTTTATGTTCTCATGTGTATCCCTTATTATGCATTATTTCACAATTTGTTTTGATATTTTTTACTTTTAAGCTAGATCATGAATAAATTAAGAAATCTAATGCTCTAAGTAGAGAAATTTATAACTCTGCTTAGATTGGAGGATTTGTTATTATCGAAAGTAAGAGTTTGTTGAAATATGTGTTTCACATCTCTTGTTTTGAGAATAACAAATTTGATTGTGTATTTGATCAAGCATGATTTGTTTTTATAATATGTAGGAAATATAATTACAATAACATATGAAATGCAAATGATTGAATGTGACGAAACAATAGACGTGCTCTGAAATGGTTCCTACCGCAGAGTGGTATCTCTATCGCTCGTGGTATCGAACGTTACAATGGGACAGTTGGAAAGTACATTCAAATGAAAATACTGGCGGGATTATCAGAGAAGATTTGTAAATAGGTTAACACACGTCGTTAAGGGTTAGTGCATAACAGTAACTGAATGGCAAGCCCAACAATCATTTGGCAGATTGAAGAGCCAAATGATGCATGTGAAACATCTGATGGTGGGAGCGTATATGTGCTAATGCGACGTGATAACTTTATCGCGACATTGTAGCTGTTGCCTAAGGTACAAAATGTGCTAATCATTTATGAACTGTTGGTGCGCAAAACTCTTTTCATTATGGGAACCGCGGGACAGTAACCCTACTGCTGACACTAGTTCTCTAAATCTTTTTTATTGCCGCTCCGTTCTTTCATTTAAAAGAACAAGAAAACCATAACTCTAAAGATATTTGTGCGAGACAACGTCCCAGATTACAATAGTTTTGAAAAAAAAAAACTTGAAGACAGTGTTCATAAATGCTCATTTTACATGATGCCCGAACACGAATACAATTTTTATCTCTCGTGTGCCTTCGTCATCACCTTCAGATTTCTCTATGAGAATTTTCATTACAAAAATTTTATTTCTCCTATCTAGTATTTTCTCTTTTTTTTAGTGATTACTTTTGTGTGACGGTAGTGAAATTCGCTCATGTTGGCAACTAGGTCCATGTGCAACTTACGGATGAATTTGTCTTGTGAGCTAGGCAACTCAAAATAAGAAATAGAGTTGGGGACAACCCAAGTCCCATCTAGGGAGAGATGGGATACGATCAACCGGTCTTTAGGGAAAATGGTACGTATAGAAATCAAAAGAGATTTTTATTCACTCCCTAGACTTCTAGCGGCACATAAATCCGAGTTTTGTAATAAGTTTTCTTATTGAAATAAAATCATGCATCTTGCTTTATTCATACGAAGATTTTATTTCTAATTACAAAAATATTTTAATCAAATATTTAGTAGTAAATTTTCAATCATAAATAAAATTTTATAAAAGCTTTATTCACTTCTTACCCTCAAAGGTGTCTCACGATCCAACAAAAACATTTATTTGACTAGAATTTTACAAAAATAGTGCCCAACTTAGGTCAATTAACCCACACATGTGACACCTGTAGCTCAATTGACGAAATGAGATGTTCCAGATATTGCAATAACAAGTTCAGTGTCTCCATCCATTAGAAATTTTTGTATTGCTCGAGAGCAGGAGTGCAAAATACTCGAGACTTCTAATTGACACTCAGTTGATAATAGAAATTTCATTAGGTTTGCTTTAGCATCTAAGGGTCTGTTTGTGTGGGTGGTTGTTGTTAGAGATAAAGCGATTGGAGATGAAAAGATAGGCTTTTATGGAATGATTATGGCGGTAGAAAAAGTACTTTTGTGAAATCATTAAGGGTGCGTTCGTTTCAACGACATTGATATTAAAGTATTGACTTTAAGAAAATGAAAGTCATTTCCGTTGTTCGTATCAACAATTGTAGAGTGGAATTGACTTTCTGGTGGAAAGTCGTAGATATTCACACAAAACTAAAAACTCATTGGTTCAATGTCTATCTCCAGGTGCGGATATTGAGATTGTCAACATCGGCTTTTCAAAAGAAGAGCATTTTTTTCTACATGAATGCGATTTTTTTTGGACCAGACACGATTTTTTCGCCCGAACACGACTTTTTTGCACGGACGCGATTTTCTGGCTAGGACGCAATTTTTTTGCTGGGACGCTATTTTTTCACCCGGACGCGCATATTTCCCCCGGACAAGTTTTTTTCGCCCAGACGCGATTTTTCGACCAACGCGATTTTTTCGACCAGACGTGATTTTTTTGCTCGTGGGCATTTTCTTCGTCCGGATGCGATTTTTTCACCCAGACGCGATTATTTCGCACGGGCGCGACTTTTTTGCACAGACGCGATTTTTTTTCGTCCCGAGGTATATTTTTTCACCCGTGGGCGTTTTTTCGTCGGGAAGCGATTATTTCGCAGGGGCGCGATTTTTTCGCCCGGGCACGATTTTTTTGCTCGGACGCGATTTTTCGCCCCGACATGTTTTTTCTCCCATGGACTTTTTTTTCGCCCAGAAGTGATTTCTTCGCCCGGGCGCAATTATTTCGCCCGGGCGCGATTTTTCCGCCCGGACGCGATTTTTTCTCCCCGGGCGCGATTTTTTCGGTAGAACGCGATTTTTTTGCCTGGAAGTGATTTTTCCACCCGAGTGCGATTTTTCCGACCGAGTGCGCCGACGCGATTTTTCCGCCAGGGCGCGATTTTTTCGCCCGGACGCGATTTTTCCGCCCTGACGCGATTTTTCGCTCGGACGCGATTTTTCTGCCCGGACGTGATTTTTCGCCCGGACGACGTTTTTTCGCCCAGACGCGACTTTTTCTCCCCGACGCGACATTTGCTCCCGGACTTTTTCGTCTGGGCGAAAAAATAATGTTTGGGCGACAAAAATCGCATCCGGACGAAAAAGTCGCACCCGTGCGAAAAAAATTGCTTCTGGGCGAAAAATCTCGCCGAGTATATTGAAATTGCTTGATATGAATCTTTCATTAAAAAGAGGAAGAAGAAAACTCCGTTCGAAAATCGCGTCGGAGCGAAACAATAGTGTCGGGCGAAAATATCGCGTTCATACGAAAAAAACTACGTCCGGGCGAAAAAGTCGCGTCCGGGATTAAAAGTCGCATAGGGTAAAAAGTAGTGTCAGAGCGAAAAATTTGAGATCGGGCGGAAAAATCCCGTTCGTGCGAAAAAATTGCGTCTAGGCGAAAAAATCACGGTCGGACAAAAAATTTCACGTTCGGGCGAAAAATTTAAGCCCGGGCAAAAACATCACATCATGAAGAAAAAATTATGTCCAGGTGATAAAATTGATGCCGCGCGAAAAATCCGCATTTGCTATTTTTAATCGAGTGCATTGACCAATGTCAATTCCTATGATTGAAAATCTTTCTGCAAACGAACAATAAAAAGTGATTAATGTCAATTTCTATGACAGAAAGTCATTATGCGGCCGAACAAAAGAATTGGATTTAAATTGAATGTCATTTCCCATATGTATTGATATTGGATTAAAATGCAATACTTTAATATCAATGTCGTTGATACGAACGGACCCTAAGGATCCGTTCGTTTCAACGACATTGATATTAAATGCCTTTAAGAAAATGAAAGTCAATTCCGTTGTTCGTATCAACAATTGTAGAGTGGAATTGACTTTCTGATGGAAAGACGTAGAAATTCACTTAAAACTAAGAACTCATTGGTTCAATGTCTATCTCCACGTGCAGATATTGAGATTGTCAACATAGGTTTTTCAAAAGAAAAGTAATTTTTTCTACATGAATGTAATTTTTTTGGAGCAGATACGATTTTTTCGTCCGAACACGAATTTTTTGCAAGGACGCGATTTGCTGGCCAGGACCCTAATTTTTCGCCATGGCGCTATTTTCCGCCCTGATGCGTATTTTCCGCCTGGACGCTCTTTTTCCGCCCGAATGCGCTTTTTTCGCCCGGACGCGATTTTTTCGACCAGATGCTATTTTTTCGCTCTTTGGCGTTTTTTTCGCTCGTGGGTGTTTTCTTCGCCCGAACTTGATTTTTTCGCCCGGACGCGATTTTTTCGCCGGGGCGGGATTTTTTTTCTCCCGAGGTGTTTTTTTCGCTCGTGGGTGTTTTTATGCCCTGAAGCGATTTTTTCGCCCGGGCTCGATTTTTTCACCCGGGCGCGATTTTTTCGCCCGAGCGCGTTTTTTTTGCCCCGTCACATTTTTTTGCCCACGGACGTTTTTTTCGCCCGAAAGTGATTTTTTTGCCTGGGCATGATTTTTCCGCCCGGGCGCGATTTTTCCGCCCGGGCGCGATTTTTCTGCCCGGGCGTGACTTTCCGCCCGGGCGCGACTTTCCGCCCGGGCGCGACTTTCCGCCCGGGCGCGACTTTCCGCCCGGGCGCGACTTTCCGCCCGGGCGCGACTTTCCGCCCGGGCGCGACTTTTCGCCCGGACGCGACTTTTTCGCCCGGACGCGACTTTTTCGTCCGGACGCGACTTTTTCGTTCTGTTATGTTTGATTTTGGTTTTAGTTGGAACCGATTGGAACCGGACTGAACCGCTTGGAACAGGACCGAACCGTTAGTGACCGGTTTGGTTTTGGTTGTTAAACCGTAACCGGAACCGTTGCCACGAAGGTTCCAAAAATTTAGCTGGACCCGGAACCGGAACCGGTCAAACCAAATAAGATTTTGGTTCTAATTTGAAGAACCGTTACTTAGTGGTTCGGTTCATGATTTTAATAGAACCGGAACCGAACCGGAACCGGGCATGCTCTACATACATGAGCGCCCGACGGGGCTCTGCCCCTATAGCCTCGCGCGATAGTATCCGGTCATCCCCGACGGGCTTCGCCCGACCCTGACATGTTGTAATCATGTAATTTTGTAATTATTTTAAATTTAAAATATTATATTTATATTTTTGGTTAAATATTTTAATTATTAATTTTTAAATTATCAAAAAATAATATATTATATTTATTATTAATTTTTATACTAATAAAATTTAAAAAACAAAAAAATGCTGATGCCCCATCCCGCCCGCCGATACAAGCTTCTCCACGCCGCCGCCGATGGAGCTGCCGGTGGCCTGGCCGGTGCGCACCGGTGGGTTCGCCGGACCCTGACGAACTTATAGGGGTTGTCCGACGGCGAGCAGGCAGGGCCACCGCCGGCGGTGGCCTTGCCCATGAGACCCCGGTGGTGGTCGCCCTGCCCGCTTGCTGCCGGACAACTCCCGACGTGTTCTCCGGGGTCCGGCGAGCCCGCCGGTGGGCACCGGTCAGGCCGGCGGAAGCGGCGTGGATGAAGCGGGAGTTCGGGCGTGCGGGATGGGGGCTTCAGATTTTCTTGTTTTTGGGGGGGGGGGGGGGAAGGTTTTAGGAGGATTGATTATTTGTAGGCATGATTAAGTTGATTCTAAGGCTGAAATTAGTCGAATGATTTTTAAATGCATGATTTTTAAAAGTCATAACTATTTCTTTATATTTATAATATTAAAAGATAAAAGTTGTCTTTCGTCAAACATTCAAAATTTTCAATTATATTCTTATATTTATAATTTAATAATTTGACATGTATTCTAATTTATTTCAAAAAATTTAAAAACAATGTCCATCAAGTAATTGCACTATTCCAAAATTAAAATTAAGAATGAAAAATAATAAAATTTAAAAAGTTTTTAGTAGAGCTCTTGTTGGGAAACAAATATCCCACTGCGCTTGCGTCACCGGGCACTTAGAAGATAAAAATGCAGTAACCACAAAGAAATAATAACAAGAAAAATACTGGAATTTTACGTGAAAACTCTCTCTCAATCAATGAGGGAAAAACATCGGGCAGTGCACACAGAAATCCACTGAAGAAAATAAGGATTACAACAATAGATACTAGGTTTGCCCAACCTATATTCCCCCGAATTCACAGATTGAATCCTTCTCTCAGATTATAGAAAAATCCGTTCTCCAAGAAAAAGGTCACAAACTCTAACAATCTCTCTTCAAACCCGAAGGGAAAATAAAGATAAGAAAGAGAGCAAAAATACTTTTACAACGAAGATAAGACACCAATCTGAGAATCTTCCGTTCTTCTTCCTAAAGAACCCTGGTAGCACCAATGGCGAAAATCGAAAACCTTTAAAACCCGAGAGCAAGATATTCTTTATGATGACTGAAAAATAACTGTTGTGTGTTCTGGAAGAAGTCGTAGCCTATTTAGGGCAAATGACGAGACTATCTCAGCCCTTAGATCTAGTCCTAACCATCAGACGATATAGAAATCCGTGATTTCACAGAACAGTTTCCATCAGCACACACTCTACGCCTTGCTGCTGCACTCAACGCCAACTGTTGCACTCAACACACTCGACACCAGCTGCTGCACTCGACGCCAACTGCTGCACTCGACGCCACTCGACGCCTGATCACTCGTCGCCTGGCTGGTACCTGCACCACTCGACGCCTGGAGACAGAGAGCTCAAATTCTGCTTCTAGCACAACTCCAGACCTGGTCTGATTTATTATTAGTCCATCGACTCTTTAGGGGCTGGACCCCAACAACTCCCACACCTGCCATGGCAGGCTATCATTAGGCATGTTAACGGTCTATTCAAGGAAGGTTGTCATCATACATGTAAGCAGTACTTTTGAGGTGTTGGAGCTTGAGGAGACCGACCGATCTAACATCTTGTCGCAGCGGTTAGCTTGCCGATGCGGTCTGGCAGTTTGGTTCAGCGGACTTGTTGTGAACCTCAGTAGGAGGTCAGAGGCTTTGCAGCAGTAGCGGTCGGCTGGTTAGTCGTAGCTGCATTCTGGCGGTTAGACACAACAGTCAGCATGTGGGAGTGGTCAGGCGGTTAGGCTCTGCAGCCTGGTTGTTATCCTCAACAGCGGTCTGATGGTGTGCCGCTGCTGTGCTCTGGATATTAGCCGTAACTGTGGTTAGACGGTTTAGTGATTCAGCGGTCAGTGTGTTAATCGTGACTGTGGTGTGGGCGATAATCGTCGGTGGAGTTCAGAGGCTCTCCTATATGTATTTTGTATAGTTGGCAGTTTGACTGTGTCAAACCGCTCTAGCCGCTCAACAAGTTTTTAGTCCCACATCTTATATTGTATTCTCTCATCTCCCCCAGTTTCTATAAATACGGGAGGCATACCTGTGTATTGTTTATCGTTTTGGAGCAATACAATTTGCCAGTTATTTACCTTCTTATCGCTTTCTCGGTACTTTACACATGGTATCAGAGCGATAACTCGATCCTTTGCTCCAATCAGATTTTTCCTGCACGGTTTCTTGATCTCGCCGCATGATCTCTTTCGGTTTGCTTCCCACGCCGGTTTATTGTTGTTCGCTTCCCGCCATTCCCTCCCTGTGCTAGTCCCTCTTCGTTGCGAGTCCTGCATTTTGGTCGCGGCCTCCTCCTAGGCGCTGGTGTATTGTCACCTTGACCGTGCAAACTCCTTCTCTCTTCCTTCTTTGCGGATTCCTTGGCTGGTCGCTCATTCTTCTCTCATTTTTCGCGGGTTGTGTCTTCCTGCGGCTTGACTTGTCCGCGCGACTTTGTTCTTGTTCGCGCGACTTCTTTTCCCTGCTTCGTGCTCCTCATTTGGGTCGTGACAGCTTCCTTGCCGCTGGTGTATTGTCACCTGACCGTGTAGTCTTTTCTTCTTTCTCGAGGGGCCTCCTCTAGTCGTTGCAGCTTCTTTCCCGCCGCGAGCTCCACATCTTGGTCGCGGCCTTCTTCCTTGCCGCTGGTGTGTTGACACTTTGACCGTATGGGCTTCCTGCGCGGTTTGATCTCGGCTTGTCGCTGCTTCTTTTCTCTCGCGGGTTATTTCTTTCACCCGTGCGGTTTCTCCTTCTTCTATGGATTCCCCTACTTCTTTTGTCTCTGCTCCTACTCCTTCGTCTTCTTCCTTCTCAGCCTCCGGTAATTTGGGTATCGCTTCCAAGATCACAGGTCTCAATTATCCTGATTGGAGTGTCTCCTTCATCTTTTTATTGCGCTCCCAACGCAAATGTCATCACTTGACGGATGACCCTCCTCCTACTAGCTATGTAACTTTTGATGATTGGGATGATACAGATGCTCTAGTTCGCATGTGGTTGGCGAATAGTTTGTCTGAGGAGTATCTCCTTGTTATTAGACATGATCCAACTGTAAAGGCTGTCTGGCTTCATCTTGCTGCTTTGTACTCTAAGGGAGCACAGACGTCACACATATATACCTTATATGCTGATTTGTTTGCTCGACCCATCATGACTCCTGCTTTGGCATATCAGGAGGTTCAGAATCTCGGTGTTGAACTCCTTCAACATCGACCTTTTTCCGCTGATCTTATAGAGCAACACAAACATTTTCAAGAGCTACTTGTTATCTGCTATTTACTTCGACTTTTGGATTTGTTTGACATTATTCGTCAACAAATTTTTGGAGTGGCGGAATGTCCGACTCTGGATGCTGCTGCTGCTAGAATTTCTGATGTTATGACGCTTCTTCAGCGTTCTTTGCTTCCCTCTCCTTCTGATCTAGTTGCCCATCCAGCTCATCATGATAACTCTGGTAGCCGTGGTGGTCATGGTTATTCAAAGCACCTTTGTTCTCATTGTGGAAGACTTGGTCACTTGGTTGATCATTACTGGGCCAAACATCCTCACCTTCGTCCTGCTTCTGCTGATTCCTCCAAGAAGTCTTCTTCTCTAGCTACTTCTGGAACTACTCAGGTTGCCATTTTGGGTAGGTGGCTCATTGATTCTGGTGCTACAAATCATATGACGGGCAATTCTCGTATGTTCTATTATCTTTACAAGCATAACCGGTTGCCTCCGGTTCTAATTGCGGATGGTTTTCCACCCCGGTTTGTGGATCTGCTACGGTGCATTTGACTCATTCTCTTCAACTTCATGACACTCTTTATGTTCCCAATTTTCCGTGCAACCTCCTTTCTATTACCGCTCTTTGCAAGCAGTTGCATTGTGAAGCGATATTTACTTCATCTACATGTGTTTTTCAGATTCCTCATTCAAAGGAGAAGATTGCTACTAGGACTGAAAGCGGCGACTTATTCTATCTTGATACTTATTCTACTTTTTCTGCCCCTTCTTCTTTACTACAGTGGCATCTTCGACTTGGGCATCCTCCTCCTCGGATCCTTTATCGGCTTCTGCCTGATTTACCTCGTGGTGATTCTTCTCTTCATTGTGAAGCTTGCCAATTTAGTAAACATTACCGATCAACATTTCCCGTGAGGCAGGGTCGCAGCTCATTGATGACTAGTAATTTAGTCATTATTTTAGCTTAATTTATTATTTGATATTTAATAAATTATTGTATTTATTTGTTGTTTTTAATAATTTTCATAAAAATTATATTTTATGTTCTAAACATATATATTTTGATTTTTGTAGGATTACGACAGGCCTGAGGGGAGATTTTGTCCCGCTGTCACGTCCAGGGTCCATGTGCAAGCCACAATTCATCATATATATAAATATGTGTGTATGTCTATATATAATATGTATGTGTGTATGTTTGCATACATATTCATGTACAATATATATATATATATACATATATATATATATATATATATATATATATATATATATATATATATCCTAATATATATGCAGCAGGCCGACCACCCCCCAACTCCACTGCTCCGGCCAAAAACAGCAACCTCGAGCTCCTCCAACCTCACTCTGCCGGCCACCATCCAGCATGCAGAAGGAAGCTCGGCCGCCACCCTGTACAACTCCGGCCAAGCCCGCTCTCCAACCTCCGCCTCCTCCATGCAAAGCTCCGGCCAGCACCTCCTGCATGCAGCGCCACCACCAGCAAGCTCCTCCCCGCTGCAGCTAATCAAGCTCCACGGCCAGCAAACACCAGCCGGCCTCCTCCCAGCAGCAGCTCCGCTACAACCAAGCTCGACCGACTATCGGCCACCTCAACTCCCGCCAGCTTGCCCAAGCTCTTCAGCTCCGCCACCACCATGCAACCACCCTCCCTCCTCCATACAGCCACGTCATCAATCCAGCCTACCTCCTCCACGTTAGCGATCCAGCCCGCCTAAAGAGAAACGCCGGATTTAATTCATTTCGGCCGTTACTGTAGCATGAACAGTAACGACGAATGAATTAAATCCAGCGGTTTCTAAGTTTTTGGCCTTTTAAATAGCCATCTTTTGGGCCTTTGGGGGGGAGTCCGGGGAGAAGATTTTTGGAGAGAAAAATTCATTCCTTCAGCTCGCAGAGTGGTTAGATTGCTCGGTTGGAGAAATTCAATTTAGATTCGCACGTCAAATTGTTTTGTTTTTCTGTCTTTACTTTGTACCATAAACCTTGTACGTTTTTTTTATAATTTTGTTTTTGTTCCTCATTTCTTCTTATAAATAAAAGTTTAATTTTTTATTTACACTTAGAAAATAATTCTATTTCATTCTTTTTCTTTTGACACCTCCATTTCCCCCCTTTTTTATGACGTCGCATTTTAAAGAAATGATTCCCCCCATCTCCATGAGTAACTAATTTCTATAGTGTCGGGTCGCGATGATCCGAGGATGAATTAATGATTTGATTTTAGATTTGTTTTTCTCTAATTGTTGAACGCTTACGATTTACCGTTGATCAATTCATTGAGGCTATATATTTTATATAGTTTTCATAATGGTTTTCGCTCTTTAGTTAGCCGAGAGGCTCGTAAGGCGAATCGATCACTCATTGGTAAAAAGAGTAGAACGCAACCCTCGAAAGAGGACGACGTAACTCTTCCGGATTGGAGTAAAACTCAATAGCGAGGTTCACTACGTAAAGCAAGTCTTAGGCGATGCGATTTGAGAACGAAAGTTCGGTCGATACACCTAAGCTTAGTTGAACCTAATCCTCGAAAGAGGAGTGTTCATGCTTCGGAAACCTCCACAGTCAAAGCCTCTTCAACAAGAGAATTACATTTCTATTTTCATTCCGTAATTTTTCTATGTCCAAGGTGATTCAAAGACCGGACACTACTTTTAACACTTCGAATTAATTTTATTAGTGTCTTCAGTTTTCACTGTCCGCAACCCCAACCCCAATTTCTATTGATAAAATAATAACGATTTTCAAAGTAGGATTACTCGATCACCCTGAGTCTAATACGACCTTGGTTTTTATAAAACCTATGTCACTTCCGATACGGTACACTTGCCGTTGTCGTTTGCGGTAGGCCTGTAAGCCAAAACCAACCGAACCGCAAAATCAAACCGAACCAAATCAAACCATACAGTTTGGTTCGGTTTCAGCAGGCCGCAGTTTGGTTACGGTTTTGATTTTAGAAAAACCATACGGTTCGGTTCGATTTATGGTTTTGTGTGACAAACTGAACCGAGTCGAACCAAACCGAACTGTTATATATAAAAACATTTAAATTATTAGTTAAATTTCATTAAACCGTAAGGTTAATCATACAGCAGGTATTTTTATTATAAATTTTAAATTTTTTATTTTTTATTTTTATTAAGCATCTAAGTTATCGTTGATCTCTAGTCTAGATATTTCTCTTATCTAAATTTTTCTCCAAACAAACAATGCTGATGAATATTTTATTTTTCATTCATTTGATTTTGGAGTCCTGAAATAGTTAGATGATAGGAATTGTGTTCAGATAGCACTATTATGTTGGGTGATTTAGCCTCATTCATTACACCATCCTTGATCTCTATCTATAAATCTTTAGGCTTTATCACATTATTTAAACCACCAAAACCGAACCGAACCATTCAGTTTGGTTCGGTTCAGTTTCAATGTTTGAGCGGTTCGGTTCGGTTCCAAATTGTTGGAACCACATAGGGATGGTTCGGTTTGCGGTTTTGATTACAAATCGAACCAAACCGAACCGTTACAGCCCTAGTTTGCGGATATAGTTTCGCGCAATCAAGTTTTTGGCGCCGTTGCCGGGGACAATTGATCGATAATTTGAAAAAGAAATAGTTATTAATTTTATCGTTTTTTTTAGTTTATGACCCGAGTAAACTCTTCAAATAATTTTGAATTTGGTTTTGATCCGGAAATCGAGCGCACCTTTCGGCGACGTCTCCGATTTAGTGATCTACCAATAATTTGCGAAGAATCAATCGGAGAAACTAACGAGAGCATAATGGAAGTTCCTAACATTAATGCGGCTCCGCTACGGACCATGTCCTATTATGCGAGACCGAATTTGGAGGGAACACAATCTAGTATTATTCGCTCGGCAGTAGCGAATAATAATTTTGAAATTAAAACGAGTATCATTCAGATGGTACAGCAATCAGTTGTATTCGATGACTTACCGGATGAAGATCCAAATTTACATCTGCTTAATTTTTTTGGAAATTTGCGATACGTTTAAAATAAACGGAGTCACCGATGACGCCATCCGTTTGCGTTTATTTCCATTTTCTTTACGGACTAAGGCCAAGCAGTGGTTGGGTTCTCTTCCTAGAGGTTCCATCACTACATGGGCCGAAATGACGGAGAAATTTTTAACGAAATATTTTCCTCCGGCAAAGTCTGCTAAATTACGTACGGACATTCTCTCGTTCACGCAAATAGACTCGGAGTCTCTCTATGACACATGTGAGCTATAAGGTGGTAAGGAAAATGGTGTCGCATCAGGGTAGAGGATAGAAAAAGGGGACTTGTCATCGAGTACCGAAGACGGAACTCGGTTAATGAGGAAACAAGATAGAAGAACGGCATGACCCCAAAAAGAGCGAGGAACATTCATATGTGTAAGAAGACTACGAGCCACATCTAGAAAATAGCGATTCTTACGTTCAGCAATTTCATTCTATTGTGAAGTGTAAGGTTAAGTAGTATGATGGAAAATGTCACACTCTAAACAAAAGGAGGTGAATTGATGACTGAGATACTCCTTAGCATTATTAGTATGAAGAGTTTTAATATGAGTATCAAACTGCGTACGGATTTCATTGTAAAAGGCAGAAAAAACAGTGAAAATCTCAAATCGATCATGTAACAAATATAACCATATACATCTAGAAAAGTCATCAATGAAAGTTATAAAATATAAACTACCCCGACCAATAGTTGGAAGGGGAGCAGGACCCCATACATCCGAATGAACAAGGTCAAAGGGACGAGAAGAGTGATTGCGCGAAACTATATCCGCAAACGACAACGGCAAGTGTACCGTATCGGAAGTGGCATAGGTTTTATAAAAACCAAGGTCGTATTAGACTCGGGGTGATCGAGTAATGCTACTTTGAAAATCGTTATTATTTTATCAATAGAAATTAGGGTTGGGGTTGCGGACAGTGAAAACTGAAGACACCAATAAAATTAATTCGAAGTGTTAAAAGTAGTGTCCGGTCTTTGAATCACCTTGGACATAAAAAAATTACGGAATGAAAATAGAAATGTAATTCTCTTGTTGAAGAGGCTTTGACCGTGGAGGTTTCCGAAGCATGAACACTCCTCTTTCGAGGATTAGGTTCAACTAAGCTTAGGTGTATCGACCGAACTTTCGTTCTCAAATCGCATCGCCTAAGACTTGCTTTAGGTAGTGAACCTCGTTATTGGGTTTTACTCCAATCCGGAAGAGTTACGTCGTCCTCTTTCGAGTGTTGCATTCTACTTTTTTTACCAATGAGTGATCGATTCACCTTACGAGCTTCTCGGCTAACTAAATAGCGAAAACCATTATGAAAACTATATAAAATATATAGCCTCAATGAATTGATCAACGGTAAATCGTAAGCGTTCAACAATTAGAGAAAAATAAATCTAAAATCAAATCATTAATTCATCCTCGGATCATCGCGACCTGACACTATAGAAATTAGTTACTCATGGAGATGGGGGGAATCATTTCTTTAAAATGCGACGTCATAAAAAAGGGGGGAAATGGAGGTGTCAAAAGAAAAAGAATGAAATAGAATTATTTTCTAAGTGCAAATAAAAAATTAAACTTTTATTTATAAGAAGAAATGAGGAACAAAAACAAAGTTATAAAAAAACGTACAAGGTTTACGGTACAAAGTAAAGACAGAAAAACAAAACAATTTGACGTGCGAATCTAAATTGAATTTCTCCAACCGAGCAATCTAACCACTCTGCGAGCTGAAGGAATGAATTTTTCTCTCCAAAAATCTTCTCCCCGAACTCCCCCCCCCCAAAGGCCCAAAAGATGGCTATTTAAAAGGCCAAAAACTTAGAAACCGCTGGATTTAATTCATTCGCCGTTACTGTTCATGCTACAGTAACGGCCGAAATGAATTAAATCCGGCGTTTCTCTTTAGGCGGGCTGGATCGCTGACGTGGAGGAGGTAGGCTGGATTGATGACGTGGCTGCATGGAGGAGGGAGGGTGGTTGCATGGTGGTGGCGGAGCTGAAGAGCTTGGGCAAGCTGGCGGGAGTTGAGGTGGTCGATAGTCGGTCGAGCTTGGTTGTAGCGGAGCTGCTGTTGGGAGGAGGCCGGCTGGTGTTTGCTGGCCGTGGAGCTTGATTAGCTGCAGCGGGGAGGAGCTTGCTGGTGGTGGCGCTGCATGCAGGAGGTGCTGGCCGGAGCTTTGCATGGAGGAGGCGGAGGTTGGAGAGCGGGCTTGGCCGGAGTTGTACAGGGTGGCGGCCGAGCTTCCTTCTGCATGCTGGATGGTGGCCGGCAGAGTGAGGTTGGAGGAGCTCGAGGTTGCTGTTTTTGGCCGGAGCAGTGGAGTTGGGGGGTGGTCGGCCTGCTGCATATATATTAGGATATATATATATATATATAAATATATATATATATACTTATATATATATATATACATATATACATATATGTATATATATATATTGTACATGAATATGTATGCATATATATATTGTACATGAATATGTATACAAACATACACACATACATATTATATATAGACATACACACATATTTATATATATGATGAATTATGGCTTGCACATGGACCCTGGACGTGACAGCGGGACAAAATCTCCCCCCAGGCCTGTCGTAATCCTACAAAAATCAAAATATATATGTTTAGAACATAAAATATAATTTTTATGAAAATTATTAAAAACAACAAATAAATACAATAATTTATTAAATATCAAATAATAAATTAAGCTAAAATAATGACTAAATTACTAGTCATCAAACACCTCCATACGTACTTGTTGCTCGTCCCGAGCAAACCATTTTTCATAAGATTAGAAAAATCTAATGCTAGATAGAATTTTGAAAGCTAAAGAGTAAAATGCGAAGTTTTATGCCGGCATGCGTAGACATTTTAGTAGAAAGACGTTCTTGGCATAAATACTGATTTATGAGATAATTAAAATGCGTTTCAATTATTTATTATCACTTTTAAGACGATTCGGCGGTTAATCTCAAAGTTATGTAATAGGGAGAAAATAGCGTGATCGCTGAGATTTAAATTACTAGATGTTGACGCTAAGGGAGACCTTCAAAGAAATCCATAGGCTTGCCCGTTGCACCTTCTCCACTACACTTCATACTAAATCAACTCTATGGATCTTTAGGACTTAAATAGGATGTACTTAAGGCTTGGGTTTAAGAAAATGGTGAACAATGATGAACATGAACGCAAATTTCACTTAAATAATGAGTTTTGAGCCCTTTTTTATTTTTTTTATTTTCTTCATAATTGGGATCATTCCAAGCATGAATACACATACTTAGGCCGTATATCATTATGAGAATTTGCATTTCATAATTGGGATCATTCCAAGTATGCGTATGCATACCTAGGCCACATGTCACTATGAAATTTTAGATTTTTAAAATAAACATCATTTTTCTCTTCATAGTTGGGATCATTCTAAGTATGCATATGCATACCTAGGCCGCATATCACTATGAAAATTTTGTTCTTTTAATAAACACCAATTTTTTAATATTTTAGCTCAAAATTTAAGTGCACCACTGGGTTGGACTTTTTAATTTTGATGGCGAAATGGTGGAGGTGAGTCAAATAAAGGTACAAGGCTCAAATTTGTGTGAACAATGATAGTAATTAATTTTGGGTTGGGTGCAAAAGCTCAAACTATCCAAAGAGATGCTTAAATCATTTTCATAAAGTTTAATTATTCTAAAATGCAAACGTTTCAAAGATAACTAAGAGCAAGTTCTAGACATCAAAAAAAAGAACACCCTTCTATTCGAGTCGAGTAATATCTTTCTAACGATCTTCTACACACTCACCTAAACTACTTTTGGATAAAACCGGATTCAAATTAGAAGTAAAATAAATTCATTTTACACAATTAACAAATCATAAATTTAGATTTATGCCAAGAATTTAATTCTACACTAATACTACTCAAACACATGCATTTGACTAGAAGCACTATATGAGTCAACAATTTTACTCAAAAGTTTCAAAAACATATTCTAGCACAAAAAAATTCTTAGTCCACATGAAAAATGAAGTCTACTTGGAACTAACCAACTGAGTAAACTAGAAAAGCTATGGTGAAAACAAATTAAGCCCACTTCATAAATTATAAGTCTAGATTATTTATTTATTTATTTTTAAAAAAAAAACTAAATTAAAAATTAGAACTAATTTATGCTACCCCTCCATACTTAAAGATAAACATTGTCCTCAATGTTTCAAACTAAGTATGAAGTTTACAAATATATTTTAAAGAAAAATAAATCAAAATTAAATGTTATAAAGAATCTTCCCTGATTATTTGTCGGGGCAGCCGCTTTATAACATCGACCCAAAACCTGCAAAAATTGTTAGGAAAGAAAACAAGAAAAAAAACAATAGAAATGAAAGGGATAACTATGGGGTGCCTTCCACAAGCGTTTTGTTTACCGTCGCGTAGCTTGACTAAGTGACACTTTTAAATGTTTGGAAGTTTTAGAGATTTAATTTTTCCGGTTGAGGGGTCGCCGGGGTGATATAGTTTTAATCGGTGCCCATTAACTTTGAATGAGCCGTTTTCCGGGTGTTCTATTAGCACGGTCCCATATGGCCAAACCTCTTTCACGACAAAGGGACCGGACCATCGGGACTTCAATTTTCCTGGAAAAAGCCTAAGCCTAGAATTAAAAAGAAGGACTAGATCTCCCGGTGAAAAAGATTTTGGATTTTTAATATTTTTATCGTGATAAAACTTAGTTCTCTCCTTATAGAATTTATTGTTTTCATAGGCGTTTGCACGTCATTCATCTAACTCATTTAGTTGAATTTTTCTTTGTTCGGAGGTTAAGTTTAAATTTAGATTTAAAAATTTAAACGCCCAAAATGCACGGTGCTCTAATTCAACCGGTAGATGGCACGCTTTCCCGTAAACTAATCGATATGGTGTACAACCGATGGCGGTCTTGTACGCCGTCCGATAAGCCCATAAAGCGTCGTCTAATTTGAGCGACCAATCCTTCCTATTAACGGACACCGTTTTTTCTAATATTCTTTTTAGCTCGCGGTTTACCACCTCCACTTGGTCATTTGCTTGTGGGTGATATGGGGTGGATAATTTGTGCGTGACGCCATACTTAGCTAAAATTTTAGCAAGTTGGTCATTACAAAAATGAGAGCCCCTATCACTAATCAGTGCGCGTGGTGTGCCAAATCTAGAAAATAATTTTTAAAAAAAATTTACGATGACTCTCGCGTCGTTAGTGGGGAAAGCTTGCGCCTCAACCCACCTTGACACGTAGTCAACCGTAACAAGGATGTACTTATTATTATGAGAAGGTGGTAGTGGACCTACGAAATCTAAACCCCATAAATCAAAAATTTCACATTCTAAAAATATATTTTGGGGCATTTCGTCCCGGTTAGAAATGTTACCTGACCGTTGGCAATTATCGCATTTACTCACAAAAGTGTGAGCGTCTTTGAATAAGGTGGGCCAGTAGAAGCCCGCCTCTAGCACCTTCCTAGCGGTCCGGTTTGCTTGATAATGTCCACCGGTTGGTCCTTCGTGGCAATGC
Source organism: Platanthera zijinensis (assembly GCA_039513925.1). Taxonomy (NCBI): domain Eukaryota; kingdom Viridiplantae; phylum Streptophyta; class Magnoliopsida; order Asparagales; family Orchidaceae; genus Platanthera; species Platanthera zijinensis. The sequence continues at coordinate 56,823,458 of CM077080.1, read as the reverse complement.
CGCAATATTTGGACGCCTTCCTCGCCCGAAACACACCTTCTTACCACTTGATCCGCGCAGACACGAAATAAAAAGGGGTCTTCCCAAAAGTAATTTTTCAAGTCCGAAAAGAATTTCTTCTTTTGTTGACTTGAATAATTCTTTGGGAGGACCCGTGCCACTAAGTAATTGGCAAGATCTGCGTACCAAGGGGTGGAGGAAATCATTACCTTATTCATGGCGAGGATGCGCTCTTCAGGGAATTTGTCATCTATTTCGGACTCCACTAATGCTCCTGCAGCCGGATTCTCCAACCTTGAGAGGTGGTCGGCCGCCAAATTTTCTGCTCCCTTCTTATCTCGAATCTCCAAATCGAACTCTTATAGAAGGAGAATCCATCTCAATAGTCGGGGCTTGGCATCCCCTTTGTTCAATAAGTACCGGAGCGCGGAATGATCTGAAAAGACAATAACTTTTGAAAGCGTCAAATAAGAACGGAATTTATCAAATGCAAAAACAATCGCCAAAAGTTCTTTCTCCGTCGTTGTATAATTAGCTTGAGCGGACGTAAGCGTTTTGCTTGCGTAATAAATCGGGTGAAAATATTTGTTCACTCGTTGGCCTAAAACAGCCCCTACAGCAAAATCACTTGCATCACACATTATTTCAAACGGTAAAGACCAATTTGGCGCAATTAAAATCGGCGAGTTTATTAGTTCTTTTTTTATTTTTTCAAAAGCTTTCAAACATTCATCGTCAAAAATAAACGCGGATTCTTTTTCTAAGAGATGAGTTAAAGGTTTTGTAATTTTAGAAAAATCTCGAATGAATCGCCTATAGAATCCTGCGTGTCCTAGAAAACTCCTAATAGATTTGATATTGGTGGGCAGGAGAAGTTTTTCTATGACTTCGATCTTGGCCCGGTCGACCTCGATCCCTTTACTTGAAACTTTATGTCCGAGGACTAATCCCTCTCAGACCATAAAGTGGCACTTCTCCCAATTGAGTGCCAAATTTGTGTCTTCGCAGCGTTGAAGAACACGGTCTAGATTATTAAGACAATTTTCCAATGAATCGCCGAAAACAGAAAAATCGTCCATAAAAACTTCCATGACGTCCTCTACTAATTCGTTAAAAATTGCCAACATATACCTTTGGAATGTAGCCGGCGCGTTGCAAAGACCAAACGGCATCCTCCGATAGGCGAAGGTGCCGAACGGGCAAGTGAACGTAGTTTTCTCTTGGTCTTCGGGTGCAATTGGGATTTGAAAGTATCCCGAAAGACCATCAAGAAAACAATAGTGTGAGTGACCGGATAGACGTTCTAAGATTTGGTCAATGAAGGGAAGCGGGAAGTGATCCTTACGAGTTGCATCATTTAATTTCCTATAATCGATGCATACCCGCCAACCCGTAACGATACGAGTTGGGATTAACTCATTATTTTCATTGGAAACTACCGTTATCCCGCCCTTCTTAGGCGCGACTTGCACCGGGCTAACCCAAGTGCTATCAGAAATTGGATAAATAATCCCGCGTCTAATAATTTTATTATTTCGGCCTTAACAACGTCCTTCATATTTGGGTTGAGGCGTCGTTGTGGCTGAACGGTGCCGCGAGAATTATTTTCTAATATGATTTTGTGCGTGTAAAATGAGGGGCTAATTCCCTTCATATCAGAAATTTGTCATGCAATTGTATGACGGTGATTATTTAAAATTTTTGTTAATTCAGAAATTTCTGAATCGTTAAGCGCGGATGAAATAATTACGGGCAATTTTGACTCTTTTTCTAAAAATAAATATTTTAAATATTCCGGCAATTGTTTTAATTCTAAACTCGGTGGTTCCTCATAAGATGTTTTTACTTTAAAATTATTTGATTTTATTTCTTCAAATTTAAGCGGCCGAGTTATTTCTTTTAGACAAAATGAGTTTGCAATATCCGGATTTTCTAATGAAGGAGAGATAATTTCAGAAAACGACGTTATTTCCTCTTCAAAATTTGTTTCTAAGGTAAAGCAAGAGTCGTCGTTAGAAAAAGAATTTTTCATGGAAGAGTCGATACTAAAAGTAACTTCTTCATCCCCCACTCGTAGGAGAAGCTTTCCGTTACTTACGTCTATTATTGCCTTAGAGGTTGCAAGGAATGGACGATCGAGTATAAGGGGCACTTCGGCGTCTTCCTCGATGTCTAGAATGACAAAGTCTACTGGGAAGATAAATTTGTCTACTTTAACTAAAACATCCTTTACGACTCCAATTGAGTATTTTATTGACCGGTCCGCTAGTTGGATGCTCATTTTAGTTGGGCTTGGGGTGCCCAAACCAAACTTTTTAAATAAAGAGAACGACATCAAATTTATACTAGCTCCTAAATCGGCCAAGACGTGTTTTATTAACAAATTGCCGAATAAACATGGGATGGAAAACCGTCCCGGATCGTTAAGTTTTTCCGGCAATTTATTTAATACAACCGCCGAGCATTCTGCGTTTAAAGAAACACGCGAAATATCCTCAAGTTTCTTTTTATTAGAGAGTAATTCTTTGAGGTATTTCGCGTATTTAGGCATATTGGAGATTGCTTCGCAGAATGGGACGTTTATTTGAATTTGTTTTAAAATTTCAATAAATTTTTTGTATTGCTCCTCATTGCGCTCGTTTTTAAATTTTGAAGGATAAGACATTGAAGGTTTTAAATTATTACGCGTAGCTAGAGTAGAAGACGGTAAAGTAGAAGAACTAACTTGCGGAGAAGTAAGTTGCGGGGGTGAAGATGAAACGTCTACCTCGGGTCCAGCCAAATTTATAGAAGTTACCTCCGTTCCGCTGCGGAGGGTTATTGCGTTGGCGCTCTCCCTTGGATTTGGCTCGGTGTTGCCTGGCAGAGCTCCTTGTTGGCGTTCGGAGAATAATTTAGCTAACTATCCAATTTGATTTTCTAAGTTTTTAATAGAGCCGGTAAGATTTCGGATATTGGACTCGTTGGAGGCTACGTACTTAGTGATCATGTATTTGGGTGCACAACGTTTGTCCACTCTCCTTCCTCTTGTCACGATAAGCTCTCTCCTCGCTCTATTAAGTGCATCTTTTTAGGATACTGTCCGACACAGAAAGGGTATCAGTATTTTGATCATGTTCATCGACGACAGTATGTTTCTACGGATGTCACTTTCTTCGAGGTTGCTCCATTCTTCTCTCCTCCCTCTACTGTTCCTTCTTCTACTGATGTGTCTTTTCTGATAGTGTTGGCGCCTCATCTGGATCCTGCACTTCTCTCTCCTCCTTCTATTCCTGCTTCTTCTACTCTTCCTTCTCCTCTTCCTTCTTCTCTTGCACTGCTACCAACAGCTCTTGTGCCAGTAATCTCTCATATGGATAGGACTGATACAGTAGACAGGTTGGATCTTGATCTTCCGATTGCTCTTCGGAAAGTAGTTCGCTCATGCACTCAGCATCCTATTCAAGATGTCGTCTCCTATGCGCAACTGTCTCCTTCGTCTCAAAGTTTTGCTCTTACTCTGTCCGCCAGCATTATTCCAGCTTCTTATCGTGACGTTCTAGCTATTCCTCATTGGAAAGCTACTATGGATGAAGAGATGCGCACTCTAACTGAGAGGGGTACTTGGACTCTTATTCCTACCCCTCCTGGAGTTGATGTGGTTGGATATCGCTGGGTATTCGTCATCAAGTTTCTCCCTGTTGGTGTTATTGATCGTTACAAGGCTTGGCTTGTGGCCAAAGGGTTTACTCAGACCTATGACGTAGATTCCTTTGATACTTTCTCACCTATTACTTAGATTACTACAATCTATGTTCTCTTCTCCGTTGCAGTCAACAGAGACTGCGAGATGTCTCAGCTGGATGTCAAGAATGTCTTCCTTTATGGTGATTTGCAAGAAACAGTCTATATGGAGCAACCTCCTGGGTATGTTGCTTAGGGGGAGTCTCAGGTCTGTAAGCTTCGAAAGGCTATCTATAGTCTCAAGCAAAGTCCGAGGGTCTGGTTTGACAAATTCAATGACGTTATTTTTATTGTTGGCTTTGCTCGGAGTGTTGCGGATCATTTTTTGTTCATTCGCAAAATCGCAGCTGGTCTTGTTATTCTTGTAGTATATATAGATGATATTCTTCTGACAGGAGATGATAAGCAAGATATTGACATGACAAAGAAGCATCTACTTCAACATTTTGTTACTAAGGATATGGGGGCTCCTAAATACTTTTTGGGAATTGAGATTTCTCGGAAATCTGGCTCTATTGTTCTTTCACAGCGAAAGTATGTCTTAGATCTCTTAAAGGATACAAGTCTTCTTGGGGCTAAGCCTGCTCGGACTCCTATGTCTGTTGAAGATGACAAATATTGGAGTGAGGACTCATCTCTTCTTGAGGATGTAACCAAGTATAGACAGCTTGTGGGGAAACTCATTTATCTGACAGTCATAAGACCAGATATTTGCTATACTGTGGGAAGAGTGGGCCAGTTTATGCAAGCTTCTAAAGAGTGTCATATACATTCAGCCATAAAAATTCTAGAGTATGTAAAGGGTGCTCCTGGAAAAGAGCTTCTGTTTCAGAAAAAGGGACATTTGAAGATTGAGGCATACTCAGATGCTAGTTATGCGGATGATAAGGAAGATAGAAAGTCAACTTCTGGGTTCTGTACCTTTGTTTGAGAAAATTTGGTCAGTTGGAAGAGCAAAAAACAGGTAGTAGTGTCCAGGTCAAGTGCAGAAGCAGAGTATAGGAACATTACTCGTACTACGTGCGAGCTGAAGTGATTACAAACACTTATGGTTGATTTTGGAGAGGTATATGATCATCCTTTGCCTATGTTCTGTGATAACAAGACAACCATATATATCTCAAGGAATCCAGTGTTTCATGAGAGGACAAAACATATAGAAGTGGACTGTCACTTCATCAGAGAAGAGATTTTGAAGAATCAGATCTGTACTCCATTTGTTACGTCAGACAAAGAGCTAGCTGATTTTTTCACCAAACCTGTTACTCCCGTTGGATAGGTTTATAACAAGCTGGACATGGTATATATATATGCTCCAGCATGAGTTGGAGTGTTAGAGCTTGAGGAGACCGACCGGTCTAAAATCTTGCCGCAGCAGTTAGCTTGTCGGTGCGGTCTAGCGGTTTGGTTCAGCGGTCTTGTTGTGAACCTCAATAGGCGATCAGAGGCTTTGCAGCAGTAGAGGTCGGCTGGTTAGTCGTAGCTGCATTCTGGCGGTTAGCCACAACGGTCAACATGTTGGAGCAGTCAGGCGGTTAGGCTATGCAGCCTGGTGGTTATCCTCAACAGCGGTCTGATGGTGTACTGCTGCTGTGCTCTGGATATTAGCCGCAACTGCGGTTAGGCAGTTTGGTGCTTCAGCGGAGCGTGTTAACCGCGACTACGGTCTGGGTGATAGTCGCCGGTGTTGTTCAGAGGCTCTCCTATATGTATTCTGTATAGTTGGCGGTTTGACTGTGTCAAACCGCTCTAGTCGCCCGACAAGTTTTTTAGTCCCATATCTTATATTGTATTCTCTCATCTCCCCCAGTTTCTATAAATACGAGGGCATACCTGTGTATTGTTTATCGTTTTGGAGCAATAAAATTTGTCGGTTATTTACCTTCTTGTCATTTTCTCGGTACTTTTCACATGAGGAATCGTCATTAAATGAATCAACTTTATCAAAATTGATTAATTAATATTATATTTATTTTAAGATGCATTAAATAATTTTTAGGGGCGGATCCCCGAACCTATCACAGTCAAGATACTGTCGTGAATAGCCGTAGAGGCGGAGCCCCGTGACTGTTGCTCGTGTGTGTGTATGTGTGTATATTTACCATAAATATCAATATATATATATATATATATATATATATATATATATATATATATATATATATCTCTTCAAATACACCAAACTCTTCCCCTCAACCGCTTGATCAAAGTGCAGACTTAATCTCATCCATTACTTGGAGAGAGAGAGAGAGAAATATTGAGGACACATGGGGGAGGAAAAGAGAATATTTGTAGCCCTCTTAAAACTAAATGAAAGAGAGGGGGAGAGAGAGGAGAGGAGGGGGAAGAGAGAGAGCACGAGAGGGAGAGGGAAAGAAAATGGAGCTGTTATCTATTTAATGAAGAAAGAGAGAGAGAGGGGGAGAAAGAGACAGGGCGGAAGGAGAGAGAGCGCGGGAGGGAGAGGGAGATAGAATGGGAGTTGTTATGTATTTAATGAAGAAAGAGAGGGAGAGGGAGAGAGGCATAAAGCGAAAGGGAGAGGGAGAGAGAGGGAGAGAGAGGGGGAGGGATAAAGCGAAAGAGACATAGAGAAATTAATTTTTTTTATATCAAAACGTATATTTTCTTACAAAAAATTGTAATTTTGATTTATATTTTTTTAGGGTCAGTTTGAGTACTCATATGTATATGTTGCTCAAAATGCGAGTACAGCCCGCTCGAATGTGATGAAAGATCCACTGTAATGCAATCAAATTGCTAGGATCACTTTGAAGAGCCTCATTGTTACGCTATTAAATTTGAAGGCATGTGTCTATCACTTTGATCGGACGGTGTTAATTAATTCCTTAAATTTATATTTCATTATTGTTGACAGACCATCATATATATATATATATATATATATATATATATATATATATATATATATATATATATATATATATATATCCGGTTGGGAACCGAAGTGATGGAGGCGTTGGTGTTGCGACGGAGAAGGGACTGCGGTGGGGTTCGCTCATGGCGCCGACGGTGGCCTCCAGCTCAAATTTTTTTATTAAAAAAATCACTGGCACTGGTCTCTCTCTCTCTCCTTCTCTCTCTGCCTCTCTCTTCTCCCCGCTCTCTCCCCTATCATTCTCAGGCACCCTAATATATAATAGTTAAAGCAGTGGACATTATTGCTATTAATATAAAAATGCCCAAAAAACTTTATTTAAGCGGTGAAATCTGCAATTTATAGTAGGAGGTGAGGGGCAATTTTGGAAAACAACTTTTGTGACTGACTATATCCTAAAGATTTTTATTATATATATATATATCTTTATACTATAAGCAATGACCTAATCAGCCCATGATGTAACATTTTAATCCCGGAATGCCCTCATAAAACCAGCTTTTATGAGTTAATTGGGGGATATTTTGGTCATTTGGCGGAATTAGGGCTTAATTAAAAGAGACCGGCACTATTCCCCCAACTTAAATCTTGATACCCCTCTTCTTCTTCAGCGCAGCTAGGGCACCATTTCCTCAAAATCGCGAAAGCCGGTCTAGCTCTTCCCTCTCCCGATCCACGACCCAGCCTCGCCTCTAAATCCTGATACCTGTCTTCTTCTGCGTAGCTAGGGCAGCATCTCCTCCTCCCGTCGCAACATCTTCTCCTCCCGTCGCAAGCCCGTTGTAACATCATCGCAAGCCCGTCGCCGTCGCAAGCCCGTCGGTGTCGCAAGCCCTGGCTTCGATCTCTCTTCCTTCATCCTTTCTCCTCCTTTCTCCTCCTGGACAGCGGCGACGGGCAACCTCTGCTCACTCGACAAAAGCTCCTCCGTAGACCCTCCTTCACAACAGTTCCACGACAGCTCCTCTGCTGTAATACAGTCGGTACGACAACATCTCCTCTCCCCCACAGAGCCTACTCCACAGCTCTACTTTGGCAGCTCCTCCTTCGCAGCTCTTCTTTGGCATCTCCTCCGTGGCAGCTCCTCCGTAGCACCGCCATCTTTCAGGTTTTGCTTCCAACCCGTTGCTAAACCCGGTTCTCTCCGTCTTCTTCTTGAATATAAAAATTTATACGTTGCAGTTCTTTATTGTTTCCGTTGATTTAAGTGGGTGGAAACGTTGAATTCAGAGATTCTGTGAATTTTCATAATGTTCTGTTTTCTCAAGGCTTCATTTTTTGCCCCCAGCTCAAAGAATGAACATTTGCTTTCTGAAAAAAATTTTCTATAAGCAAAAGGTGGGTCCTCAATCCTCATGATATCGGTAGGCTACAATATTTCTTTATATATATATATATATATATATATATATATATATATATATATATATATTGGGCTCATCGTGGTGGCCATCGCCGGTGGCGGCCTGACCGAACCCCACCAATGGGCTTGCCGGGCGCCGTCGATCCGGGCAGAGGTAGGCCAGAGGTGGTCCAACAGAGCCACTGCTGACGATGGCCCTGACCTTGACACCTGAGCTTGGATTTCATCTCTTGAAAGCGGGAATTGGAGAGAGGGGTCCTTTTCAACCTGACAGAGAAGAAGAACATCTGGAAAATTCTGATGCTGGCTTCTCCCATGTCTGTCAATAGTTTTCATCCACTCCTTTCTTCTTCTCAAACAGGCCATCCATCTGTCTGAAAGTCCTACTAAGTTATTACTTATTAGTATTATTTCTAATTCCGTTGTTTTGCTGTTTAGCAGAAATTATTATTATTATTAAATTGGTCTCAGCTGACTCAGCAGTCCGAATGAGGTTAAAAAAATTAATATAATAAATAAATGAATAGGAAATAAATGAATAGAAAAAAGATATAGGATGGGAATTGGTTGTGGATGGGAGCTGTTTATGTCTTTATGCTTTATAAAATAACTATTTTATATTTATTTTATTAATAAATGCGAACCACTCAAATTAATTTGACCTTTTCCGTGTCTACTAGGCCTGCTAATTCAACTATACCTCTATGATTTTGTTATATGTATCTTTCCATGTGATATATTTATGAAAATGATACATGAATATATATTTATGAAAATGATATATTTTATTATTTATTTATATTTAATATAGTAGGAGCATCTTTGCATAGGCTATGCATGCACTCGATGCTCTCGGCCGGCCTTCGGCCGATTCTAGGAGGGCTTCGCCCGTTTCCGCACGGACTTCACTCGTGCTTGATGCTCCGGGTGGCCGACGCACGGGCTTAGACTCTAGGAGGGCTTCGCCCGCTTGCACGCAATCCACCAACTCAGCACCGCACCCACCACTCACGGCCTGTGGAGTCCCGCGGTTGTTTAATTTTGCATACACGCTCCGGAGAGCTGCGATTGGTCGGTGCGGTGCCGAGCTGGTGGATTGCGTGGAAGTGGGCAAAACATGCTTCTATGCGGCGAAATGCCACTCGGAGCATCAAGCACAGACGAAGCCTGTGCGGCGGCTGGCGAAGCCCGGCGAGAGGTGGTCGAAGGGCGCCTGAGAGCATCGAGCACGTGTGAAGCCCATACGAAGATGCTCGTATACATAAATTTGCTTGTGTGGGGGCCAGTGAAGCCCACCTAGAGATGGTTGAAGGGTGTCCGAGAGCATCGAGCACGGGCAAAGCCCGTGCAAAGATGCTCGTATACATAAATATATATATATATATATACATTGACGGACCCACAAGGACGAGTGTGGGTGGCCACCCACACCTGATTTTACGAACAATATTTTAATAAGATACCAACAAATATATAACGTTACAAAGATAACATAAAAAACAAAGTTGCATTTGTAGCTAAGTTGAGACATTATTTAAAATTATTTTTTAAAGATAAAATTTGTTGCTATGTTTAAAATTATATAATTTTCAAAGAACAAACTTATTATTATATTATTGTTTTAAAAAAATATTTTTTATATAAATAAATTGATTGCTACGACCTTATTTGAAATTTAAGTAATTTCAATTTTTATGTTGTTATATGTTTTTTTAGTACTATAGATTTTTAATAATTTGTAAAACATGATTTTGAATGATTTTGTGTTTCGCTCACACCCACTAAAACTTCTGCATCATGGTGGCCGGGGGTCCGCGAGCTCGCAACCGCTGGCCGCCGCGCGTTCCCATTTGGATTCACAACAGTAGCAGTCTAGTTGATTTTGCGCTCGCCAGCAGTCGGAAGTGCTCGGAATGGCTATATATATATATAACATCAACAGAAAATAGCACATAGATATTCACATAGCTACAACCACACATCACATTTAACATCACAGAGTAAACACAAAATACATAGAAATCCATTGTGTTGTGGGGGCAAAAGATAAGACTAGCTACTCCCCCCACCAAAAGATGAAGGTGAATTGATACACATAAAATTATTACATGAATTACGTTCATTTGAGAGAGACGACACAGCGCCGATAAATGCTTACAGTAAGGATTCTACGAACACAATAAAAAAAAAACTGCATAGTACTAGAAATGAATGTTTTTCAGTTCTTCCTTCAATCCTCCCCCTCCATCCACCGCATCTGTTACTTTGTGAGGGCTTGTTTGAGACACTTGTCGGGGTTAAACTCGGAATATGGACGGCCACTCCAATATACGCAGGCGCATACTTTATCATTACTGCAGTAAACTATTTTTATGGTGCAATCCGGACCTTTAGTTTGATACCAACATGTCGGTATGCATGCAACACTCTTTGCACAATTAGCGTGTTTTACAAGTCTGGTGAACTCTATGTAATTCGCCCCCATCACTTCAAAAACATGGAGATTGATTAATATTAGGGTCGTTATCACTGTCACCTTATTTAGACGTGGGGGCCGGCTGCTTCCGGCCGGCCGGCTGCCGGTTGTTCTGGCCGGGTTTATCTGCGTTTACGCCGGTGAATTCAGGGCGGCCGGTGGCTGCGAGTCCGAAGCCGACGGCCGCAGCGCGTTGTCGTACCTTCTTCCTGACATGGATTTTGCACTTGCCAGCAACCGACGGCGCGCGGAAGGGACGGCAACGACCCCGAGTGTGGTGTCCACCGAGAGGGCGATCTCCGCTATCCCTCAGTTGCCACGGGTGTCGCCGCCGGCAGCTGTTGCTCACAGGCGGTGGCCCTGCCGATGAGACCCAGTTTAGGGTCTCACGGGCAGGGCCCGCTGGCCCCCAGACAACTCCCGACAGTTTCAGGGGTCTGGTGAACTCGCCGGGAAGGCCGCCGGCGGCGGCCTTAACCTCGCTCGTTGTTTTTCATTTTTTTATTTTTGTTCTTATTTCCTCAAATAATGAAATATAATCATTTTAAATAAATTATATTAGAAAAATACATAATTTAAAAAATTATTTAATACTAATAAATATATAAATATAATTTTTTTTTAATTTCAAAAAATAATAAAAAATTTACATCCTCAAAAAATATATAAATATACAGATTCAGGATCCTCTCCATTTCATTTGAAATGGAGGGGATCCATTTCATGGCCAGGATGAATTACTTTTTGATCTAACAGGTTATGTTTTTTTCATCCTTTTATATTTTTTTTTATTCAAAAAATTCTGGGCCACAAGATTTTTTTTTGGATTAATGTTATCCATTAGATATGAAATGGATCCCCTCCATTTCATTTGAAATGGAGAGGATCAGGATCCATAAATACTGTGAAGCCCGCTCGCCATGAGTAGAATACTTTCACGCGGAACACGAGGGATCCCTTATGCACTATCGATTATGTGTGTGTATATAGAGAAAGAGAATGAGAGAATGGAATACTCACCGGTGCTTGAGAGGAGGACAAGGAGGAGTACCGGAATCGTGATTCTCGTGGAGAATTCCATTAATATGTTGTTGGAAGGAGATCAAAAATTATAAACTAGGTAGAGATTAATTATAGATCTATATATGCTTCCTCTAGTACTTTAATTCTAATCGGAAGGATTGGCGACTCATTTGTATATATACTAACTATCCACACGCAGAAAACAAAAGACTGTTCTCTGCTGACATCATTTTTACTTTGGTGGCCGTCTTATTTCAAATTAGTTGGTGGCCGGCACCTTTGTTTATATATATATATATATATATATATATATATATATATATATATATATATATATATATATATATATATATATATATATATATATATATACAACTGATTATACGCGTGCCGCGTGTTCTCTTATATTCGCGCGAGGGATTGCAACCGTCGGATTCAATCCAACGGTATAAAAACTGGGCGTAAACGCGGGGCGGCCGGCGGCTGCGGGCTCGCCGGCCAGTGCCCGCCCTGGACTCGTCGGCGTGGACGCCGACGAGCCCAGGGCGGCCGGTGGCCGGCGAGCCCGCAGCCGTCGGCCGCCATGCTGTAAAAAAAATTTGCAGCATTACAGCGAGGCGGCCGGCGGCTGCGGGTTCGCTGGTGACCGACCGTCTTGGGCTCGTCGGCGTGGACGTAGACGAGCTCCATGCGGCCGGTGGTCGGCGAGCCCGCAGCCGCCGACCGCCCCGCTGTAAAAAAAAACTACAGCATTGCAGCGTGGCGGCCGGCGGTTGTGGGCTCGCCAGCCACCGGCCGCCCCGGGATCATCGGCGTGGACGCCGACGAGCCCGGGGCGGTCGGTGGCCAGCGAGCCCGCAGCCGTCGGCCGCCCCGCTGTAAAAAAAATGCAGCATTACAGCGGGGCGGCCGACGGCAGCGGGCTCGCCGGCCACTGACCACCCCGGGCTCGCCGACGTCCAACACGTGCGTGTGCTCATTCACCATCGGACGGTTTAGAGCTGTGCGCGTAAACTATTAAATCCGCTTTAAGCGGATATACAGTTTTTCATATATATATATATATATATATATATATATATATATATATACACACACACACACACACACACACACACACACACACACACACACACACACACACACACACGAGTACCCGACACGGGGCTCTGCTCCTATGTCCATGCGCGACAGTACCCGACCGGCGACGACGGGCTTAGCCCGCCCCATCAAGACCGGTTTCGCCCGCAACATATACATATGAGTACTCAAAATGACCGTAAAAAACATACATAAATATTACAATTTTTATTTTGTAAAACAATATACGTCTTGAAATAAAAATATTAATTTTGTCTTTAATAAAGTTGATTGATTTAATGTCATTATCTCGAAAATACCACTGATATGCCTAATAACAACCTTCCTTGAATAGACCGTTGACATGCCTAATGACAACCTACCATAGTAGGTGTGAGCACAACCAAAAAACTTTTTGAATTTAATTGAATTTGCATCATTACTTCTATTTTTTTTGATAGTGTAATTACTTGAATGAACATTGTATTTTAATTTCTTTGAAATATATTAAAATATATGTCAAGTCATTAAAATATAAAAATGAGGGCATAATTGATAGTTTTGAATGTTTCACCAAAGACAACTTTTCCCTTATAAAAATGAGGGCGACATTTGTCGCGGTGGGGGGGGGGGGAACATTTGTTGCGGGGGCGACATTTGTGGTGGGACATATTGGCGCGTCAAACATTCCGATTTTATTATCGCGTCTCTTCGCAAATTTGAGCGGGACATATTGACGGCAAAGTAGAAATGACTCAAAAACTAAATCTTTTGAAATAAAAAGAAGATATGATGTAACGACCCTGGCGCGTATGTAACAGCGTTACGGCTCAGCTCTCCAGGCATCGCTACCGGGCTGCAGGCCAAGCACCCCAACCCCTCTCCCTCCACAGGCGGGTTGTTGGTGGCCACCGCCTCCCTTTGATGAGGCAAACTCGATAGTCAAGCCCGCACTACGGGGACTTCCCAGGAGGTCACCCATCCCAGTACTACTCTCGCCCAAGCACGCTTAACTATGGAGTTCTTTCAACCTTCATCACCAATTGAGCTCCTTCCAAACAGAAGAGACGATTCAGTGGAAACCTTAGCCAAGCTCTATGTGGAGCAGGTTGTTCGACTGCACGGTGTTCCTCGGAGCATCGTTAGTGACCGTGATGGGCGATTCACATCGAATGATTGGAGGCTAGTTCATCAAAAGTTGGGTACAAAATTGGCATTTAGTACGGCCTTTCATCCCCAAACAGATGGCCAGACTGAACGAACCAACAGGACGATGGAAGATATGCTCCGCATGTGCGCCCTAGACTTTGGTAAGAGATGGGAAGATTATATATTTCTTGTCAAATTTGCCTATAATAATAGCTACCAAGCGAGCATCGGTATGACACCATTTGAGGCGTTATATGGTCGGAAATGCCGTACACCGTTAGCTTGGGCAGAAGCAGGCGAATCTAAGCTGAGTGGGAAAAAGGAAGTCGAAGAAGCTACCTCGCTCATACGCTCTATTCGGGAGAGGCTATTGATAGCCCAAGATCGTCAAGCAAAGTACTACAATGCCAAACACCGGAACGTGGAGTTCGTGGTGGGTGATTGGGTATATTTGAAGATCAAACCCTTCAAAGGCGTGTCCAGGATTCGGCGTTTGAAAAAGCTAAGTCCGAGGTATCTTGGTCCATTTGAGGTGGTGGAGCGAGTTGGGGAAGCTGCTTATCGACTAGCACTTTCAGCAGACTTGGGTGGATTACATAATGTATTTCACATCTCAGTCCTTCGTAAGGCGGTGACGGATCCAGCTCAAGTAGTGGAGAATGATCGGGTACCGGTCGAGTATAGGCTAACGACGCGGGTTAGACCCATTCGGATCGAGGATCGAGCCGAGAAACAGTTGCGGAACAAAGTGATCGGGATGGTCAAGGTCCGATGGGACAACTGTGGCCGTGAAGAGCTAACATGGGAGCGAGAGCAGACCATGCGAGCTGAATTTCCCGAGTTGTTTGGATAAACTGTAGACCGTGTACCTTTTGTTATAACAGAGTTATCAAGTTATAGTATTGTTGGTTCTTGTTTCCTTACCGTGCAAATTTCGGGACGAAATTTTGTTAAGGGGGGGGGGGGGAGGATTGTAACACCCCAAAAAGACTCAAAAATGGTTTTGAGGTGCAGGTCATTTTACACAGCCTGGGACACGGGCGTGTCCCAGGGCGTGTCGGGGGTACACGGCCTGGGACACGGGCGTGTCCCAGGGAGTGTCACTCAAATAAAATGCGTTCTGAGTCAGAAGATTACACGGCCCGGAACCAAGCCTTGAACACGGGCGTGTCAGATTGGACACGGGCGTGTCCGATGCCGTGTGCCGACCCGTGTACTGCTGGTTGAGTTTGGAGCTCGACGAAGCAGGGGGACACGGGCGTGTCTCATGACTGACACGGGCGTGTCAGGTTCGACACGGACGTGTCGATACCCGTGTTCTGGTAAATATCAGTCGGTACGAATACCGCGTGTGCCGCTTCAGGGTACACGGCCTGTGACACGGGCGTGTCACAGGCCGTGTCAGGCAAAAATGTGTGTTTTTGGGCAAATCGTGGCCGTTTAATTTCTCTCTTTGGATCCAAGGGCTCAGGTGATTCCTGGCTGGATATAATCAGTAGAGGCTGAGGAAGAATTCATTCTTCATTTCATTAAGGAAGAGAGAAAGAGAGAGGAGGAAGAAGAAGGAGGAGGAGATCCAGCCACCGGCGGAGTTCCCGTGGTCCGATTCGTGATCCGAGGCCAGCGTTGTGAAGGCAAAGCTGCTGCGGTTCTTTCTCACCGGCTAGTTTTCGATGGCTCCCAAGAGATCGACAAGGGTAACGATCTCCCTTCTTGGATATGTGAAGTCCTTTTCTGCATTGCATAGGGAAAACCCTTCCCCGCGAGTGTGCGGTGGGTTGTGGTGTCCCTTGGGGTAGATATGTGAAGTCCCCCTTGTTAGAGTCCGGAATTGGAGTACGGATCTAGACATGCTGTGTGAAGCCCATCTGGACATGGTCTGGATTGGTGATGCTTGTTTGCATATCGGAGAAGGCTCCGTGATGATGGCTTGTTTGCCTTGTGCCTACCTGTTGGCTTGGTGCAGCAGGAAGTACTGGATGAAGTCCAGGAAATGAAGAGGGTTGGATGCAACTCTTGTGGCCGTGCGTTGCCACTTTGTGTGCGGTTGAGCCGTTGGGCTGCAACTCGATGAAAAGGCAGATTGCCGAACAGGAAAGGTGAAACCGACCCGCGCCTATAAATTGCCATGGATACTTCCGTATTCGAGGTGGCACGACGACTTGAGCAACGGGGGGTGGCTGATCCGTACCTGCTTTAGGTCCGTCCGACTTGGAAGCCTGGTTATGGGTTTTGTTGGAGCGCCTAATGAGATTCTTCGGCCCGCGTGCCGGAAATACTAGAATGCTCAAATACCGTGTAGACGGTGGTTTTGACCCTGGTATTCCGGTACACCAAGAATGTGCCCTGAGTGCACGGACTGTCGGGCCGTGTGGCCCGTAGTTGTGATGGCTTGAATGTGCCTGCACGCACATAATTGCTATATGATGATGCCATGCTATGCAGGGAAAGAATGCTAATGCCCCGAGAAAGGGGTAGGATTGTTATAATTGGGTCAGCTGAATGCTGACCGTTGCATTGTTTGCCACCGTTTGGGTGGATTGTCCCTATGCAGGTGCTGGAGAGCCAAGTGGTAAGTGAAGGGCTGAAGCCCTTGCTGCTGTTGCTGCTGCTGCTGCGGCTAGCCCTTGAAGGCTAAGCGAATGTTTTGCTTGTTTTCTTTTACTCATGTATGGCCGGCCTGCGCGCCGAGGTTTGTAATCCATACGATGTGGAAAGAGGAACTGTAAGGCCTTAAGGCCAAACTCTATGTATTTGTTGTACATTCCGTGGTTATATATAAAAGTGGTTTATATATTGGACATTCCTGGTTAGAGTTCAAATTACAACTTAAAGCTTCCGCTAGTATGCTCTGAGTTAGGATGCGTGTATGGATTGGTATTATCCTGTGACATCACCGTCTGTTTGTGGCATATAGTGTGGGGCCCCGGCCGGACCTTCTACTATACGTCATTTAACGGATGGGGTCGTTACATATGAAGGGGGTATTTTGGGTGAGTGAATGTTACACCATGACTAAGTGGTATTTTGGGGAGACGAATGTTACACCATGACTCTTTTGGAGTTTGCTTATAGTATAAATATATATATATATATATATATATATATATATATATATATATATATATATATATATATATATATATATATATATATATATATATATATATATATATATATACACGCGTGACAGGCACAGGCCTCCGGCCCGATGGTCACGCGCCACAGTACCCGGCCGGCGACGACGGGCTCCGTCTGCCTCCCGGGGGGGCATGTGTCGTGGGGGCGATATTTTTCGTGGGAACGATATTTGTCGTGGGGACGACATTTGTCGTGGGGCGACAATTTGTCGTGGGGGAGACAATTGTCGTGGGGACGACAATTGTCGGAGGGGGGGGGGGGGAGACATTTGTCAAAGGGGCGACATTTATCGTGGGGGCGATATTTGTCGTGAGAATGACATTTGTCATGTGGGTGACACTTGACGTAGAAGAGAGAATTTCATGTATTCTAAAAGTTCAAAATGTAAGCAAAACATTAAAAATATGTATAAATGTGTGAAATTCATAACATTCCTTTATTTTTTGTAAATTCATTTTATCAAATGACAACAACTAAACAATTATAAGACATCGACTCATGTACATTTCAATTGTCACTTTGCCCTCCATCTTCTTCAACATTCATTTGTTTATCTTCGCATGTCATTGCCCTTATTTGTCTTTGCATAGTCCTTCAGTCGAATTCTGCAGTCCCTGTCTTTTGTCAGTAATCTTCTTTTTTTCAATTTTAATCACCGTTTAGTGTATGCAACTTGAAAAACAAATAATTTTTTATTTATAACGTATAAAATATAGAATTTTTTTTCACTGTATGTAATGGAGTGAACTAAGAAGTTGCGTGGTTGTAGTCAATGTCATACCTTATTGTTTTCGTCAGGTCGACCCATTCAAAAATCTCCGTGAAGACCACATTTTTCGTGAACATACCCTCATGACCTTCAATAACAAAGTTTTGACCAAATCTCTTGTGGATTGGGCTGATACCCCTCTTGATAAAACAACGTACAACTGGCCATGACTGAAGACGTGATTTGGAAAATAAATTCTGACATTTCCAATTGTCTTCCCCTGAGACTTGTTAATTGTTAATGCGAAACTCAATCTGACAGTTCTAGAAGCTCGAGTGGTACTGGAATATCTGGTACATCAACCAATCCTCCTTTGCAACATAGTGTCGTAGACTCATTGTGAAAAAGCTTAGTGTGACAATGACGGCAAGTTGTAGGTGAACATAAAGGTACTGGAGGCACATTTACTGCCGGATAACAGTTTCTTGCACTCAAATGGCGAGTTAATCCTTGATTAGACACATTTCCTGTGTGACGTAATTAGATTTTAATGACACTAACTTGTATTAATGTTCTTACTTGTAAGGTTTGTTTGCTTGTGCGGTGATAGAGTTCTACCGTGTATTGAGTTTTGATCATCCTCAAGTTGCATTTCTTCATCAATGTCTATTGTGCTTGCAGCGTGTAATATCCCATTTCCGTCTAGACCCCTAGGAGTCGGTCTATCGTGACAGAACCCTAGGAAACCCAAAAAATTAAATTCCATCGACCAAGACTTCGAGTCACGGGTTGGTCACGCCCGTGACCGACCTGTCACGCCCGTGACCTACGTGTCACGCCCGTGACATAGGGCGTGACCCCTTCGACGATCGTCGATCTCAGGAAGACGATCGTCGAGCGCAGGATTTGCAACCCGGGCCTGTCACGCCCGTGACCTACGTGTCACGCCCGTGACCTAGGGCGTGACCCCCTTCGACGATCGTCGATCTCCGCATGATGATCGTCGAGGGCCGAATTTGCATCATGACCCTGTCACGCCCGTGACCCATGTGTCACGCCCGTGACCTAGGGCGTCACCTGTAACACCCTGAAACTCAAAAGAGGGACGGGTGATGTTTTAAGCCCAATCTGAGTTTTGGAGCAGGTGTCACGGGCGTGACACGGGCATGACACAGGCGTGTTCGGCCACGGGTCATGTGGTCGACGTTTTGATGATCGGAGATCGTCGAGTTGAGGCACACGGCCTGGGATACGGGCGTGTCACTTTGGGCAGTTTTCTGAGGCAGGCACATGGGCCATGACACGGGCCCTGACACGGGCATGTCAAATGCGACACGGGCGTGTCGGGTGCCGTGTCGCAGGCCGTGTCTTTCTCGGGTTGGGAAAGCTGGCCGATTGCACACGGGGGCGTGACACGGGTCTCGACACGGGCGTGTCACAGGTGACACGGGCGTGTCGGAGGCCGTGTCGAATGCCGTGTGCTGGTTTTCGAGTCGGTCGAGACGGCGAATGGGTGATACGTCCAGGCACACGACCGTATTGCAACCCGTGTTCGGCCCAGATTTTCTAATTTGAGGCCTAATCGTGGCCATTCATTTCCTTGGCTTTGGATCCAACGGTGGGGGGCATCTCCTGGGTGGTTTTAGCCGGGATAAGGGTTTCAAAACCCTCATTCTCTTTTTCCATTCTCTTTCTAAATCCTAGAGAGAGGGGAGAGCAAGATGAGAGGTTGGAGACCAAGATCCGGTCGCCGGTGGAGCATCGGAGCTCCGAATCGCGATCCGAGTCCGGATCCGCGGAGGTGACATCGTTGCGGTGCTTTCCAACCGCATAGTTTTTCATGGCGCCACGGAAGAATGCAAGGGTAACAATTTCTCATCCTTGGGCATGTGAAGCCCTTTTTCCCTTTGCATAGGAAGCCCTCTCTCGCGAGTGAGCGAAGAGTTGGAGCGTTCCTTGGGGTAGATATGTAAAGTCCCCCTCGTATAGAGTCCGTATGCGAAAACGGGCATAGACATTGTGTGTGAAGCCTATCCGGACAAGTAGAGCCGGATCGGTGATGTTGCATTGCATATGAACCGGGGAAAACTCCGGGTGTTTGGGCATTTTTCGGGTTTTCTACGTGGTAGATTGCAACAGGGAGCCTTGGAGATTAACTCCAAGGTGCACCCGGAAAACTGGGCAAAAGCGAGTTTTGCCAACACGATGGCCGGGGAGCCAACGTGAACATAATCGGGTTATGTGATTGTTGTGGCGGAAACGGGACTCGGTGAGTCTTGACCTGCGCATATGGCTTAAATTGCCGTTGCGATATGAGCACGGGTCAGGCGGAATTGTACCCGATCTATGTCGTTCGGTGGGACCATTGGCATGGATGAGAGTCTTCGGCGGTCTATGGATTAAATTGTCGTGACCAAGGCCAAGAAGACAAAATGCTCATATGGTTGGCCGTCCAAGGGGCGGTGGTGGAACGGGAACGTCTATGGCTTGAATTGACGTGACGTTGGCCGGTTCGCCGTGAATGTGCCCTGTGTGCACGAGGTGAGTGGCCGTGCGAGCCTACGCCTGTGATGATGTGTGTTTACACTAATAAATTGCCTATACTAATAAAGTGCAGGGAAAGAGCATCGCCGCCCCGATTTTGGGGGCGGGATCGTTATAATTTGGTCAGCATAGCTGACCGTTGCTTTTGTTTGCCACCGGGCGGTGGTTTGTGCTTGCAGGTGCTGCGGAGTCGAGCGGAAAATAGCGGGCTAAAGCCCAAGTTGCTGAGCTGGCACTCGAAGGCCTAATTTTGAGTGTTTCATTGTGACCATGTGTGGCCGGCTTGCGAGCTGATGTATGAAAACACTTTTATGTCAAGCAAACTTTGTAAGGCCTTAAGGCCATTTCTTTTTTCTGTGTATTGGAACATTCCTGCGGGTGTTACTGTAGTGGACATTCTTACTTTTGGCAGGGTTCTTAATTGTGCAACTTAACTTTAATGCTTTCGCTAGGTGTTGTGTAGGGCGTGCAATTGGTTGAATGGTTTCAACGCGTAACCAACCGGTCTGTCCGTAGTATATGGCGTCGGGCCCCGGCCGGACCTACTGTTATATGCTATGCGACGGATAGGGGTGTTACAAATTGGTATCAGACTACTGGTTTCGGTCAAACTTAAATGAATTCGTGGGCGAATTCACTTTAAGGGGTGGTGAGCACATGTGTGCGTCATCGTTATAACATGAAAAGAACCCATGAATGTCCACTTAGGAATGAAAATACACATGTTTGAGGAACCTGCGTGTTCCTATAATTGCTGTTTGCAATAATATTTTGTCGCTTATCGGTGTTTTGCACGATTATAGGTGACCAGAAGTGGTGCTGGGCCGTCAGAACGGCCAGGTTCTGAGGCAAGCAGTGCGCCAAGTGAAGCGCATGAAACACCTCCGTTTGTCGAGACCATTAGGTTGGTGGCAGAAGCTGTCATTGCGATGATTAATGCGCAACCCACAAGACAGGTGCAGCAGCCTGCTCCTGCGGAGGAGCAAGTGCTTCTCCAAGCGGCGGAGCCTAGAAGGGTTGAGCATGTGGCGGTGGAGCCGGAGTTGCCTCGAAGAGCAACTGAGAGACAGCTTAAGCATGTGATGGGCTTCCACCCACCGGTGTTCTCGGGAACGGGAACCCCTACCCAGGCTGAAGATTGGCTCTCAAGAGTCAATAGGGTGATGACAGCGACTGAAGCGGTAGAGTGGCAGAAGACCACAATAACGACGTTCCTTTTGGATGGGGACGCAAGGTTATGGTGGGAAGGCCTAGAGCTACACCAGTTGAGGGGAAGGCCGTTGGCCGAAGTTCCTATGGCGGAGTTTGCAAGATTGTTCATGGCTCGATACCTCCCCTCAGCGCAGAGGATCGCATTGGAGAACGAGTTCCAAAAGTTGGTGCAAGGAGATAGCACTGTAGACGAGTACCTCCATGAGTTTACTCGGTTGGGGAGATATGCTAGCGCTACCTTTGTCGACGAGGAGCGAAAGACTAACCGCTTCTATGAAGGGTTAAGAGATGAGCTGAGGTTGCTATTGTCAGGGCCTATAGCGCAGGGTTTCCTAACCTTGGTCAACTCGGCCCGGTCCTTGGAGAAGGACATGAGAAATGTGCAAGCTAAGAAGGAATCTGGTGGGAAGAAATCAGAGTTCAAGGCGCCGACTACGTCGAAGTCGGGCTATCGAAGATTCTACAAGAAGGCTTGGACGTCAGGTCCAGCTTCTTCTACAGGTGCATTGGGGGCAACTACCAATCAAACCCTGGGCACTTGTTTCACGTATGGAAAGACGGGGCACTTTGCCCGCGATTGCTGGAGCAGACGCCCAAAGTCCGAGAGAAAACAAGGAGCTACTTACGAAGAGAAGGGCAAGACGGTGGAGTCAACCGCGTCCCACTATGCTCCGACTCAGCCTAGAGTCTACAACTTGGGGAAGCAGGAGGCCATTAAACAAGCGGATGTGGTGACAGGTACGAGTTAATTTATAGCAAGTTAACTTAGATACTGTTGTTTATTGCTTGTTAGCCTAATATGGTTTGCATAGGCTTTGTTTTGATTAGCGATAGTCCGGCACGGGCACTGTTCGATACGGGAGCTTCACACTCCTTCTTGTCCGAAAATTTTATATCGCGCATCGGAGTCCCTTCTTCGATGGCGAAGGACAAGTTGGATGTGCTGCTACCGAATGGGTGCTCGATGCGTGCGGACAGAGTGTGCGCCATAAAGGTTCACATTGGGAGCCAAGAGTTCGACTTGCTAGCGTCATTGCTGCCGCTAGTAGAGTTCGACGTTATCTTTGGGATGGATTGGCTTTCGGAGCAGAAGGCTTGGATTGATTGCGACCGGAAGGAGGTCAAGCTGGGTGTTGGGCGGGGGACAACATTCGAGGGACTCAAGGGGTCGAGCAAGACGCTGATGTCTGCTCTTCAGGTGGTAAAGGCAGTTCGTGCTGGTGCAGAGCTGTTCTTCGCAATAGTGGGGGCTGTGGAGCCAAAGTCCACGTTGGATAGCATCCCCGTGGTTTGTGAATACTCCGATGTGTTCCCGGATAGTCTTCCCGGAGCCCCACCATAGCGGGAGATTGATTTCACCATCGAGCTCGTACCGGGGGCCAAACCGGTGTCACGTGCTCCGTATAGGTTGGCGCCTAAGGATATGGCAGAGTTGAAAGTTCAGCTAGAGGAGCTGATGGAGCAAGGTTATGTGCGTCCAAGCTCGTCGCCTTGGAACGCACTGGTCCTCTTCGTTAAGAAGAAGGACGGGAGTATGCGGTTGTGTATCGACTACAGAGAGTTGAACAAGCTGACGGAGAAGAACAAGTACCCGATCCCGAGAATTGATGATCTCTTTGATCAGTTAGTCGGATCGTCGGTATATTCTAAGTTGGACTTGAAGTCGGGGTACTATCAGTTGAGGATAAGGGAATGTGATATCCCGAAGACGGCGTTCAGCACAAGGTATGGGCATTTCGAGTTCACGGTCATGCCGTTTGGACTGACGAATGCGCCATCAGTGTTTATGGACTTGATGAACAGGACGTTCCGAGATTTCCTGGATCGCTTTGTGATCGTCTTTATTGACGATATATTGGTGTACTCGCAGTGCGAAGAAGATCACTTCAAGCACTTGCATCTAGTGTTGGAGACTTTGAGGAGGAATGAGCTGTATGCGAAATTCTCCAAATGCGAGTTCTGGCTACCCTCAATAGCATTCCTTGGTCACATTGTCAGTGGGGAAGGTATATCGGTGGATCTGGCGAAGATCGTTGCGATACGGGAGTGGCCTGCGTTTTCTTCTGTCGCGGAAGTCCGTAGTTTTCTCGGGCTTGCCGGATATTACAGGCGCTTCGTAGAGAACTTCTCGCGGATAGCGCTACCTCTCACGAAGTTGACAAGGAAAGATCAGCGATTCTTGTGGACGCAGGAGTGCGTGCAAGCTTTTGAGGAGCTGAAAAGACGGTTGACCACGGCGTCAGTGCTTAGTTCGCCGAGTGGGACCGAGGGCTTCGAGGTTTATAGTGACGCCTCGAGTAGTGGTTTGGGCTGTGTGCTGTTGCAGCATGGGAGCGTGATAGCTTATGGATTGTGTCAGCTGAAAGTGCATGAAAGGAACTATCCGGTCCACGACTTGGAGTTGGCGGCCGTGATATTTGCACTTAAGCTGTGGAGGCACTACCTATACGGCGTAAGGGTCAATATATATACTGATCACAAGAGCCTAAAATACCTATTAGATCAGAAGGATCTTAACATGAGGCAGAGGAGGTGGATGGAGTTCCTGGGCGACTACACCTTCAAGATTCATTATGTACCCGGGAAGGGCAATGCGGTTGCTGATGCGTTGAGTCGCAGGGCTCCTGCCCAAGCCAACTGGTTGTCGGTGCATGATGAGCGGCTGATACGGGAGTTGGAGGAGCTTGAAATCTGCTGCGTTGACAAGCATACGAGCGCCAAAGCAATGTTGAACTGGACAGAGGTTCAGTATGACCTGGCTGACCGGGTTTGGCAGGCATTGGAGTTAGATGAATCCATGAAGGAGCTTATGGAGGCAGTGTTGGATGGGTCAAATTCCCAATTTTCAGTGGAAGATGGGTTGTTAAGGAAGGATCATCGGTTGTGCGTCCCAAGAGGGAGTAACCTACGGGCGGAGTTGATGTACGAGGCTCATCATACCAAGTACTCGATCCACCCAGGGAGCACAAAGATGTACTGTGACCTCAAGAAGCTGTTTTGGTGGTCGGGGCTTAAGAAAGATGTAGCGTTGTTTGTGGCTAAGTGCCAAACGTGCGCCTTGGTGAAGGCGGAGTGCCAAAAGCCGGGAGGATTTCTGAAGTCCTTGCCTATACCGGAGTGGAAGTTTGACGACATATCTATGAACTTTGTGCATGGGTTGCCAAGGTCGCAGAAGGGGAACGACACCATCTGGGTGATCGTAGATCGGTTAACTAAGGTGTCGCATTTCATTCTTCATAGGAAGGATTACTCGGTGGAGAAGTTGGCGAAGCTATATGTGGACAATATAGTTAGACTACATGGTGTGCCTCGCAGCATTGTGAGTGATCGCGATGGGCGTTTCACGTCCAATGATTGGAGGTTGGTGCAGCAGATGCTGGGGACAAAGTTGAAGTTCAGCACAGCCTTTCATCCGCAGACGGATGGGCAGACCGAGAGAGTCAATAGAGCGATGGAGGACATGCTCCTCATGTGTGTTTTAGACTTCGGGAAGCATTGGGAGGACCACCTGTATTTGGTGGAGTTCGCGTACAACAACAGATACCAGACGAGTATCCAAATGGCGCTCTTTGAGGCCCTATATGGTAGAAAATGTCCCACGCCGTTGTCTTGGTTAGAAACGGGTGAGGCAAGATTGTACAAGAAGCAGGAGGTGGAGAGTGCTACCTCGTTGGTGCGGATCATTCGGGAGCACTTGTTGATCGCTCTGGATAGGCAGATGAAGTATTACAATGCCAAGCACCGGAACGTGGAGTTCGCGGTGGGCGATTGGGTATACTTGAAAGTGAAGCCGTTCAAGGGGGTTTCGCGGGTGAGACGCTTGAAGAAGCTGAGCCCAAGATACCTTGGACCTTTTGAGGTTCTGGAGCGAGTCGGCGAAGCCGCATACCGTTTGAAGCTATCGGTGGAGTTGAGTGGGCTACACGATGTGTTCCACATCTCTGTGTTGCGGAAGGCGGTGCAAGAGCCTTCGCTAGTGATCGCAGTGGATCAAGTACCGGTGGACAAAGGGTTGACGACTAAGGTCAAGCCCGTTTGTATTGAAGACTCTGAGGTCAAGAGGCTCCGTAACAAGGAGATCCAGATGGTTAAGGTCCGGTGGGATAATTGCCGTCGGGAGGAGCTCTCTTGGGAAAGGGAGCAAACTATGCTGGAGGAGTACCCGGAGTTATTCCGCTCAGGTACCGTTAAAAGTTTTAAGTTCCTATGGTTTTTCTTTAGTAAATTTTGTGGGCGAAATTCTTTTAAGGGGGAGAGAGTTGTAACACCCCGAAACTCAAAAGAGGGACGGGTGATGTTTTAAGCCCAGTCTGAGTTTTGGAGCAGGTGTCACGGGCGTGACACGGGCGTATCACGGGCGTGACACAGGCGTGTTCGGCCACGGGTCATATGGTCGACGTTTTGACGATCGGAGATCATTGAGTTGAGGCACACGGCCTGGGACACGGGCGTGTCCCAGGGCGTGTCACTTTGGACAGTTTTCTGAGGCAGGCACACGGGCCATGACACTGGCCCTGACATGGGCGTGTCAAATGCGACACGGGTATGTCGGGTGCTGTGTCGCAGACCGTGTCCTTCTCGGGTTGGGAAAGCTGGCCGATTGCACACGGTGGGCGTGACACGGGTCTCGACACGGGCGTGTCGGAGGCCGTGTCGAATGCCGTGTGCTGGTTTTCGAGTCGGTCGAGATGGCGAATGGGTGACACGGCCAGGCACACGGCCGTGTTGTAACCCGTGTTCGGCCCAGATTTTCTAATTTGAGGCCTAATCGTGGCCGTTCATTTCCTTGGCTTTGGATCCGACGGTGGGGGGCATCTCCTGGGTGGTTTTAGCCGGGATAAGGGTTTCAAAACCCTCATTCACTTTTTCCATTCTCTTTCTAAATCCTAGAGAGAGGGGAGAGCAAGGTGAGAGGTTGGAGACCAAGATCCGGCCGCCGGTGGAGCGTCGGAGCTCCGAATCGCGATCCGAGTCCAGATCCGCGGAGGTGACGCTGTTGCGGTGCTTTCCAACCGCATAGTTTTTCATGGCGCCGCGGAAGAACGCAAGGGTATCGATTTCTCATCCTTAGGCATGTGAAGCCCTTTTTCCCTTTGCATAGGAAGCCCTCTCTCGTGAGTGAGCGAAAAGTTTGAGCGTTCCTTGGGGTAGATATGTAAAGTCCCCCTTGTATAGAGTTCGTATACGAAAACGGGCATATGCATTGTGTGTGAAGCCTATCCGGACAAGTAGAGCCAGATCGGTGATGTTGCATTGCATATGAACCTGGGAAAACTCCGGGTGTTTGGGCACTTTTCGGGTTTTCTACGTGGTAGATTGCAATAGGGAGCCTTGGAGATTAACTCCAAGGTGCACCCGGAAAACTGGGTAAAAGCGAGTTTTGCCAACACGATGGTCGGGGAGCCAACGTGAACATAACCGGGTTATGTGATTGTTGTGGCGGAAACGGGACTCGGTGAGTCTTGACCTGCGCATATGGCTTAAATTGCCATTGCGATATGAGCACGGGTCAGGCGGAACCGTACCCGATCTATGTCGTTCGGTTGGACCGTTGGCATGGATGAGAGTCTTCGGCGGTCTATGGCTTAAATTGTCGTGACCAAGGCCAAGAAGACAAAATGCTCATATGGTTGGCCGTCCAAGGGGCGGTGGTGGAACGGGAACGTCTATGGCTTGAATTGACGTGACGTTGGCCGGTTCGCCGTGAATGTGCCCTGTGTGCACGAGGTGTGTGGACGTGCGAGCCTACGCCTGTGATGATGTGTGTTTACACTAATAAATTGCCTATACTAATAAAATGCAGGGAAAGAGCATTGCCGCCCCGATTTTGGGGGCGGGATCGTTATAATTTGGTCAGCATAACTGACCGTTGCTTTTGTTTGCCACCGGGCAGTGGTTTGTGCTTGCATGTGCTGCGGAGCCGAGCGGAAAATAGCGGGCTAAAGCCCAAGTTGCTGAGCCGGCCCTCTAAGGCCTAATTTTGAGTGTTTCATTGTGACCATGTGTGGCCGGCCTGCGAGCCGATGTATGAAAACACTTTTATGTCAAGCAAACTTTGTAAGGCCTTAAGGCCATTTCTTTTTTCTGTGTATTGGAACATTCCTGCGGGTGTTACTGTAGTGGACATTCATGCTTTTGGCAGGGTTCTTAATTATGCAACTTAACTTTAATGCTTTCTCTAGGTGTTGTGTAGGGCGTGCAATTGGTTGAATGGTTTCAACGCGTAACCAACCGGTCTGTCCGTAGTATATGGCGTCGGGCCCCGACCGGACCTACTGTTATATGCTATGCGACGGATAGGGGTGTTACATCACCACCCTTCGACGATCGTCGATCTCAGGTCGACGATCGTCGATCTCAGGTCGACGATCGTCGATCTCAGGTCGACGATCGACGAACCCATAATTTGTCACCCAGCCCTGTCATGCCCGTGACAAAGGCTGAAACGTCAGCCAGGCTGGAAATTTCTGTAAACCAAGTCATAATCAATTCTGATTATGGGAATTTACAGCAGGAGTATTTATGGGTCATTTCTTTCTCTAATTACTTAGTAAACTGAGCAAGTGTTGGTCCAATAGGAAATCGCCACCTAGATAAGTCTTCTCATCTTCCAACGTTTCCTTTCTTCCACCATAACCGAAATACTATTAAGAGAGAGAATTCATGGCCATGAATGTTTCGCCCTTTCCCCTCCTCACTTGGAGATCTATAAAAGCCTCCTTAGAACAAGAGGAGAAGGTTACAGCCTTGACCAAATGGATTCAGATTTCTGCTCTTGCTGTACGAGAAGTCTGGGAACGCCACCACCGCGCCATGACAATCCGACGTTCATCTCGTCTCCAAACCGCGAACAAGGTTCTCCTCTACTTCTTCTTTTGTGGGTAGATCTTAGGATCTTAGAAATGAAGTTCGTGCTCAAAGGAGCCGGTCCTATCTCACGTTTTCATGGAAAACCATGAAAAATATATTTTTTGGGTATGCCGGAAACCGCCACCTCCGGCGGCCAAACCACCGCTGACCGATAACCATCGCCTCGACGGAGGTGGTGGTGGTAGTGGCTGGCCAGGGAAGTGATCGGACAGCCGGTGACGGATCACGGAAAGGTTACAGGAAATATGGTTTTTTCCGAGTTTCTATTTCGGGTTCTGTTTGGTACGGGAGATGAACAGTAAAACATTATTATAATATGAAAATTAAGTACATAATATATAAGGTAAATATACATAAAATAGGCTTATATTGATGCTGCAAATCGAGGCATTTAGAGGCCGTTTTAGGAAAAATGGCCAGTCACGAAAGTTGTAGTCCTTTGAGTCTAGATTAATTTAAAATTAATTTCAACTCGTTTAGGTAAGCAGTTTGACCGCAGCATCTGTTTTAGTGGGGGATGTACCTAGAGTTGGGCAGGAACTAAAATAAATGCCCACGCTTCGTCCCTCTTCCAAATGACCTGAAATTTGGGCAGTGGGTCACCCTTAGCCATATTTATAGGCTGCCCAAAAATGGGAATTTTTGGAGATACTTTGTCTAAAGTTTTTGTTTTAATTTAATAAAGTTAGAGTAATTTATTTAAGTGTTCATATGGCCTCCAAACCCTCCCAAATTTTGGTGAGTGGTCCATGGCTATAAAACCTAGCTCTGTACAAAATTTTAACTCATTGAAATGAGTTTTGGATAGGGAGTCACATATTCTTAACTAGGCAATAGTGAGGCATTTTTGAGTAAAAAGTGCACTAGAGGTTGGAACAGTCAAATCACCTCAACAGAGGCTGATATTTCGACCACTGACTTGGAAGGGTTAATATAACCCACTTGGAGAAAATGGTGTGAATAGGGGTTGGTTTACCCTAGGATCCAAGCTCAAACCCTAAATGGAGGGTTTTGAGGGTTATGAAGGACATGGGGGGTAATTGCTCTCGAATTTCCTTGAAACTCTGTAGAGTTGACATTAGCATGATAAGAATTATCTGGATGGAATCTTGGAGGATTTGGAGACAAGTAGATACCTTAAAACCCTAATCTTAGCTTTAGGGTAAAATACTAATTAGGCACAATCCATCACTAAACATTATCTAAAGGCTGTGAAACTCAGGTATAGTAAGTTTTAAGACGGGTAGAACCTATAACAATTTTATTGGAATTTTATGATATCTATTTCCAGCACTTCATTTGTAACGATTGTTATAGCCCCAATTGATGATTTAATTAATTGTATCTTTCTGATCATTGAAATCTCATGAAATCTTGGAAGTAAATGTTTTAGGACAGAATGGTTACCCTTGAATGTTTGTATAATTGTTAGTTAAGTAAATCTAGTACTTCCTTCACAAATGTTAAAAAGGGCTTCTATGGCTTAAAAATTAATTATATATGATATTTCGGCTAAAAAATTATGAAACTTGGCCAATGCTATTTTTAAGATTGGATCTGCATAATATATTTTATTTATAATTTTTGGTTGAATATTCTCTGTACTTGATTCACAAATAATGAAATATAGAAGATATTGCTAAAATGGTTTTACTGCCCTTTTGATGATAGGAAATTATGATACTTTGGATTTACCATATTGAGATAACATACTATTTATTATAATTTTGTTGGACATCTTTCATGAGAACTTAGGGTAGTTCATGTTCAAACCGGTAGCCCTTGGAATTTTTGAGGAAATTAATTAAATGCCAGATAAATTAGGAAAATTACCACATTCTGGATTTAGGCTAATTATATCATGATAAGTCTCCAGTAAATAATTTAAGGCATTTGGATTAGTATTGGATCACTGCCTAACTGGTTCGACATATAGTCTAGGTTGGTCTGCATATAGCATATTGTTAAATTACAATAGGATATGATCTGGGATAGTGGTTGGAGTTAGTCAATTTGTCTGGGTGAATAGATGTGGATGATATCGCAATAGAATGATATGAAGAGTAGTGGGAAGTGGTGTTAGCTAGAGTTTAGAGGTGCTCGGGTTCAACGAAAGATCGTCTTTCCCGAAGAGAGGAAGATTAAAAATCACACTAAGTTAGTCCATCGTAACATGAGAAGGGAATGTGTGAGGGAATTCTACCAATAACAATAAGTGCCTTGCGAAAGGGAACGATGGGCTTCAGCTACCATCATAGTTCCTAGTGCCCTTTGAGAGCCCTTCACGGGGAATATCGGGGGCAGTCCTGGGTTAACGTAAACTGCATTAACAAACTGACAAGAGTAACATAGTAATTAGGATCTCACGTTTCACAAACACTGTTAGCACAGGAAGATTGATGGGAGCTTCGGCTCGGTTGGTTAAGAGACGGACGGAATGGTCCGGGGAGCTTCGGCTCGGTTGATTAAGAGACGGACGTTTTGGTCCGGGGAGCTTCGGCTCAGTTTTTGTGTGATTACGAGTAAATTTGCATGTGCATAAAAGGAATGAAAATTAAGGTGGTGGGTCTTCAGTATTGGAGGGTCGATGCACCGACGCCAATACGCTGACTCGGCAAGTGTGGTTTTTACACTTCGCTAAAGCTAAGTCCGGTGCGCCAGCCGGCAAGAGTACGCAGGAGTCCGCTAGTGCACCAAGCGTTGAGGTGTACGATAGGATTGACCGGTAGTGCTTTACTGGTTTAGAGGTGGGCGAGGCCAAACCCACCGCTTCCGTCTGCCACTACGGAGGTATCCTGAGAGGTAACAGCTCCGAAAGGGGGAACTAAATGTCTGTGTGCACAGAGTCGGGTGTGTGAGTTGCACTTGCATACTTCATCATACCCACTTGCATGTCATAGAATAATCGATTCATTTAACCCCTAACACCTAAAGTATAAGTGGAATTGGACGCTTATACATTAAGACCTGCAAAATGACCCCTTGGTCTATAAGCTTGTGTGGGCAAGTTTATAAATTAAGGTTAAATTCAATATATATATGCTGCTTTTTGATAACCGACACCCTAACGTATAAGTGGTATGAGACACTTTATATGATGGGAGCCTTGCAGAAGATCCCTTGGCTTATGCGCTTCCGCACATAAGTTAAGGTTACTGTTCCTACTTTCTGTTTCTGCCATATTTATTATAGAATTGCTAGATTAGTTCCGCTGCCACCTGTTTTCGTTTGATTCATTCTCCATCTTCATGTCCTTCTTTTTCTTCCTCTCCGCTCGGTACCTAGGAGCCATGGGGGAAGGGGTAGGGGATGATAAGGCTTAGTCTTTATGACTAACGGTTTTCGAACCACATCATTTAGGGGATTGTGGAGCCCAGCATGGAGGAGCATCCCCAGAGACCGGTGCGCTTGGAGATAGGGCAGTCTAGCTCTGGATTTCATACAGCCGGGACCGTGAGTCTCGATCTTGAGTAGATGCTTTGTTTTGCTTCCCCATGAGTGACCTGTAGTGAGGACATGATGTACCGGGCATAAGCCCATATTTTTAGTACTCTGATATTTTATTCTGTGGACACTCCCTTCGTGGAGATTTTATTTCTATATATGTGATTTATCTAGTGGACTTGCTTTTACTTACTTCATTTTGTGCTACCTTTCTATGATCGAATTGGCCGGCAGAATCGGCGCCTTGTGGTGATGACCCTTCAGGACATGAAGGTGTCACCGCAAAGCGGCGATTCTGGGCCTAAGACCCCGGTGTTTAAAAAAAAAGGGGGGGGGGGAGGGGTCTTACAAGTGATATCAGAGCAAACATCGATCTGAAAAAGGTAGCAGTCCACGAACCCTGGGCCACCCCCGCTCGAGTTTTGTTTGGGGACAAACTGAGCAGCGGAAGCAGTGGTGTGCCCATATGGGGATCACATATAAATTGTCCACTTTTAGTAAAAAAAAATGAACGTTTTCTCAAGTATGGGTTTTTGTTACGCAGCCTCCAGCACAGCCTACGCCACAAGATGGAGTTCAACAGGCTCAGTATGTTGCACCACATCCACCGGTCCCCACTCCTTTCCTTCAGTCAGACATGGGACCGACTCTGACTACCATTCTGGAGGCTTTCAGGGCCCAGCAGGTTCCGGTCCCGCAGCCAAATTCGGGGGCCAACTGGTTAAGCATCTTCCGAGGACTTTCTCCCCCGTCTTACTTGGGGACAGAGTCAGCGGTTCGGACGAAAGAGTGGCTGGATATTATGTACAAGATGCTGACCGGGATACGGTGTCCCTGGGAGGAGAGGGTGGCTCTGGTTGTCTCTTGCCTGGAGTCCCATGCCAAGAGGTGGTGGAAGACGCTGCTGGACACGACATTTGCCGATAGGGAGGTTGCGGAAGTTACCTGGGAAGAGTTCAGGGCCGCGCTGCTGGAGCATTTCGTTCCGCAGTCGGCCAAGGATGAGTTTGAGGAGCGGTTCTTACAGCTGAAGCAGGGCACCCGGACGGTGGTGGAGTATCATCGGGAGTTCGACCATCTGGCTCGATATGCAGATTCTTACCAGTTGGACGAAGCAGGGTACCTCAAGAGGTTCTTTAAGGGCCTGCGGGAGGACTTGAGGGAGGCTTTGTTGTTTGTATCCGACGGGCCTATCTCCCAGATTTTGGAGATGGCAAAGAGGATTGAAGCTGATTGGCACACCACTCGGGGCCGGAAGCGGCCAACAGAGGATCAGGGACGGAGAGTCAGAAATGAC
The DNA here is from genome assembly GCA_039513925.1 of Platanthera zijinensis. Classification (NCBI taxonomy): domain Eukaryota; kingdom Viridiplantae; phylum Streptophyta; class Magnoliopsida; order Asparagales; family Orchidaceae; genus Platanthera; species Platanthera zijinensis. Next base: position 56,790,528 of record CM077080.1, on the reverse strand, counting down.
CAGCGGCGAGGTGCTATACAAGAGGGGAGAAAGACAGAGGACCAGCCTCGTCAGGAAGTGAGGCAGGAGCCGAGGGAGAAGGTGATATTGGCCCCTCAACCTCTTCGGATGCAGGAGATGCCGAGACCCGGGGGAATGGCGTATACCCCACCAGAGTGCTTCCATTGTCATCAGATTGGGCACATCCGGAGGAACTGCCCCATGAGGGGGGCACCACCTCCAGCACCACAGGGTGGCCCACCTGTTCAGCATTTCGGAGGCCGAGGACGCGGCCGAGGTCATGGATACCAGGGGGGAGATCGTAGACAGGAAAGAGAGTAGGTGTATGCTTTGGACCTTGCGCAACCTCAGAATCCAGAGCAGGTCATAGCAGGTACGCTGCAATGCTTCTTTATTTTCATAGAATTTCCCTTTCAGTTGTTAAAACTTAGAACCACACTAGATAGATTAGCAAGGAAAGAAAACTCATTATAGAACCATAAGACATCTAATAACCCCAGGTATAGTCTTCATCAGTAGCAAGCCTGCCCGCACGCTGTTCAATACTGGAGCTACTCACTCCTTTGTGTCGGAGACGTTCGTAGAAGGACTGGAAGGCGTGGAGCGATTCACAACTCGAAGATGAGGGTGCGACTACCGGATGGATCTGAGCTCCTTACCACGGACCACTGTAATATGGAGGCAGAAATTGGTGGAAAGGCATTCGAGGCTCCAGCGACGATTTTGAAGCTGACGGACTACGACCTGATCCTGGGCATGGTATGGCTGCACTGGAACCATGCCCAGATTGATTTTCAAGCGAAGAGGATCACCGTGAGACACGGGGACTCTTTCATTGTCATCGAAGGTATAAGACCTGCCTCTCGTATACTCTTATCTTCGGTATAGGACATTAAGGGCCATCTGCAGGGAGAGGAAGTTTTTCAGATTCTATTTGAGATGATGGAAGTCAAGGAGTCTGTGATAGACATCTTGGTGGTGCGAGATTTCGCTGACATCTTTCCATAGAAACTACCAGGACTACCTCCGCACCGAGAGCATGACTTCCAGATACAGCTTGTGCCGGGGGCCAAACCGGCATCTAGGGCCCCTTATCGGATGGCCCCGAAGGAGTTGGCGGAGTTTCGGATTCAATGTAGGAGTTGGTGGAGGCGGGATTTGTTAGACCGAGTTCCTCGCCATGGGGAGCCCCGGTCCTATTCGTGAAGAAGAAGGATGGGACACTTCGCCTGTGCATCGATTATCGAGCACTAAACAGGCTGACCGTCCGGAATACCTATCCGCTGCCAAGGATAGACGAGCTGTTCGACCAGCTGGAAGGGGCACACTTCTTTTCAAAACTGGATTTGAGGTCGGGCTACTACCAGCTTCGGATTCGAGAGGAGGATATTCAGAAGACTGCTTTTAGTAGCAGATATGGATTGTTTGAGTTTACGGTGATGCCCTTCGAGCTCACGAATGCACCTTCGGCGTTCATGACCCTCATGAACCAGGTTTTCAAGGAGTACCTAGATGTGTTTGTCATTGTGTTTATCGATGACATCCTCATCTACTCGAGAACGGAGGAGGAGCACACTCGCCATCAAGCACTGACCCTACAGAGACTGCAGGAGAATCACTTATATGCAAAGTTTAGCAAATGTCAGTTCTGGTTGAAGGAGGTGGGCTTCCTAGGCCATATTATCAGTGGAGCCGGGTTGGCAGTGGATCCGGCAAAGATTCAGGCAGTTCGGGATTGGCCGCAGTTGAAGACAGCCACCGATGTACGAAGTTTCCTAGGACTTGCCGGTTATTACCGGAAGTTCATGGAGGGGTTCTCTCAAATTTCCCTCCCACTCACATCTTTGACGAAGAAGGAGGTACCTTTCGTTTGGACCCCACAGTGCCAGACAGCTTTCCAGGAGCTGAAGGATCGACTCACCTCGGCCCCCATACTTACTCTCCCCTCGGGGAGAGAAGGTTTTCAGGTCTACACTGACGCTTCCTACCAGGGTATGGGATCTGTATTGATGCAGAAGGGCCATGTGATTGCATATGCGTCTCGCTAGTTGAAGAAGCACGAGCAGAACTACCCGGTGCACGACCTTGAGATGGGAGCGGTCGTTTTTGCTCTGAAGGTCTGGCGCCATTATCTTTATGGAGTCCACTGCGACATCTACTCCGACCACAAGAACCTGAAATATGTGGACACGCAGAAGGAGCTGAATATCAGGCAGAGGCGCTGGGTGGAGTTCTTAGCGGATTAGCAGTATGAGATGCACTACCATCCAGGGAAGGCAAACGTAGTGGCCGACGCGTTGAGTCGGAGAGCTGCCACTTCCGAAGCCGGGCCCCAGGTTATGTCCATGGAGCTAGTCTGGTCCTTCAGAGATATGCAGATATCCCTAGTGTCCGAGGATGATCCAGAGCTGTATAGGGAGTATCTGGCATCGATGGTGGCCATAGATGATATTCGGGACCGCATCCGGAACGGACAGAGGATAGATGCGTGGGCAGAGCCGATATTCCGAGCCTTGGAGGAGGGTTTGACAGGAGATTATTCCCTGAGAGATGGATTGCTACATTTCAGAGGCAGAGTATATATACCCGCAGGAGGCCGGATTCGGGAGGACATCATGGTGGAGGCGCATTGTAGCAGATATTCTATACACCCGGGGATCACCAAGATGACGGCAGATCTGAAGAAGATGATGTTTTGGCCAAGGATGAAGAAGGACATTATGTACTTCGTGACTCATTGCGAGGCATGCCAGTTGGTGAAGGCAGAGTGCAGAAACCCCGCTGGATTGCTACAGCCACTCCCGGTGCCGGAGTGGAAATTTGAGGACTTTGCGATGGACTTTATTCATGGACTCCCCCGATCACGGACGGGAAATGACTCGATTTGGGTCATCGTCGATCGGTTGACGAAGGTGGCTAGATTCATTCCGATCAGGAAGGATGACTCTGTGGGAGTACTAGTGCGGAGATTTGTGGAGCAGTTTGTTCGATACCACGGGGTGCCCAAGACGATCGTGTCGGATTGGGATGGCCGGTTCACCTCCAGGGAGTGGAGATCCGTGAAGGCTTACTTAGGCACGCGATTGACCTTTAGCACCTCATTCCATCCCCAGACGGATGGGCAGACGGAACGCACCAATCGGACGCTGGAAGATCTTTTAAGGTTATGCATTTTGGACCGCGGGGAACCATGCGAGAAGCTCTTACCCCTGGTCGAGTTCTCCTATAACAACAACTACCAATCTAGCATCAGTATGACGCCTTATGAAGCCTTGTATGGAAGGAAATGCAGGACCCCGCTTTCTTGGGTTCAGGACGAGGATCCGAAGGCGTTGGGATCGGACTTTGTTGAAGACACCGAGGCTCAGGTGAGACTGATCAGAGACAGGATGTTAGAGGCACAGAGCAGACAAGCTAAGTATTATGACGCCCGGCATTGTCAGGTGGAGTTTCAGGTGGGGGACCGAGTGTTTTTGAAGATCTAGCCCATGCATGGAGTTTCACGGGTGCGCGGTCGGAGAAAGAAGCTCAGCCCTAGGTATATGGGCCCTTACAGGATCTAGGAGCGGATCGGGGCCCTAGCTTACAGGCTGGAGCTGCCACCAGAGCTGGCAGCTCTACACGATGTCTTCCACATTTCTTCGCTGAGAAGGGCTCTACTACGCCCGGAACAGCAGATTTTGACCCCCGAAGGGCCGGTAGCTTCAAACCGGTCTGTTCACTTGAAGCCGGTTCGGATCGTTGACAAAGGAGTACGAATCTTGCGCCGCAAGAAGATCCCCTTAGTCAAGGTTCTGTGGAGGAACCACGGTCAGGAGGAGCACACCTGGGAATCGCAGGACCTAATGAGACAAAAATACCCGGAGTTGTTTAGTCAGGTATACCTCACCACCTCTTGGTATACTATAAATTACCTTCTTGTATTGAACCGGTAGGGCTAGATAAGGGAAATTGAGAACCTAGGCATGCGCAGGAAAGTATGGCCTAATCTTTTGTTTATTGGGGGATTGCCCTTTGTTTATCAAACAAGTAGTCGCTTCGACCCAATAGGAAGAACCATATGGGATGTTACAAGCTTATTTTATTCCGGTAGAAATCCCTATAGGCTTAACCTCAATTTCGGGGACGAAATTTTTGTTTTGTTTATTGGGATTTATAAAATCTCATTTCCGTCTAGACCCCTAGGAGTCGGTCTGTCGTGACTGAACCCTAGGAAACCCAAAAAATTGAAGTCCATCGACCAAGACTTTGAGTCACGGTTTGGTCACGCTCGTGACCGACCTGTCACGCCCGTGACCTACGTGTCACACCCGTGACCCCTTCGACGATCGTCGATATTAGGAAGACGATCGTCGAGCCCAGGATTTGCAACCCGGGCCTGTCACGCCCGTGACCTACATGTCACGCCTGTGACCTAGGGTATGACCCCCTTCGACGATCGTCGATCTCCGCGTGACGATCGTCGAGGGAAAAATTTGCATCATGGCCCTGTAACGCCCGTGACCCACGTGTTATGCCCGTGACCTAGGGCGTGACCACCCTTCGACGATCGTCGATCTCAGGTCGACGATCGACAAACCCAGAATTTGTCACCCAGCCCTGTCACGCCCATGACCTACATGTCACGCCCGTGATAAAGGCCGAAACGTCAGCCAGGCTGGAAATTTCTGTAAACCAAGTCATAATCAATTCTGATTATGAGAATTTACAGCAGGAGTATTTATGGGCCATTTCTTTCTCTAATTACTTAGTAAACTGAGCAAGTGTTGGTCCAATAGGAAATCGCCACCTAGATCAGTCTTCTCAACTTCCAACGTTTCCTTTCCTCCACCATAACTGAAATACTATTAAGAGAGAGAATTCATGGCCATGAATGTTTCACCCTTTCCCCTCCTCACTTGGAGATCTATAAAAGCCTCCTTAGAACAAGAGGAGAATGTTACACCCTTGACCAAACGGATTCAGATTTCTTCTCTTGCTGTACGAGAAGTTCGGGAACGCCACCACCGCGCCATGACAATCCGACGTTCATCTCGTCTCTAAACCGCGAACAAGGTCCTCCTCTACTTCTTCTTTTGTGGGTAGATCTTAGGATCTTAGAAATAAAGTTCGTGCTCAAAGGAGCCGGACCTATCTCACGTTTTCATGGAAAACCATGAAAAATATATTTTTCGGGTACGCCGGAAACCGCCACCTCCGGCGGCCAAACCACCGCCGACCGATAGCCATCGCCTCGACGGAGGTGGTGGTGGTAGTGGCTGGCCAGGGAAGTGATCGGACAGCCGGCGATGGATCACGGAAAGGTTACAGGAAATATGGTTTTTTCTGAGTTTCTGTTTCGGGTTCTGTTTGGTAGGGGAGATGAACAGTAAAACATTCTTATAATATGAAAATTAAGTACATAATATATAAGGTAAATATACATAAAATAGGCTTATTTTGATGCTGCAAATCGAGGTATTTAGAGGCCATTTTAGGAAAAACAGCCAGTCACGAAAGTTGTAGCCATTTGAGTCTAGATTAATTTAAAATTGATTTCAACTCGTTTGGGTTAGCAGTTTGACTGTAGCACCTGTTTTAGTGGGAGATGTACCTAGAGTTGGGCAGGAACTAAAATGAATGCCCACGCTTCGTCCCTTGTCCAAATGACCTTAAATTTGGGAAGTAGGTCACCCTTACCCATATCTAGAGGCTGCCCAAAAATGGGAATTTTTGGAGACACTTTGTCTAAAGTTTTTGTTTTAATTTAATAAAGTTAGAGTAATTTATTTAAGTGGTCATATGGCCTCCAAACCCTCCTAAATTTTGGTGAGTGGTCCCTGGCTATAAAACCTAGCTCTGTACAAAATTTCAACTCATTGAAATGAGTTTTGGATAGGGAGTCACCTATTCTTAACTAGGCAATAGTGAGATATTTTTGAGTAAAAAGTGCACTAGAGGTTGGAACGGTCAAATCACCTCAACAGAGACTGATATTTCGACCACTTACTTGGAAGGGTTAATATAACCCACTTGGATAAAATGGTGTGAATAGGGGTTGGTTTACCCTAGGATCTAAGCTCAAACCCTAAATGGAGGGTTTTGAGGGTTGTGAAGGACATGGGGGCAATTGCTCTCGAATTGCCTTGAAACTCTGTAGAGTTGACATTAGCATGATAAGAATTATCTGGATGGAATCTTGGAGGATTTGGAGACAAGTAGATACCTTAAAACCCTAATCTTAGCTTTAGGGTAAATACTAATTAAGCACAATCCGTCACTAAACATTATCTAAAGGCTGTGAAACTCGGGTATAGTAAGTTTTAGGACGGGTAGAACCTATAACAATTTTATTGGAATTTTATGATGTCTATTTCCAGCACTTCATTTGTAACGATTGTTATAGCCCCAATTGATGATTTAATTAATTGTATCTTTCTGATCATTGAAATCTCATGAAATATTGGAAGTAAATATTTTAGGACAGAATGGTTACCCTTGAATTTTTGTATAATTGTTAGTTGAGTAAATCCAGTACTTCTTTCACATATTGAGATAACATACTATTTATTATAATTTTGTTGGACATCTTTCTTGAGAACTTAGGGTAGTTCATGTTCAAACCGGTAGCCCTTGAAATTTTAGAGGAAATTAATTAAATGCCAGATAAATTCGGAAAATTACCACATTCTGGATTTAGGCTAATTATATCATGATAAGTCTCCAGTAAATAATTTAGGGCATTTGGATGAGTATTGGATCACTGCCTAACCGGTTCGACATATAATCTAGGTTGGTCTGCATATAGCATATTGTTAAATTACAATAGGATATGATCTGGTATAGTGGTTGGAGTTAGTCATTTTGTCTGGGTGAATAGATGTGGATGATATCGCAATAGAATGATATGAAGAGTAGTGGGAATTGGTGTTAGCTAGAGTTTAGAGGTGCTCGGGTTCGACGAAAGATCGTCTTTCCCGAAGAGAGGAAGATTAAAAATCACACTAGGTTAGTCCATCGTAATATGAGAAGGGAATGGGTGAGGGAATTCTACCAATAACAATAAGTGCCTTGCAAAAGGGAACGATGGGCTTCAGCTACCATCATAGTTCCTAGTGCCCTTTGAGAGCCCTTTACGGGGAATACCGGGGGCAGTCCTGGGTTAACGTAAACTGCATTAACAAACTGACAAGAGTAACATAGTAATTAGGATCTCACGTTTCACAAATACTATTAGCACAGGAAGATTGATGGGAGCTTCGGCTCGGTTGGTTAAGAGACAGACGGAATGGTCCGGGGAGCTTCGGCTCGGGTTATTAAGAGACGGACGTTTTGGTCCGGGGAGCTTCGGCTCGGTTTTTGTGTGATTACGATTAAATTTGCATGTGCATAAAAGGAATGATAATTAAGGTGGTGGGTCTTCGGTATTGGAGGGTCGATGAACCTACGCCAATACGCTGACTCAGCAAGTGTGGTTTTTACACTTCGCCAAAGCTAAGTCCGGTGCGCCAGCCGGCAAGAGTACGCATGAGTCCGCCTAGTGCACCAAGCATTGAGGCGTACAATAGATCTGACCGGTAGTGCTTTACTGGTTTAGAGGTGGGCGAGGACCAACCCACCGCTTCCGTCTGCCACTACGGAGGTATCCTGGGAGGTAACGGCTCTGAAAGGGGGAACTAAAGGTCTGTGTGCACAGAGTCGAGTGTGTGAGTTGCACTTGCATTCTTCATCATACCCACTTGCATGTCATAGCATAATCGATTCATTTAACCCCTGACACCTAAAGTATAAGTGGAATGGGACGCTTATACATTAGGACCTGCAAAACGACCCCTTGGTCTATAAGCTTGTGTGGGCAAGTTTATAAATTAAGGTTAAATTCAATATATATATGCTGCTGTTTGATAACCGACACCCCAACGTATAAGTGGTATGAGACACTTTATACGATGGGAGCCTTGCAGAAGATCCCTTGGCTTATGCGCTTCCGCACATAAGTTAAGGTTACTGTTCCTACTTTCTGTTTCTTCCATATTTATTATAGAATTGCTAGATTAGTTCCGCTGCCAACTTTTTTCGTTTGATTCATTCTCCATCTTCATGTCCTTCCTTTTCTTCCTCTCCGCTCGGTACCTAGGAGCCATTGGGGAAGGGGTAGGGGATGATAGGGCTTAGTCTTTATGACTAACGGTTTTCGAACCGCATCATTTAGGGTATCGTGGAGCCCAGTATGGAGGAGCAGCCCCAGAGACCGGTGCGCTTGGAGATAGGGCAGTCTAGCTCTTGAGTTCATACAGCCGGGACCGTGAGTCTCGACCTTGAGTAGATGCTTTGTTTTGCTTCCGCATGAGTGACCTGTAGTGAGGACATGATGTACCGGGCATAAGCCCTTATTTTTAGTACTCTGATATTTTATTCTGTGGACACTCCCTTTGTGGAGATTTTATTTCTATATATGTGATTTATCTAGTGGACTTGCTTTTACTTACTTCATTTTGTGCTACCTTTCTGTGATCGAATTGGCCGGCAGAATCAGCGCCTTGTGGTGATGACCCTTCAGGACGTGAAGGTGTCACCGCAAAGCGGCGATTCTGGGCCTAAGACCCCGGTGTCTAAAAAAGCGGGGGGGGGGGGGGGGGGGGGGGGGTCTTACACAACGTCATTTTGGTTTTCGGGGGGGGGGGGGGTATGGTTGCTTTGTCGAGCACGACAATTTTCCTGTTGTCGGGCATTAATTGCTTCTCGTTGGTGTTGAGTTGATATGTATAATGGTGGCCTTCCTCTGGGTCGTGCATGTCGTGTTGCTATAGTGGTTGTTTCTCACGCAGTTGTTGCACCATGTCAGTTAATAGTTGATGTAAATATTGGTGGTCTCCCTCTCTGCCGCATTGTTCTAGGGGGTAGGTAGTGTACAACCCCATATCTAGGGAGTGGGGTCAGCGGGAGCTAGGTTAGCCCAGCCCAGCCCAATACTCGGGCGAGCCGGGTCCTAAGCGTCGAGTCCACTCGACGCCCCTTGCTTGGGCGGCGAGTTCGCTCGACGGCTTTGACTTCGGCATCGAGTGAGTCGAGCCCACTCGACGCCCCAACCCCGACGTCGTGAGATGAGCTCACCTCGGAGACCAGTACAGCTCGCCTAGGTGACCAGAAAGCCCCGACTCGCAGTGAAGTTCGTCGAGTCCAGTTTGTCGAACTCTTGGCCGTTCGTCAAAGTCACGACAGGCGAGTAGGGCAGGTCATGTAACGCCCCCGATTTTTCTTCGACTATTTTATTCTCGTTTGGCGTTACGGTGACGCGTTTTCGTGGCTTGTACCATTTTTGGAGTGTGGTTTAGCTCCTTAGAACCAAGTGGCCTATTTTGTAGTCTATGGGCAAGGTCTCCCTAGAAAGTCGAGTCGTTTTGGGTGACCCGGTGTGGCCTCTTGGGGGATGCTTGTGTTTTGGCTTTAGGTGTATATAACTCGAGTTCTGTTTGTCAAAATTTAATTTCGACTTCGCCGATGTGTTCGTAGTGTGGGTATTTAGCTACGGTGCGAATTTCGTCGAATTCCGAGGTAATTCGTTTTTCGTGTCGTTTTGGGTGTGCCATTAGTAAAGACTATTAGAAAATTCTCTTATTTTATTAAGAGAACCGGCGGCTAGGCTTCAATTATGCTGAACCGACGTGTTTAAAGCTTATATAAAAGCTTTACTTGGAGTGGCGGGCCCACTCTTTCCTCCTTCTTCCCGAGACCTATAACCGCAGTTCCAGTTCGCGGAAAGCAGAGGCGGAAACGACAGACTGCCCTAGCCTTCAGCCGGCGGTTTTGGGAGCTTTCGTGGACGAAATTCGTTTCCGAAAGTGGCGTTGGCTTGCTCTCGCTCAGATCTATGTTTCGACGGTAAGAGATTCGATTTTCATGAAGTTTTAGGAGACTTTGATTTTCGGGTCTTGTGGATTTCCGCCATTTAAGTACGGGTTGCTTGTTAGGTGCTTTTAGGTGCTGCTGCTGCTAGTGCCGAGTGAAGAGGAGGGAAAGTCGTCCAAGCTTCGCCGGAAATCGAGGCAAGTGGTATTCTTGCCCTTGCCATTTTTATTCTTTTGCTGAATTGAAAAATCCCGGTTAGCCCTAGGGTAGAGGCCAAGCTGTTCTTTTTTCTTGCTGAATTTTAGGGCTTAGTTTCTTCTAATGAGCCCCCCTTCTTTGTGCTGTTGGTGCCCAACCCGCCGGCATAATACCGCTAATATAAACTCCAGATTTCAGTCTGGTTGCTGCTTGCGGGTGAAGCCAAGAGAGAGTAGGAGGGGGTGCCTGCTGTGTGTCTGGGAAAGAGCCAGATTTGGACTCTCTGTCTGGCCGGCGTTGAGTGTGGTGCACACACTCAAAGCCTTTGCGGGTTTGGCGTTGAGTGTGGTGCATACACTCAACTCCACAGCTGTAGCTAGTTTGAAATTTTGGCTAAGTACTGGGGCGTTGAGTGAGGTGGACTCACTCAACACCGTAGCCCCTGCTAGCGACTAAGTACTTTGGCGTTGAGTGAGTCGACCTCACTCAACGCCATTTTCATTTTGGCGTTGAGTGAGGCAAGCTCACTCAACACCGCGGTTTTTCTGAGAAACTAAGTACTTTGGCGTTGAGTGAGGTGTGCTCACTCAACGCCATTGCCTTTTCTGAGGCTAAGTATATTGGCGTTGAGTGAGTCCACCTCACTCAATGCCATTTCGGTTTTGGCGTTGAGTGAGGTGGACTCACTCAACGCTGTCGCTTTCTGTGCAGCCAAGTACTTTGGCGTTGAGTGAGGTGTGCTCACTAATTGCCACAGCCTTTTTTGAGGCTAAGTACTTTGGCGTTGAGTGAGTCGACCTCACTTAACACCATTTCTGGTTTGGCGTTGAGTGAGGTGACTTCACTCAACGCCGTAAGCAAATTTGCGGCCATGTCCCATGGCGTTGAGTGAGTGAACCTCACTCAACGCCATTTCTGCTTTGGCGTTGAGTGAGGTAGACTCACTCAATGCCACAGCCCTTCTTCGCAGCCAGAACTTCTGGCATTGAGTGAGACGAACTCACTCAACGCCATTGCTGTTTTGGCGTTGAGTGAGGTATACTCACTCAAAGCCGCAGTTTTCTTTTGCGGCTAAGTGTAAGGGCGTTGAGTGAGTGAGCTTCACTCAACGTCATTGCTATTTTGGCTTTGAGTGAGGCTAGCTCACTCAACGCCACTTTCTCTGATTGTGGTTAAGTACCAGGGCGTTGAGTGAGTGTGCCTCACTCAACGCCATGGCTGTTTTGGCATTGAGTGAGGTTAGCTCACTCAATGCCAGAGTATTCTTGCGGGAGGCGTTGAGTGAGTGAACCTCACTCAACGCCATGCCTGTTTTGGCGTTTAGTGAGGCTAGCTCACTCAACGCCATAGTTATTCTTCTGGAGGGCGTTGAATGAGTGAACTTCACTCAATGTCATACTTGTTCTGGCGCTAAGTGATGCTAACTCACTCAACGCCAAGGTCTAGTTAGGCGTTGAGTGGGTCCCACTCAACGCCACGCCGTGTTGAGTCATTTCAACACTTTTTTCCTACCTCAATTTTCGTTCCCGAGTGAATTCCTTGTTATGTTTTGAGTTTCCTTATCGGCCATGTTTTTTTTCCTAAAGGCCGAATCGTGGGTCGTGGTTAGTAGTGGTGGTTTGAAGCTCTTCATGGGGGAGGTGTTGTGTAATTTAGCCGTGACCACCCTTTTTCTTCTATCTTGCTCCAGGTACGGGCTGGGGAAGGGGCTGGGAGGTCCCTAGTGCTTTCACATGTAGACCCTTGAGCTTGTTGGCTTGGAAATGGTGGTTGGGGGACTTAGTTTTCCTTCAACCTGGATCCATGTTGTTTATTTTGCTACTACAATCTCCCACAGCTTAGGGTGTTATACGTTTCTTCCTTGGTAGATTGCAGCATTTTGGGCTCTTGGTAGCTTCGTAGACTCTACAGGAGGTAGTTTCTGGGCAGGGTTGATGTTGTTTCCTCGCACATAGTGCATTTCTTTTTGTCTTGCCTTGAGGCAGTTGTGACTTTTACTACTGTGTTTTTTCTCTTTCATTTATCATCTGGTAAACACTTTCATGCATTTTTTTCCTTGTTTTGCTTGCTGAGGTATTTTTTTTTTGAATGCCTCAGGTTCTGAGTAGTAGCCAGTTTGGTGGCTAGGTTGCTGTGGTGTTGCTGGTGGTCTCTTAGACTTTGGAGATCCTTCAAGATTTGTTTAGTGAGGTAGTTTTCTGCATTTTTCTTACAGATATACATATTTTCCAGTGGGTTCGTATCAAGTTGTTGGCGCCCACTGTTAGTTTTTACCTTTGTACTAGATATATTACTTTTGCTGCTACCATTTTCTGGAGATAGTCTACTTGCTCTGAGGAGGATTTATGCTAGGTTGCTAGTTATTTTTAAAACTACAATTATTATTATAAGTATAGCTCATGATCAGCATATTTTATAAAACTCAATCACTATTTTCCAAACAACGTATAAAGATCGTTTTATTATATATAATATAAATTAAATGTAGAGTCTTGCATAGCATAAGTGGTCCTCTTGGGACACTTATGCACTCCTTAGGATGTTAATCCTGAATAAAGTATTTTCCGCAGCGTATAAGTATAGTTTTTAACTGTGGACTAGGTGATCCACCGAGCTGAGGGATACGACCTCTAAAATATAACTGATTTTCTAATCATCAAACTTATGAAATTCTTTCATAAAGTAAAGTAGTTGGTTTTGCCTGAGCGTTAGCAGTTATCCCCTGCTCGACGTGGCATCATGACGCGTGTTTTCTCATACTCTGATAATTCCTAAATTCGGAGAAAATGCGGGTTGTGACAGTTGGTATCAGAGGGAGGTTGCTTGACAAGTCAGTCATGCAACCTTCCTTTGATTGCATTAGTAGTTCAGCATCATGTCAATCACACACCGATATGTCATATGCACGTCTTGACAAAAGCACGAACACTACACTCATAGCATAACATGAAGTATACGGGGCATATTATGTAGTATGGGATGCATAATATGTGTTCGTATATGGATCCACCATAGGGGCAACATGTGAGGGTTATGTAGTATGGGATGCATAACCTCACCACATGGCTGCAGCTAGCTCGTTTTCTTTTTCGTTGTATGAGAATGTTATGTAGTATGGGATGCATAACATTTTCATGTGTACGCCGCTCATAACATGCATTAGGGCCTTTTTTTAGAATGCATAGCACAAACATGCATATCATAATATTGCATAAGCACAACGTGCCAAGCTAAAGACTGGCAGGATGACATATGTACACACATAAGCTTTCAAGTCAAAAGTAATATAAAGTCATACATTCCCGATCTAGGCACATGAATTAGTATGGTGGTGATTAACCATCCTAGGTTAGGGCATAACATCAATTTTTGTAAAAAGATAAACTCCCAGAGCAAGTTTAGCAGCTTTAAGTTTATATCTATATATATATTGTCTGTACTTGTAGTTGGTTCTAGCCATTGTATTAGGATCTAACTATTATTGTTATGATTTTAGGATGGCGAGGCGTCCTGTGACTCGATCGACTCCCCTGTCTGAGGGTGAGTCATCTGGAGCTCAGAATGACGCGGTGATCGAGAGCCTGCGGCAGAGTAGCGATACCATGAGCAGGCAGATGGTAGAGATGCAGGCCCAAATTCAGTCCCTGGTGGCGATTGTGGCAGGTCAGACTCAAGGAGTGCAAGGTCCTGTAGGGGGGTTAGCTATCCCTCCTCCTCCTGCACCCTTAAGACCTCTAGTGGTGGTGCCAACAGAGATGGCCTTCATCTCGCAGTTTCAAAGGCTGAGCCCTCCCACTTATGATGGGAAGGCAGACTTTATGGTCATAGACGATTGACTTATCTCCATGGAGGAGATGTTTTCGTACTCCGGGATTGCAGATGACCAGAGGGTGATGATAGCCGCCTATCAGATTACAGGTTTGGCTAAGAGTTGGTGGCTGAGAGAAAAGGAGAGCTTGGTAGCTGGATGCTCTTGGGAAGTATTCAAGGAGATGCTGTTGAGGAAGTTCTTACCCTCGGTCGAGCGTGACCGCCTCATGAACGACTTCCTCCATTTGAAGCAAAGACAACTCACAGTGGGTGAGTATGAGATAGAGTTCAGCAAGTTGAGCCATTTTTCCCCTGGATTGGTCAGCATTGAGGCTGATCGAGTTAAGCGATTTCTCGATGGCTTGAGGAGCGAGGTGAAGCAGTTGACCAGTGCTTATGGGTCAGATACTTATGCAGGAGTAGTGGAGGGTGCTTTGAAGGTGGAGGCTATTGAGACTGCAAAGAGCAGAGGCCAGCAAATGAGGAAGGACAAGAGGAAGTCTGTGGAGGAGAATAAACCCCAGGTGCCTGGTGCGGCTCCGGTAAAGAAGAGTAAAGTGGTGTGCAGCTTCTGTGGCCCGTCAGGCCACCCTGTCGAGAGATGTTTCAAGAAGGCAGTAGCTCAGAGGAAGGAGCAGGTTCATGCGATTCAGGGTGCTCCTATGAGAGATGTCTCATGTTCTGTTTGCAAGCGACCCGGGCATGATGCGGCCCAGTGCTGGTCCAAGGATAAAGTCTTCTTTCAGTGTGGGCAGAAGGGACACATCAAGTCTAGGTGTCCTCAGGTACAGCCTGCTCTTCATGTAGTTCCACTACAGGCATTACCTCCACCTCAGCATGTGGACAAGGGAAAGGGAAAGCTGAATGTGATCTCTTCCGAGGAGGCTCAAGCTTCGACTCAGGTCATCTCAGGTTAGTTGTCTTTCCAGCCTGAAGGTTTTGTTCTTGTTTTACTAGAATGTTTGCAGTATTGTTGTGGTAGTTCCTTAGTTATATATGCTCCTATAGGGAAATTTAAGGTGAAGAACCGCTGGGCGCGTGTTCTGTTTGACTCCGGCGCTACCCACTCATTCGTGGCTAGAGCCTTTGTAGAGCGACATCGGTTAACTTTATATTGAGTTCGGGATACCTTCCGTGTCAAGTTTCCCTCTGGTGAATCTGTGTTGTCAGATTTGGGCATGTTAGATTGCCCTGTTTTGTTGGGGGACTTCCTTGCAAAGGCATACCTGAAAATGATTGATCTGGAGGACTTCGATGTTATTCTGGGCATGGACTGGCTATCTAGGTATGATGCAGTCATTCAGTGCAAAGGGATGTGCTTGGACTTCATTAGGGACGACAGTCAGCCCGGAAGCGTGTATGCTGATCTATATCAGGATTCTCCTGTCATCTCTGCGGTATGTGATCAGAAACTTTTTCTTTCGGATTGTTTTGCTTGTTTGGTCTCGGTGGTTGGGACGGCTGTTATTGTACCGCGCTTGGAGGAGATTCCAGTTGTTCGTGATTTCGCCGATGTTTTTCCGGATGATCTTCCTGGTCTTCCTCCCGAGCGAGATGTGGAGTTTGTGATTGATTTGGAGTCGGGTATGTGTCCTATTGCTAAGGCGCCGTACCAGATTGCCCCTCATGAGTTAGAGGAGTTGCGAGTTCAGTTGGATGAGCTGTTGGCAAAGGGATTTATCAGGCAGAGTTCGTCTCCTTGGGGTGCTCCTGTGCTGTTTGTGAAGAAAAAAGATGGGTCGATGCGGCTTTGCATCGATTATAGGGAGTTGAACAAAGTCACCATTAAGAACAGGTACCCTCTGCCGAGGATTGATGATTTATTTGACCAGTTGCGCGGTAGCACGGTGTTCTCCAAGATCGATCTTCATTCTGGCTATCATCAGCTCAGGATCCGTGAGGCAGATATTCCACGGACTGAGTTTAGATCGAGGTATGGACACTTTGAGTTCTTGGTGATGTCGTTTGGTTTGACCAACACACCATCAGCCTTCATGGATATGATGAACCAGGTGTTCAAGGATTTCTTAGACAAGTTCATGGTGGTCTTCATCAATAACGTGTTGGTTTATTCTCGCAGCGCTGAGGAGCATGAGCAGTATCTACGCTTGGTTCTATCGGAGTTGAGGAATCACAAGTTATTCGCCAATCTGAGCAAGTGCGAATTTTGGTTGCCTCAGGTTTCATTTCTAGGCCACGTGGTGAACAAGGAGGGGATCTTGGTCGACCCAGAAAAGATCGCAGCAGTGATGGATTGGAGTAGGCCGAATACGCCTAAGGAGGTCAGGAGCTTCCTAGGGTTGGCTGGCTACTACAGGAGGTTCGTGGATGGTTTCTCTTCCCTAGCTGCACCTTTGACCAAGCTGACTCAGAAGAACGTGGCTTTTGTTTGGAGCGAGAAGTGCGAAGAAGCCTTTCTGGAGTTAAAGAAGAGATTGTGCACTGCTCCCGTTCTGACCCTGCCTACTGAGGGTGTGGATTATGATGTATACGTGGATGCTTCGCATGTAGGTCTGGGATGCGTATTAATGCAGGTTGGAAAGGTGATTGCCTATGGGTCAAGGCAACTGAAGACTCATGAGAAGAATTATCCTACGCATGACATTGAGTTTGCAGCGGTAATCTATGCGTTGAAGTTGTGGATGCATCTAATTTATGGGGCTCAGTGCAAGATCTTCACTGACCATAAGAGCCTGAAGTACGTGTTCACGCAGAAGGAGTTGAATCTACGCCAGCGGCGGTGACTAAAGTATGTGGCCGATTATGATGTAGAGATCTAGTATCATCCAGGCAAGGCCAATGTGGTGGCCGACGCCCTGAGCCGAAAGACAGGAAAGATCTTTAACCTCTCCGTCGATCGTTTAGTGGAGGAGTTCCTCCTTATGAATATATCAATGGGATGTTGTGGCTTGCAGAGTAGTTTATCAGTGGCAGAGCCGTCTTGGATTTCTTTGACCAGACTGCACTAGAAGGACGATCCGGATCTTCTGCACTTATTCACCAGGACCGAGAAGGGGGAGTTGCCAGACTTTGCTATCGATGATGCGGGTACTTCTAAGTACCGCGACAGATTTTGCATCCCCGCTATTGGGGACATAAGAGGTATGATTTGCAGAGAGGCTCATGGATCCAGCGGTGCCTACCATCCAGGATCTACGAAGATGTATCGTGACTTAAAGCAAATTGCCTGGTGGTATGGCATGAAAGGTGATATAGCCCGATTTGTTGCTGAGTGTCACACTTGCAAGCGTGTGAAGTCCAATCATGGAAGGCCTGGTGGCAAGTTGACTTCGTTAGAGATCCCGACTTGGAAGTGGGAAAGTATATCTATGGATTTCATCACGGGCTTACTGAAATCCCAGAGGGGATTTGATTCTGTTTGGGTTATAGTGGATAGACTGACGAAGTGTGCTCACTTCGTGCCATATAAGATTGATTACCCGATGAAGAAGATAGCGGAGTTGTGCTTGAATGAATTCATCCGACTGCACGGTGTGCCGGTTAGCATCATTTCAGATCGAGACTCCCAGTTTACTTCTCATTTTTGGCAGTCTGCAGGAGGATTTGGGTATGGATCTGAGGTATTTTACTGCTTACCACCCACAGACCAATGGGCAGACGGAGAGGGTGAACCAGATAGTTGAGAATATGATCTGATGCTATATTTTAGACCACGGTGGAGCGTGGGATGAGCGGCTGCGACTTATGAAATTTGCATACAACAACAGTTATCAGGAGAGCTTGAAGATGGCTCCATTCGAAGCCTTGTATGGGAGGCGCTGTAGAACTCCGTTGTTTTGGGCTGAGGCTGGTGAGAGGCCTTTATTGGGATCTGCTGCACTTGAAGAAATGGAAGTCGCAGTGAAGCTTATTCGAGAGAAGCTTCGTATAGCTCAGGAGAGGTACGAGAAGAATGCCAATCGGCGTAGGCCTGCCTTGGAGTTTTTTGTAGGGGACCTTGTATTTCTTAAGGTTTCCCCGATGGTGGGTGTAAAGAGGTTTGGTAAGAATCGTAAATTAGACCCGAGGTATGTGGGGTCGTTTAAGATTATGGAGCGGATTGGCGTGTCAGCTTATAGGTTGGATTTGCCAGCAAACTTCCCAGGTGTTCATAATGTTTTCCATGTAAGCCAATTGCGGAAGTGCGTGCACAGTAGTGGGCAAGTCTTGGACGTTGTGCCCCAGTTGGAGCCCAACCTCTCTTTTGTTGAAGTGTCGGTCCGTATTTTGGATACTCAGGAACGGGTGCTGCGAAAAAAGTCCATTCCGATGGTGAAAGTTCTATGGAAGAATCAGGATTTGGATAGCGCGACTTGGAGCTAGAGTCGGCCATGAGGAAGGCTTACCCTCACCTTTTTCCCTGATTTGATCGGTATATTTCCCTTCTTGTAACTCCTGTTTGTTACTTTTTTCCTTCTATAGTAGAAGTGTTGTGCGTAAAGTTTCGGGACAAAACTTTCTTTTAGGGGGAGTGACTGTAACGCCCCCGATTTTTCTGCGACTATTTTATTCTCGTTTGGCGTTACGGTGACGTGTTTTTGTGGCTTGTGCCATTTGTGGAGTGTGGTTTAGCTCCTTAGAACTGAGTGGCCTATTTTGTAGCCTATGGGCAAGGTCTCCCTTACAAGCCGAGTCGTTTTGGGTGACCCGGTGTGGCCTCTTGGGGGATGCTTGTATTTTGGCTTTAGGTGGGTATAACTCGAGTTCTGTTCGTCGAAAGTTAATTTTGACTTCGCCGATGTGTTCGTAGCATGGGTATTTAGATACGGTGCGAATTTCGTTGAATTCCGAGGTAATTCGGTTTTCGTGTCGTTTTGGTGTGCCATTAGTAAAGACTATTAGAAAATTCTCTTATTTTATTAAGAGAACCGGCGGCTAGGCTTCAGTTATGCTGAACCGACGTGTTTAAAGCTTATATAAAAGCTTTACTTGGAGTGGCGGGCCCACTCTTTCCTCCTTCCCGAGACCTATAACCACAGCTCCAGTTCGCGGAAAGCAGAGGCGGAAACGGCGGACTGCCCTAGCCTTCGGCCGACAGTTTTGGGAGCTTTCGTGGACGGAATTCGTTTCCTAAAGCGGCGTTGGCTTGCTCTCTCTCAGATCTACGTTTCGACGGTAAGAGATTCGATTTTCGTGGAGTTTTAGGAGACTTGGATTTTCGGGTCTTGTGGATTTCCGCCATTTAAGTGTGGGTTGCTTGTTAGGTTCTTTTAGGTGCTACTGCTGATTGTGCCGAGTGAAGAGGAGGGAAAGTCATCCAAGCTTCGCCGGAAATCGAGGCAAGTGGTATTCTTGCCCTTACCATTTTTATTCTCTTGCTGAATTGAAAAATCTCGGTTAGCCCTAGGGTAGAGGCCAAGCTGTTCTTTTATCTTGCTGAATTTTAGGGCTTAATTTCTCCTAATGAGCCCCCCTTCTTTATGCTGTTGGTGCCCAACCCGCCGGCGTAATGCCGCTAATATAAATTCCAGATTTCAGTCTATTTGCTGCTTGCAGGTGAAGCCGAGAGAGAGTAGGAGGGGGTGCCTGCTGTGTGTCTTGGAAAGAGCCAGATTTTGACTCTCTGTCTGGCCGGCATTGAGTGTGGTGCACACACTCAAAGCATTTGCGGGTTTGGCGTTGAGTGTGGTTCATACAATCAACGCCACAGCTGTAGCTAGTTTGAAATTTTGGCTAAGTATTGGGGCGTTGAGTGAGGTGGACTCACTCAACGCCGTAGCCCCTGCTAGCGGCTAAGTACTTTGGCGTTGAGTGAGTCGACCTCACTCAACGCCATTTCCGTTTTGGCGTTGAGTGAGGCAAGCTCACTCAATGCCGCGGTTTTTCTGAGAAGCTAAGTACTTTGGCATTGAGTGAGGTGTGCTCACTCAACGCTATAGCCTTTTCTGAGCCTAAGTACGTTGGCGTTTAGTGAGTCGACCTCACTCAACACCATTTTGGTTTTGGCATTGAGTGAGGTGGACTCACTCAACGCCGTCGCTTTCTGTACAGCCAAGTACTTTGGCGTTTAGTGAGGTGTGCTCACTCAATTCCACAGTCTTTTCGGAGGCTAAGTACTTTGGCTTTGAGTGAGTCGACCTCACTCAACACCATTTCTTGTTTGGCGTTGAGTGAGGTGACTTCACTCAATGCCGTAAGCAAATTTGCGGCCAAGTCCCGTGGCATTGAGTGAGTGAACCTCACTCAACACCATTTCTTCTTTGGCGTTGAGTGAGGTAGACTCACTCAACGCCACAGCCCTTCTTCGCGGCCAGAAATTCTTGCATTGAGTGAGACGACCTCACTCAACGCCATTGCTGTTTTGGCGTTGAGTGAGGTGTACTTACTCAACGCCGCAGTTTTCTTTTGCGGCTAAGTGTAAGGGTGTTGAGTGAGTGAGCTTCACTCAACGCCATTGCTATTTTGGCGTTGAGTGAGGCCAGCTCACTCATCGCCACTTTCTCTGATTGTGGTTAAGTACCAGGGCATTGAGTGAGTGTGCCTCACTCAACGCCATGGCTGTTTTGGCGTTGAGTGAGGTTAGCTCACTCAATGCCAGAGTATTCTTGCGGGAGGCGTTGAGTGAGTGAACCTCACTCAACGCCATGCCTTTTTTGGCATTGAGTGAAGCTAGCTCACTCAACGCCAGAGTTGTTCTTCTGGAGGGCGTTGAATGAGTGAACTTCACTCAACGCCATGCTTGTTCTAGCGCTAAGTGAGGCTAACTCACTCAACGCCAAGGTCTAGTTAGGCGTTGAATGGGTCCCACTCAACGCCAAGCCGTGTTGAGTCATTTCAACACTTTTTCCCTACCTCGATTTTCATTCCCGAGTGAATTCCTTGTTATGTTTTGAGTTTCCTTGTCTGCCATGTTTTTCTTTCCTAAAGGCCGAATCGTGGGTCGTGGTTAGTAGTGGTGGTTTGAAGCTCTTCATGGGGGAGGTGTTGTGTAATTTAGCCATGGCCACCCTTTTTCTTCTATCTTGCTCCAGGTACGGGCTGGGAAAGGGGGTGGGATGTCCCTAGTGCTTTCACATGTATACCCTTGAGCTTGTTTGCTTGGAAATGGTTGTTGGGGGACTGAGTTTGCCTTCAACCCGGATCCATGTTATTTATTTTGCTACTACCATCTCCCACAGCTTAGGGTGTTAGACATTTCTTCCTTGCTAGATTGCAGCATTTTGGGCTCTTGGTAGCTTAGTAGACTCTGCAGGAGGTAGTTTCTGGGCAGGGTTGATGCTGTTTACTCGCACCTAGTGCATTTCTTTTTGTCTTGCCTTAGGGCAGTTGCGACTTTTACTGCTGTGTTTTTCCTCTTTCATTTATCATCTGGCAGACACTTTCGTGCAGTTTTTCCTTATTTTGCTTGCTGAGGTATTCTTTTTTTTTTTGAATGCCTCAGGTTCTTAGCAGTAGCCAGTTTGGTGGCTAGGTTGCTGTGGTGTTGTTGGTGGTCTCTTGGACTTTGGAGATCCTTCGGGATTTGTTTAGTGAGGTAGTTTTCTGCACTTTTCTTACAGACATACATATTTGCCAGTGGGTTCGTGTCAGATTGTTGGCGCCCACTGGTAGTTTTTACCTTTGTACTAGATATATTACTTTTGCTGCTACCATTTTCTGGAGATAGTCTACTTGCTCTGATGAGGATTTATGCTAGGTTGCTAGTTATTTTTAAAACTACAATTATTATTATAAGTATAGCTCATGATCAGCATGTTTTATAAAACTCAATCACTATTTTCCAAACAACGTATAAAGATCATTTTCTTATATATAATATAAATTAAATGTAGAATCTTGCATAGCATAAGTGGTCCTCTTGGGACACTTATGCACTCCTTAGGATGTTAATCCTGAATAAAGTATTTTCCGCAGCGTATAAGTATAGTTTTTAACTGTGGACTAGGTGATCCACCGAGCCGAGGGATACGGCCTCTAAAATATAACTGATTTTCTAATCATCAAACTTATGAAATTCTTTCATAAAGTAAAGTAGTTGGTTTTGCCTGAGCGTCAGCAGTTATCCCCTGCTCGACGTGGCATCATGACGTGTGTTTTCTCATACTCTGATAATTCCTAAATTCGGAGAAAATGCGGGTTGTGACAGGTCGGGCCCAAGCTCGTCAAGTGCCGAGCAGAAGCGGAGAGTGCCAGCTCTATCGAGCACTCGCCGCCCTTGCCGAGCAGAGGCAGTGGAGTGCTACTCGCCCTGTGTTGTGTGAGGTGTTTTTTTACCATTCAGCCTCTGCGGGCCTGCCCATAGCCAGTTAGAACAGCGAAGTCTCGCTATTGGAAGACCCAGGCGGGCTGCACATAGCTGTTTCAAATAGCGGAGGTTGGCTGTTTGCAGACCACTTTTAGAAAACTATAAATAGGACCCACGGGGTACCTCAAAAGGCATGCTTTTTTGGGTTTCAGGGTCTTCTTGAGCTTTCTGAGGTACCTTAGCCCGGAACTTGGCTAAGGAGGGGAAGCACTCTGAGATCTTCCGGGTGAGTGGTGGGTCCTCCGCGCCGGGTCCTTGGGTCAGTTCTCCCCTTTCCTTTTTCCCTTATCATTTTGCTTGCAGGAGAGAAGTAGGTGTGCGATCACCCCTTCCCCAAGGGCGAACTCCACAAGAGACCGAATTTTCGGTTTCAACATTCTGGTGCGGTGAGCGTGGACAGTGGTCAGTACAGAAAATCTTCAGCAGGCTTGATGACGGGAGGATCAAGACAAGGTTTGGACAGGTCCGACTCGCCACACCCTCCTCCTCTCGCCATGGTGGGGATGTTTGAAGAATTCAGGCAGAAGGTGCTCGGTCTTGTCTGGTTCGCACTCGGCGCGCGTGCCGAGTGCTCGAATCCAGTAGTGCCAGTACTCGCGGTCCTGGCCCTTCGCGAGGATACTCCCGCCAGGCGAGCTGGGAAAGAGGTTGTAGAGGAAGGGAGAGTCGGCAAGCTCCCTGGGCGAGTGTTCTTCCTGGGCTCGGCTAGCGGCGGCAGGTTCGGCGAGATAGGGGCGCGAGACCCCCCAGCTCGCCCAGCAGAGGGAGACAGCCCATTCAGCGAGCTGGTCTCTTCTGCTCCGGTTCCGGAGGGGTTCAAGGAGTCTGAGATGTCCTACTACACCGAGAAGGGAGACCCGGTCCAGCACGTCTAGTGGTTTGAGGACATGGTCTCAATCCGGTAGATGTCGGATGGGTTCAAGTGCAGGCTCTTCGCCATCACTCTGAAGGAGAAGGCGAGAGAGTGGTTCCACCAGCTACCGACCAATTCCATTTATTGCTTCGAGGACCTGCGCTGGGGGTTCATGTTGAGGTTCACCACCTCCAAGAGGAGGAGGAAGGAGTCAGAGACCCTATTTTACATCAAGCAGGGGGTGAACGAGACCTTGGGGAGCTACATCGAACGCTTCCAGGAGGAGGTCACCCAAGTTCAAAAGATGCCAGGACACACCCTCATGATGGCCTTCACCCTGGGCTGCAGTAGGGTTTCTTCCGGATGGAGCTAAAGAGGGTGCCATCCCTCTCCTACGAGGAGTTGATGGAGAGGGCGACAAGAGAAGTCGACGGAGAGGCGTCGAACCCGAAGTTTGCCCGGAAGCTAGCCAGGTGGGCTACGGAGGAAGAGAGGCCTAAGGGAGGCAGAGGCCAAGAGGAGAGGAGAGCTAAACCCCGACAGAGGGAACAACAGCAACAGCCCAGGTGGGGGCGTCAGGAGCCAAACCACCGACTAGGTTGGAGGCCGGAGTGGCAAGACCAGGGGTCGCGGAGAGGTTTCCATGGAGGAGACAACCGTTAGGGAGGATAGGGCCAATTTTACCCTCCAGGCGAGAGGCAGGGCCAAAGTCCACCTCTCCCCGACCAGGACCAGGCTATGGCAATAGCCATAGGGGAGAGGAGGAGAACAGTGCAGAGGAGGAGAAGAGAGGTCAGGATGGAGCTGCCTTACTGCGACTTCCACCAAGAGGAAGGGCATGCTACGGCCACGTGCCCGGAGTTCCTCATGATGAGAGAAAATAGGGAGCAGCTGCAGCAACAAGACCGCCAGGGGTTGCGGATCGAGGTCCTGCCTCGGGCAGAGGAGGATAGATATGAGGACCGGGCAGACGTCGGGACCCGGGGAGGGATCAAAGTGATCTACAGAGGGGTAGGGGTTGAGGCTTCCCGTAAGGCAAGTCTCCATACCATGTACCGCAAGAGCGTTGGCTCCACATCCCAGACCCCACCCCCAAAGGAGAAGATCACCTTCTCAATCAAGGATATGTAGGGTCATGAGGACCCCTTCTAGGACACGCTGGTCATTCAGACAATGATCGAGAACTTCACCGTCTCCCGGATCCTCATTGACAACGGGAGCTCGGTCAATGTCATCTTCAAGTAGGCATTTGATGCGATGAAGGTGGAGGCCAAGAGGGTACTAGCCTCAGATGGACCCTTGTTCGGGTTCTCGGGGAAGAGGAAGGAGGTAGAAGGAGGAGTGGGGCTCCATATCACTCTAGGGGGGCAGTCCCACACCTGCCGATTCGTCATCGTGGATGCCCCCAGCAGCTACAATGCCATATTCGGGAGGCCCCTCATCAGCGCCTTCCGTTGCGTCTCCTCGTCCTTCCACCAGTGCCTGAAGTTCAACGCCAAGGGGGTCAAGATCCGGGTCCGGGGAGACCCCAAGGTGGCAAAGGAATTCTATGTCACCACCGTGAACTCCATCTCCTGGCAGGAGGGGTCTGAGGAGATGGAGCGGAGAATGGAGGAGGTGGAGCGGGAGGCTGGCGGAGAGGAGACGGAGGTAGAGGAGAGCCGCGCTCGGGAGGAGGAGGCGGAAGAAGTCCGGGAGTTGGCCGAGGCGATGGTCATGGAGGAGGCTGAGGAAGAAGTCCTTACCCCAGGAGGGGAGGATGTTGAAGAATGGGGGGATCAGTCCCGCTTGGAAGCAGTAGAGGAGGTGGTGGAGATGGAGGGTCTCACCCTGGGAGGCAGGGCGGAGAAGGTTCGCGTCAGCGGGGGGCTGACCCCGGAGGCCCAGGGCAGGATGCTGGAGTGCATCCAAAAGAATGTGGACATCTTTGCCTGGAGCACCGCAGAGATGTCGGGGATTGATGCTGATGTGGCCTGCCATCGCCTCAATCTGGATTCAGGAGCTCGCCCCATCTAGCAGAAGAAGAGGTCTACCGCAGACAAGCTGGCCGAGCCGATTAGGGAGGAGATGGACAAGCTCCTCAAGGTTGGCTTTGCATCCGAAATCCAATACATCGGTTGGGTCTCCAATGTAGTAATGGTTTAAAAAGGAGACGGTCGGTGTCATATGTGTGTTGATTTTTCTTTACTTAATAAATCATGTCTCAAGGATTATTGTCCCTTGCCTCGTATTGACGCGCTGGTTGACTCAACCGTCGATTTTCCTGTAATGAGTTTTCTGGATGTGTTTTCAGGTTACCACCAGATCAGGATGCACCCTCCCAACATCAAAGATGTCTCCTTCATCACCGGGGATGGGTGCTACTGTTACAAAATGATGCCCTTTGGGCTAAAGAATGCATGGGCAACCTATCAGAAGATGATGGACAGGGTCTTCCGAGAGCAAAGGGGAAGAAACCTTGAGGTATATGTGGATGACCTCATAATCAAGAGTCGGTATGTTGACTCTCACCTCCGGGACT
Source organism: Platanthera zijinensis (assembly GCA_039513925.1). Classification (NCBI taxonomy): domain Eukaryota; kingdom Viridiplantae; phylum Streptophyta; class Magnoliopsida; order Asparagales; family Orchidaceae; genus Platanthera; species Platanthera zijinensis. The sequence continues at coordinate 56,765,073 of CM077080.1, read as the reverse complement.
TGGAGGAAACCTTCGCCACCCTACACAAGTATAAGATGCGGTTGAACCCCCTGAAGTGTGTCTTCGGGGCAAGCCGAGACAAGTTCCTGGGCCATCTCCTCACCCCAGCAGGTGTAGAGCCCAACCCTGATAAGGTGAGGGCAATCATGGAGTTGGGGTCACCTCGGAATGCCAAGGAAGTGGAACGGTTGACAGGGAAGCTGGAAGGATTGAGCAGGTTCCTCTCCCGGGCCGGAGAGAAGTGCTCTCCCTTCTTCAAGACTTTGAGGGGAGGCCAGAAGTTCGAGTGGACCTCGAAGTGCGAGGAGGCATTTCAAGCCTTAAAGAAGCAGCTTACTTAGGCCCCCTGCTCCAAGGGCCAAAGGAGGGGGAGGATCTATCTCTGTATCTAGGGGTCGGAGCAGAGGCCTTGAGCTCCGTCCTAGTTCGAGAAGAGGGGAAGAAGCAGCTCCCCATATATTATGTGAGTCGGGTCCTGAGGAAGGCAGAACTCTGGTATCCCATCTTGGAGAAGCTGGCCTTCACTCTGGTCATCTCGGCTCGGAGACTCAGGCCCTACTTCCAGGCACACTCCATCCGAGTGGTGACTGACCATCCCCTCCGCAACATCTTCGAGGGGGTGTAGCATTCGGGCAGGTTGGCTAAATGGTCGGTGGAGTTGAGCGAGTACAATATCTCCTTCGTTCCCCGCCTCTCAATCAAGTACCGAGCAATGGCCGATTTCCTGGCAGACTACATGGTTGAAGTGGCGGAGGCGGAACTCACTCATCCTACTCCCTGGAAGGTAATGGTAGATGGCGCTTCGGGGAGGCATTCCCTGGGAGTGGGCGTGATCTTGGAGAGCCCTCAGGGAACAAGGATCGAGCAAACGGTGGTGGTGCACTTTCCCCTCACCAACAACCAGGCCGAGTACGAGGCAGTGATCGTAGGGCTACGCCTAGCCAGGGAACTGGGGGTACTTGATGTGGAGGTCCTCACCGACTCCATGGTGGTTGCTTCCCAGATCAACGGGGAGTTTGAAGCGAGAGAACCTACTCTCCAGCTATACTTGGCAAAAGTGAAGGGGGTTCATTGGTGCGTTCCAGGCCTTCTCCATCTGACATGTCTCGCAGGAGGAAAATGAGCGGGTGAATCAGTTAGCCAAGCATGGCCCACGGGCGGGGGGTACCATCACCGACTTGTTCCGCCAATCCATCGAAGAAGGGGAGCTAATGGAGGTGGACCAACACCCCTCGTAGATTGACTCGTTCACGACCTTCCTTTCCACGGGAGAGTACCCGGAGGGGATTGACAGGAAAAAGTTCAAGTACAAGTCAGCGTACTATCTCATGCGCGACGGGCAGCTATACCAGAAGACCCTCTCGGGGATGTTTGCGCGTTGCGTGGCCGAGTGGGAGGTCCCGGGGATTTTGGAGGAGGTCTACTCCGGGGAGTGTGGAAGTCACTCTGGGAGTCGGACCCTGGAAGGAAGAATAATCAGGCAAGGGTACTTCTGTCCTACCTTGAGCCACGACGCCACCGAGTTCATGAGGAAGTGCGGCAAGTGCCAGTTGTTTTCCCCCTCCAGCTACAGCCAGCTCAGCACCTCAAGAGCATCATGGTGCCCTGGCCCTTTGCAATCTGGGGAATGAATCTGGTAGGGTCTTTCCCTCAGGCTAGTGGGAAAATGAGGTTCTTGTTGGTCATGATCGATTATTTTTCCAAGTGGATAGAAGTAGAGGCATTGGCCAAGGTAACTTCCCATGTCATCGGGAACTTTGTGTGTGTGGAGATCATCTGTCGGCACGGGTTGCCCCAGGCCATCGTCACAGACAACGGGCCTCAGTTCGCTAGCGTCGAGTTCATCAGCTTTTATGGGCAACTCGGGATAGATCTCAGGTTCGCTTCGGTTCACCACCCCAGGAGTAACGGGCAGGTGGAGGCGGCAAACAAGATCATCGCCAACCTCCTCAAGAAGAAGGTTGAGAATTTGAAGGGTAGCTGGGTGGAGCAGCTCCCCTCAGTCCTCCGGGCTCTTAGAACTACACCCAGCACAGCCACAGGAGAGACCCCCTTCAAACTCTCCCATGAGTGCGAGGCTGTGCTCCCAATAGAGTTCGAAGTCCGGATGCCTCGGGTGGTCGAGGCTGAAGAGGGCAGGGAGGAATGGAGAGCCGAAAATGAAGAGGACCTGCAGCTCTCCCTCGACATGGTGGAAGAACTGCGCAACCTTTCCGCCATCCGACAAGAAGAGGTGAAAAGGAGAATGGTTAAGTCCTTTGACAAGCACGTCAGGATCAAGCAGTTTGTGGAAGGGGACTTGGTCTTGAGAAAGGTGGATGCCTCGTGAAGGTCAGCCGCCATGGGGAAACTCAACCCCAATTGGGAAGGATCATACATTGTACAGGAAGCGCTAAAATCAGGAGGGTACCGCCTCCGGAATGTGGAGGGCGAGACCCTAAGTCTCACCTGGAGTGGTGACGACTTAAAACGTTTTTTCCCTGGAGTCCTGTAAGTAGTGTTACATTTTCTAATAAAGCTTCTTTTTGATGTACTTATGCCCCTGCCATGAATCGTGCAAGTGTTAGTCTACCCAGACCTCGAGCAGATCCCGCTGTCAGGCTTTCACCTAGCTAATAGGGCTGGATGTCGCTCGGCGGAGTCTACCCAGACCCCGAGCAGATCCTGTTGTCAGGCTCTCACCTAGCTAGTAGGGTTGGATGTCACTCAACGGAGTCTAACCAGACCCCGAGGAGATCCCGTTATCAAGCTCTCACCTAGCTGGCAGGGTTGGATGTTACTCGGCGTAGTCTACCCAGACCCCGAGCAGATCCCGATGTCAGGCTCTCACCTAGCTGGCAGGGCTGGATGTCACTCGGCATAGTCTACCCAGACCCCGGGCAGATCCCGCTGTCAGGCTCTCACCTAGATGGCAGGGTTGTATGTCACTCGGCGGAGTCTACCCAAACTCCGAGCAGATCCCATTGTCAGGCTCTCACCTAGCTGGCAGGGCTGGATGTCACTCGACGGAGTCTACCCAGATCCCGAGCAGATCCCGCTGTCAGGCTCTCACCTAGTTGGCAGGGCTGGAGGTCACTAGGTGGAGTCTACCCAAACCCCGAGAAGATCCCGCTGTTAGGCTCTCACCTAGCTGGCAGGGCTGGAGGTCACTCGGTGGAGTCTACCTAGACTCCGAGTAGATCCCACTATCAGGCTCTCACCTAGCTAGCAGGGCTGGATGTCACTCGGCGGAGTCTACCCAGACCCCAAGGAGATCCCGCTGTCAGGCTCTCACCTAGCTGGCAGGGCTGGATGTCACTCGGCGGAGTCTACCCAGACCCCGAGCAGATCCCGCTGTCAGGCTCTCACCTAGCTGACAGAGCTGGATGTCACTCGGCGGAGTCTATCCAGACCACGAGCAGATCTTATTGTCAGGCTCTCATCTAGCTGACAGGGCTGGATATCACTCGGCGGAGTCTACCCAAACCTCGAGCAGATCCCGCTGTCAGGCTCTCACCTAGCTGACAGGGCTGGATGTCACTCGGCGGAGTCTACCTAGAACCCGAGCAGATCCCGCTGTCAGGCTCTCACCTAGCTGGCAGGGCTGGATATCACTCGGCGGAGTCTACCAAGACCCCGAACAGATCCCGCTGTCAGGCTCTCACCTAGCTGACAGGGCTGGATGTCACTCGAGAAAATCCTACCCTCCGGGAGTTACTTGGCCTTCCCCCAAGGATGGGGGAGAGAAAGTCCTCGCAAGAAAATATGGGATTGCAGACTCAGCTCGGAAGAGCGGTGGCGAGCAAGGTGCTCGACATCCAGTGAGGAAGGCGAGCTCTCGCAATGCACCCCCCCATTCAGTTTTACTTATGAAATTTTCAACAATGTTGGCTCGACACTAGCGCGAAAGTAAGACGAGCTCTAGCCATACATTCTACTCCTGGGAAAGCTAGGGTTGACGAGCTCTCAAGGCCAGCTTGCGGGTCCAAATCCTAAACATGCATTCTAACGACAAGTTCTATCCTAGCGACGTCTCCCAAGGAGGAGAGCTCGTGGGAGAGTACATCACAGAAATAGAAAAGGTTTACGAAAAAGAAGATAGAAAAATTCGTGGCATAAATTTTCTTTCATTAAAAAGTAAATAATAGAGAGCTCGTCTCAGCGAGTTTAAAAAGATGAGAAGAAGGGGATTGTACAGGAATTACAAAAACAGAATTGGGGAGGGGTCAGCTCTCGCCCCCCTCCCCAGACTGGCGATCTTCAGCTCCTCCAAAAGGGTCATCCTTGAAACCTGTCCGGAAGAGCTTGTCGAAGCTGTCCTCCTTCTCGCTAGGAGGCGTCGACGGGAACAGGCTCGGCATAAGGACGCACACCGTGATCTCCTCGCAGCTCTCGACCAGCACCTGCGTGTCCTTCATGATCTGTAGAGTGCATTCGGCGGACTCGATCGAGTTGACCCTCAGCTGCTCGGCGACCTCAGCCTCGCCAAAGATCCGCGGCCTCCTGAATGGAAGGGAGGGGTCAGTGCCGCTAAGGGGGAGAAGGATCTCTGTTTGGCGGATGACCTCGCGATCAAGCCCCTCGATCCTCCCCTTCAGCTTCAGGTTCTCCTCCTCCAGACCGGTGGCGTGAGCTTCTAGCTCGGCGATGTGGGCGCGCAGTTGGGCATTCTCTTCCTCCAGCCCCACAGCGTGAGCGCGCAGCTCGCTGGCGGCCTCGGCATTCTGCGGGGAAACAACATGTTTAGTGAAGGGAGTACAGGGCAGAGGATTCTAAGTCAAAAGAGGAGAAGGTGCCTAGTTCTAACCAGCCCACTGGCAGCCTTCGTGAGTAGGTCCTCGGCGATGCTGAGCTTCCTCTCTAGGTCGGCGACTTTGTCCTGGGCCACATCGCGCTTTTGCTCCGCCTTCTGCAGGAAATGGCTGAGGTTGAAGCCGCGACGGACCAGCATATGGTGCAGCTCGAGTGCTCGCATATGGGCTTGCAGGCCCTCATGGACAAGCTGGCGCAGGGTCAAGCGCTTATAGGCTGCGGCGTCCTCGTGCCCATAAAGGCCAAAGCCGAGTGCGTAGGTGTAACGACTCCATCCGTTAAATAACAAATAATAGAAGGTCCGGCTGGGGACCCACACCATATGCCACAAACAGTCAGCGAGGTCAAAGGTTAATATCAAAATACAATCGCACCCTAACACAGAGCATACTAGCGGAAGATTTTAACAATAAAACTGAACTCAAATCAGGAATGTCCACTTTATATAAACAATCACATTTATATAGGAATGTACAACAAATACTTAATCGTTTGGCCTTAAGGCCTTACGGTTCCTCTTTACAAGTGTGGATTCCATACATCGGCCCGCAGGCCGGCCACACATAAACACCACACAAAATTCTTTGCTTAGCCTTCAAGGGCTAGCAGCAGCAGGGACTTCAACCCTTTATTTCCCGCTCAGCTCTCCAGCACATGCACAGAGACAGCCCACCAAAAAGGTGGCGAACAAGGCAACGATCAACATTCAGCAGACCAATTTATAATGACCCTACCCCTTTCCCGGGGCAGTAGTATTCCTTCCCTGCAAGCATAGCAATTCACATGCAGATATATCAAACATTGTGCTCTCACGCACAAATAATATATCACAAAAGCCGGCCACACGACCCGACGCTCCATGCACTCAGGGCACATTGTTGGTGTACCGGAAATACCCAGGATCCCACCACTGTTCAAGGTCCAAAACCCAACGGTAAAGTTTGAGCACTCAGTCTTAATGGCGCGCAAGCCTAAGACTCTCATTATGCGATCCAACGAGACCAATAACTTAGTTCTATCAGTCGGTCAGACAAAACCCATGTACAGATCAACCAATCCCATTGCTCAAGTCGCCTTTCCATCACCGAATACCAACATACTCATGGCCAATCTATAGGCGCGGGTCAGTCTCACCTTTCCTGTTCGGCACTAAGCTTTTTTAAGAGCACACAAATCACAATAGCCATACTGTCCATCAAGGACTGGCTTCACAATAGACACTGTCCACAAAGTACTGGCCATACTGTCCACAAAGGACTGGCCACACTGTCCAAAAAGGACTTACCATACTGTCCATAAAGGACTGGCCACAATAGAATAGCCACATCACAGGCATTACGAGGGTATTTTTCTGGAAATCTCATTCCAGTACTTCCTATTCTCCACTTCACAGGCACAACCCACAGACTCCACAAACTACTCATTTAAACACAGAGTCTTCTCTGGTACGCAAAATGAAACATCACCAATCCATACCAACCTGTCCAGATGGGCTTCACACAGCATGCCTAGTCCGTACTACATATTTCTGGATCTATATGCAAGACGCGTTGGAGATTTCACGAATGAACCAAAGAGAAATCCCTCAAGCATCCACCTTTTGGTGGGGGAAATCCATGCATATGCCAAAAGAAGGACTTCACATGTCCAAGAAGGAAGATCGTTACCCTTGACGATCTCTCTGGATCCATGAAAATCTAGCCAGTTGGAAAGCACCGCAGCGGCCTTGCCTTCACAAATCTGGCCTCGGATCTCGATTCGGAACTCTAAAGCTCCACTGGTGACCGGATCCTCTTCTCCTCCTCCTTCCTTGCTCTTCCTTCTCTCTACTCTTTTAGAAAGAGGATGGCCAAGATTGAATGATAGACCTCTCTCAAATCCTGGACTTAACACAGCAGGGAGAAGCTTGGGTCATTGGATCCCAGATAAAGGAAATGAACGACCACAAATCACCCTAAAAACTATATTTTTGGGCTGACACAGCTTGTGACACGCCCGTGTCACAGGACGTGTACTGTAAGCGGCACACAAACCGACTCAACCCGAACAGGACATGGCCATGTGATACACCCGTGTCGCAGGCCGTGTGCCCTGATATGGCTTCAGACACGCCCGTGTATAGCTCGTGTTCACCAGGCCTCACATCCCTGGCCAAATCCAGAGAAGGACACGACCTCTGACACGCCCGTGTCATAGGCCGTGTGCCCCACTCAACCACACGGAGCAGGACACGGCTTGGGACACACCCATATCCCAGGCCGTGTTGCCCAGCCTGAACTCAATTTTGGGATTTGGGGTGTTATAGTAGGCATGACTGGAGGAGGGCTCGCGGTCGGCCCAGGAGGGTTGGAGGGTGGAGACGGAGATCCTGTGGGCCGACTCGTCCCATTGGACCACGGGCTCACCAGCCGAGTCTTTCCACCTCCCCCTGAGGCCAAAGAGGGGGTGACTCTTCGGCAGGCCCGGCTCGTGGGCCGAGATCTTCTTAGAGGCAGGGTGATCAAAGGGCTCGTCTTTCTCCTGCCCTTCATCTGCGGTCTCCTTCAGTGGACTCCCCGGCAATCTGTCCGGGGTGGTCTCGGGCGGGCTCATATACTTGATTTTTTGATGTTGTTGATGTTGCTTCGCCCGAGGGACCACCACCGCCTTCAGCCTCTTCTGCGGAGGATGATGGAGGGGCAACCTGGACCCCGCAGGGTTAGCCCGCTTCTTGCTAGAGGAAGGCTTGGATAAAGCCGCCTCGTCCTGGCAAGCAGCAGCAGCCGCCTTCTCGCACGCCAAGGGGTCGGGGAATAGTCCCGAGTCCGCAAAGGGCGGGTTCTCGGGGATTAGTCGCTCCCCTGCGTAAAAAACTTGGTTAAATTTCTAGCGAGTTTGCCGAGCACGAATAAGGTAGAAAGACGAGTTATACCTTTGCTAGGAAGAAAGGGGAGGAGCGAGTCGAGGCCCCTCCGAAGGTAGGCGACCTCGAAGTCCTTGTAGAGGAAAAATTTGTGGAGCTCGGCATCGTTACCGGACACGGAGGGTGGTCGGTATACCTCCTCGCCCTTCTATTAGGGCGAGTAGGGGACGTTGCCGAGATCGCCCTTGATGAAGACGATCTTAGTCATCCAGTTGTGGTGCTTGTTCGCGATCTCACGAACCTTAATGAAGGATCCTCCAAAGAAGGCGATGTCGTCAAGGGTCGCCTTGTAGGGAAAGAGTTTCCTGAAGACAGTCAGGTTGAACTCTATTCGCTCCCGGCGGAGGAAACTCGCAAACTCCACCATAATGGCGATGGAGTTCGGGTTCAGCTGCGCGGGCACCGCGGCGAAGTACTTGAGGATCTGGCGAATTTCCGGCCAGAGCGGAAGGCCCAACCCCATCTTGAAATGCGAGATAGGGAAGGCGAGTTCGCCGGGACAAAAGGTATTGATGGCCTCGCCTTCCTCGGGCCGGCGCGCCTCGAAACCAGGGGGACAAAGTCGGCAATGAACTCCACGAACTCCTCCTCGGTGGTGTTCCCCTCAAAGAAGCAGTAGTCGGTGAAGTGTTGGGCGCACTTGGAGCGGCCATCAGAGTCGGGATTGGTCTTGCCCATGCTCGGAGGTGGATTAGGGGGCGAGTACAGGGAGTAAGGGGAGAAGAGAAGGGGGGTACCAAAGCAATAAAGGCGATGGACTGGGGGTAGGTGAGGGGGCTATTTATAGGAAAAGAAATCCAGGGAAGAGTTGGCCGATCAGCACAGCTCGCCTGGTCCAGCTCGCCAGCCCCAGCTCGCCAACTCTTGGGATCTATCCTATGTGCCCGCCGAGCTAATGTGAAGGTTTTTACTTTCGAGCAAACAAGCTTCAATATCTAAAAATGCACTAAGTTATTACAGGCCCAGGTAAGAATATTGTTCAAGAAAATAGGTGCAGGAAGAAAAGACTACAAGGTAAATGCACAGGCAGAGGAGGGGGGAAGGAGGCGAGTGTCGGTAGGCTCAACGATGGAGCCGTTTCTATCTACCCCGTCCTCGCGTTTCCTTCCTCGCAGATCGCCGTGATTTGTGGAGCTCGCATAGTCTCCCCAAGTTCCGCTGAGCGACCCGAAGGCTCTCCTCAGCCTCGTCCAGGAGCCGGGAAGGTGACGTCGCCTCGCCTGCCGGGCTCTCGCGCCCCTCGTCAGCCAACCACACATTGTCCCGCTGCAGCGCCTCGTTGTCCCCTTGCACCTTGCGCAGCTCGCGCACCAGCTTCTTGAAGAGCCTGATTCCCCTCTTCGTCAACTCATTGTTCTCCACCGACGGACCCAGGTAGGAGTCTAGCGAGCTTGGGGACAGAAGAGGCAAGTAGCGAGCTGGCCCCGAGGAGTCGTCAGCCTCAGACTGACTAGGAGGAGCTGTAAAAGAAGACATGCGTTAGTAGGGGAGGCGAGCGCTGCAGGTGGAAAGACAGGTCGCTGATCAACTTACCTGAAAAACTCGTCGCCTCGGAAGAGAAGCGAAGCGGGGGCAGCCTCAGATTCTTGCCTCGGCCCGAGGGATGAGTCCCTAGTGGGAGAAGGGTGAAGCTCGGCATAGGGAAAACCTCAGTTCCCCCTCCCGCGGTCCCGACGAGCTGCTGAGAGAAGGAAGTAAGGCCCGGGGAACTGGGCCTCTTTGAGTCCGGCCCCGAAGTTCCGAAAGGGGGAAGGTCTCGCAAATGGAACCCAGGGGTTTTGAGCCGCGAGTCATCACGAGGGGTCCCAATTCATGGCGACAAGGCCCCGCCGTCATCCTGCTGGTTGTCCGGGTCGGTGTAGAGGTCGACGACGTCCTTTTTCTTCTCGGGGGCATGCCTAGTGGATGAGCTGACCCCGTTCTCCAGAGAGGTTTTCAAGTCACGAAGGATGGGCTCGGCTGCTTCAGGGAATGGTTTCGCCTTCTTCGTAGGGTTGGGTTCAGCCAGACCCACCTGCGGAATGGCAGGAGGAATCACGGTCAGATTGGCGATGCGAGCAGAGGAAACCTCGCGAGCCTTATCCAGCCTCTCTTGGATCTCCTTGGGGATAGGCATCTCCGCGAGCTTGGAGATAAGGGGGAGGTCAAAGGTCACCCATGTATGCTGGCGCATATTTATAGCCATAGTGGCCCCCACCAAAAGATTCCCTCAGCCCTTGTCGCACTTGCCGAATCCTATGGGGTTGGATGATTCTTTCTGAGCTTGTCCTAACCTCGCAAAGAGCGGGGATTGTGTACAACCCCATATCCGGTGAGTGGGGTTAGCGGGAGCCAGGTAAGCCGAGCCCATCCCAAGCCTCGGGCGAGCCGGGTCCTAGGAGTCGAGTCCACTCGACGCCCCTGGCTCGGGCGGCGAGTTCGCTCGATGCCTTCAACTCCGGCGTCGAGTGAGTCGAGCCCACTCGATAACCCAGCCCCGACGTCGTGAGATGAGTTTTCCTCGGCGACCAGTCTAGCTCGCCTAGGCGACCAGAAAGCCCCGACTCGCAGTAAAGTTCGTCGAGTCCAGTTCGTCGAACTCCGGGCCGTTCGTCGAAGTCACAGCAGGCGAGTAGGGCAGGTCGGGCCCAAGCTCGGCAAGTGTCGAGATGAAGCGACGAGTGTCAGCTCCATCGAGCACTCGCCGAACTTGCCGAGCAAAGGCAGTGGAGGGCTACTCGCCCTGTATTGTGTGAGGTGTTTTTACCATTTAGTCCCTGCGGGCCTGCCCATAGCCAGTTAGAACAACAAAGTCTCGCTGTTGGCAGACCCAGGTGGGCTGCACATAACTGTTCCAAACAACGGAGGTTGGCTGTTTGCAGACCACTTTCAGAAAACTATAAATAGGACCCAAGGGGTACCTCAGAAGACATGCTTTTTTGGGTTCCAGGGTCTTCTTGAGTTTTCTGAGGTACCTTATCCCGACACTTGGCTAAGGAGGGGAAGCGCTCTGAGATCTTTCGGGTGAGTGGTGGGTCCTCCGCGCCGGGTCCTTGGGTCAGTTCTCCCCTTTCCTTTGTCCCTTGTCATTTTGCTTGCAGGAGAGAAGTAGTGTGCGATCACCCCTTCCCCAAGCGCGAACTTCAGAAGAGACCGAATTTTCGGTTTCAACAGGTAGGTTGTATTATCGACATAAAAGTCATTTTTTGTTCAATTTTGGATATGACAGACATATCAACAACAACTCATGTTCTAATTATATTTCAAAAAGTTTTTGTTTTTATGTTTGAGTAAACATGAACGATGTAATACCATTTATAGTTGTTAAAATCAGAGGTGCGGGTTCCGCAACGGCTGTTTCATGTGGAACTGGCGTTGCATTGTTATCCGACTGTTGATTGCTTTGATTGGTGGAGCTGGCATTTGTCTCGGTTGTCCCATCTTCCTCCGCCGGTTCATGTTCTGTAATGTAGTGTAGTGGTTGATCTTGATATTCGCTTGCGTTGCTCAGATTGTTTTGATTCATTGTTGACATGTTGAAGGACCTTTGTTGTTAGAATGAGAGCGGTCGTCGAAATTTATGTATTACTATTTTGATGTTGAAAATGAATATGCAATCAGTACAGAACAAAATCCATTAGTTCTGAGAACATTGACATGTGTAGTATACTTGAGCAGAAGTCAACAAAAACTGATTTTCCTCAAAATTTTGAGCAGAACAATATAACTATGTATCACTAAATGAAAACGAAATTCTTATAGCTTCTCATTTCATCACCTCAAGCTATCGTAAACCACTCTCCAATCGATTTCATATGGTGGAAAACAACTGTATTTACAAGTATCATTGCATAACAAAACAACAAAGAGCTAGTTGGAATTTTTATGACAAACAGTTGTGTGAAATGACATGTAGACAATATCCTATAGTAGTTATTCTAATATCTTGAGAAAATCATTGAAGCATTCTGACAAACAGAAATTGGGTAATACAAACATAAGGAGAATAAGTGCTAGCATAGCTGGTAAAGGCTTAGAGTTTAAATGATTTGAAACAATATACAAATTAAATGAAGCAAGGCTTAGAACTGGTAAAGGCATACCCGTGTTCTTTGTTCTTGTTTGACTTCCTGCACAATATACAATTTAAATGAATTAAGAGTTGATCTAATCGAACAAATAACACATGTGCAGGTTCAAAAATAGGGATCATTGTCTCTTTTGAAAATGCAAGGTTATACAAAAACATGCACTCTTGCTAATGAAGCAGAAGTAATGTTACCTGAAGAAAATAGCAGTTGAATGCCTTGTGGGAGATTGTTTTTTTTTTAGTAAACTTTTGTTGATCAGTTAAATTTGTGATGTTGTTGTTACTGCAATTTAAAGAAACAGTTAACCGTAGATGTAACTATATAGCTAAATATTCAATGGGAAGTGAAAATGAAATCAAAAATTATTTTTCAAATGAAATCCAACCAATAAAGAAACCCCAAGAGAAAAATAGGAAAGAAATAAACAAAACAGAAAAGAACAATAAGAAAAGAAATCAAAACCAAATGTAAA